>CM075967.1:31176147-31634121 GCA_038048745.1 Coluber constrictor foxii
TATGCTTCTCGATAACTTCTCATATTATCTCGAAGGCTGATTTGTTCAAGTAGCATCCGTGATTTCAGCCGAGCTGAACATAAACTAGGATTGAAAGAAATTGCCATGGGATGAATTCTGGGAGTTGAAGTCCCCAAGTCTTAAAGCTGCCAAGTTTGAAGTCCTCTGAATTGGATACTCCTGAAGGTTGAATCCGTATCTCCGTGGAGAAAAAGAAAATTTACTGACTCCAATTATCAACTAATAACGTAGCTTTTCTTTGGGCAAAAGTGGAATATCCTGCCTCCTTTCAATTAAATTGGTGCTGAAGGGTTATGTTATGCGCCATTCGGGTTTTGACTTCTTTCTAAACAACTTTGTAAACAAAAATCTGGCAGAATATAATCGATTCCCTCGGAAGGTCCCAAACTGGCCAAATTTCGGCAGACTAGGAAGGCTCAAGAGAATTTTGCCCATTGATATCAAGATGGCCTCTGTGTCGAACAGAGAAGTGGCATTTCCCCAAGAAAATAATGGATGTGGGAGGATAATTCTCTGCGTTTGCTAAGAAAAGAGAAGTTCCTCTCTCACCTGGCTTTTATTCCCCCAGGTTTGATATCCTGTCCTACCTGCTGTCACCCGTCACCTGCTCTCTTACCTGAAAAGGGAAATTGCTCAGGGGTTGTTAACAATTTCCTGACAAATAATAGTCATTCGAGCTCATGGCCTTCAATCTTGAGCAAACTTCTCATATTATCTCGAAGGCTGACTCGTTCAAATGGCATCTGTGATTTCAGCCGAGCTAAACATAAACCAGGATAGGAAAAAAAATTGCCATGGGATGAAAAAAAAGAGAGCAACGCACTGGGGACCCTAAAAATGCACAAAGTGGGAAGAGGCTTTGAGATTAATCCTTCATGGACTGGGGAGAAGGGATCAACAGAGCTGTTTGGAGAAGTTTAAACAGAATGACAGAGTTGAGAAGAACCTTTGAGGTCTTCTACGCCAACCCCTCACTCAAGCAGGAAGCCCTATACCAGTGATGGTTAACCTTTTTCTGTGCCCAAACTCCCGAAATGCAATGTAAGCGCCCCCGCGCATGCACTCCAGGTTGGTGAAGGAGGCCTCCCAGGAATGTGGGGGTGGCGCACACATCTGAACTCCCAAAATGAAAATTGAGCGCCCCCGTGCATGCATCCCGCTGGCCGTGCATGGGTTCCACCCACCCCCACACATACATCCCGCCCCTCATGCATGCGGGTATGTGTCCCCTGCATGCACCCTGCCCCCGTGCATGCACGACAAATACTCAAAGACTAGCTGGCCAGCGGGAGGTGCACGCATGCGCAGTGGAGCTGGGCTGGGGGTGACAGCTGGCGTGCCAGCAGAGAGGGTTCTCGTGCCACCTGTGGCAGAGTTCACCCTATACAATTTATACCCTATACCAAGTGAGGGCTCCTTGGTGCTCTCTGAGATTGGTGGTTTTCTTGTAGATGTTTCATCATCCAATTAGGTAATTAGGGTAAGTCCCTACTCCAGTGTTTCTCAACCTTGGAAGCTTGAAGATGGGTGGACTTCAACTCCCAGAATTCTGGGATTCTGGGAGTTGAAGTCCACCCATCTTCAAGCTTCCAAGGTTGAGAAACACTGCCCTACCCCTTCTAGCACTGAAATTGTTATCTAGTTCATTAATGAAACATCTGCGAGAAAACCAAGTTCAGAGAGCAGCAAGGACCCCCTCAGCTCAACCCTGAGCTACAAATATTCCCCTTTAGAGACAAGTGTAGAATCACCTCCAGCTCCTTTTCGGACTTTAGAAAAATTACTTAAAAACCTTCTGTGAGCCTCTGATTTTTCGGCTATCATAAACTAACTTGGCTCTCTTCCAACAAACGACATCCGATGAGGTCACAAAATGCCTTGCCAGAAAGGGAAAAGGATACACCTGTGAGCCCAGGTTTTTTTTGGGGGGGGGCGGGAGGGGATTCTCCCAAAAAGCAAATTTCTCAAAGCAGAAAGTCTAAACTACTACCGGAGAAACCCTTTGAACTAAGCTGTCTGCTTTCCCCCCCCCCCTTCTTGATATCTTTTGTTGACTTTTAATTTTTATCGGTAACTCTCCCAGAGTCACTATGGAGTTGGGCAGCCGTCGGATTGAACTAATAAATAAATAAAGGACTTAAATCTCCACTGAACTTTACCCTGAAGTTATACTGGTTATCTTCTGTAGGTTTGGTGTCTATCGGCCTTTCTCTTTCTCTTTGTTTCTCACTTCTGCAGGTTAATAAACCTGACCTCCATTAAAACAAGGGTCACACCGAAATCTGGAGGCATGAGAAAGAAGCAGAACCTCGAGCTACTATACAAGATGCCTGGAACATCCATCTGCAGATTGATTTAAGATTTAAGGGGTTTTTTTTGCCATTCTGAGTTCTTTTGGCCCTTAAATTAAAAGGACTGAGCACCTGGCAGGATCTTGGCTGTGGTTTTAAAAAATGAGCACCGGCTGGTAAATTGAGTCTTCCTGACACCTCGGAAGGTGCTAGGAAAGCTGTCTGCTTTTTTCCAACTGATCGCTGTGCAATTGTGGACTCCAGTTGCGTCTCTGTTGGGTTGTGGGGGAGGGATGTGATATTCATAAATCAGATCTACCAGAAACCAAGTTTTAAAATTAATAATTCACCTGCACTTGGAGAAAGCTTTTTTAGAAGCACTTAATTTCTTGTCTGCAAATTCCTTTGCCATCTCAAGAAAGTTCAAAACTAGTTCATCGTTTCCTAGCACCACCGTCAGCTCCTCCTCAGTGAAGGAATCTTCTACTAGAGTGTATGATCTCAACAACATCATGCTTGTCCATGGCTTTTCAAGGATACTCAACTGCTCCAGTCTCCCTCTTAGAGAAGTGAAAAATCCACCCATCTATTGACACAACTGAACGTTGAAACCATTCTCACCAGTTAAAGCTAAAGCTTTTGAAATAAAAAGCTAGGAGAACAGTTTGAAGCGTATCCCATGAGTCATTTAAATGACTTGGATGTCACAGCATGGAATAAAGTGAGATACATAAACAGGTATCTGAACTTGAAGACTGAAAAATTTCTGGGTGGATGGGTGGGTGGGTGGATGGATAGATGGATGGATGGATGGATGGATGGATGGATGGATGGATGGGTGGATGGATGGATGGATCGGATGGATTGATAGATTGATGGATCAATGGATCGATAGATCGATCGAAGGATGGATCGAAGGATGGATCCTCATAGATCGATCCATCGATCCATCGATCCATTGATGGATCAATGGATCGATTAATGGATCCATCGATGGATGGATGGATGGATGGATGGATGGATGAATGGATGGATGATGTGTCATCAAATTGCTGATTCCTAGTGACCTTATAGGCAGATTTTCTCCATGACAATCTGTCTCCAACCTTTCAGATCTTGCAATGATGTCTCCATTGCTACTGTAACTGATCCATCCATCTTCCGCTGGTCCTCCTCTTCTTCTCTTTCCTCCTACTTGGATGAAATGTTACTTGCAAAAGATGCAGATCCACGAAAAGAAGTTCTGGATCTAAATTCCATCCTCAACTGCTTAGACCTCCCCAGTTGATGTTTCTCTGTGGCTATGGTGGCTTCAAAGAGGGTGATATTTCCCTCTTCCACTGACGTCCATAGAAATTTTTCTAAAAAGGGCTGTTCCGCTTTTGCCTTATGCAAATTATCTCATTTCAGAGCGTTGATGAGCAGCTATTATCCATGTGTCTAGCTCAGAAAAACTCACAGGTAAAAATAGAAGCACGTTCACCACTCAAATCAAGCTAACTTGGCTGAAACTTCCATTCTCGCCCTTCCTCCCAGCAATGAGCTTTTTAATTAAAACCATTTGGATGACAATTCCTTGGAAAGAGAGCAAGAAGGAGAACCTTCACAACTCTGTTGGCCTGTGAAAAGCATTGACTGTCTTCCTTCCTTTCTTTTTTCCCTTTCCCCATCGTCTGACGGCTGAAAAGCAAAACAAAACAAAATGCACCCACCCTCTCATTTGGGGCCAAGCCAGAAGTTGTATTTACTTCTGTGTTGAACTGGAGATGTGTTTGAGAGGGCAGCATTTCTGCAGTTATGGCTGTGTGATTTATTAGCATTTGATTTGTGGGGAAAAAGAAAGGCTCTTTTTCCCCCAAGGATGATGTAAAGCTCAGACTATAGAGAAGTGAGTTATGACACATAGCAGAGGCTGCAGTCTCGCTTGTCTGTGTACTTAGCATATCTCCTCCGCACACGCGACACACAACGAGGCCCGACAATCACAACCACTCTAGTTCATTCCTCCTTCTTCTTCTTCCAATCTTTCTCTCCCCAACTACACAACCAACCACAAAAGGAACTGGGGGGGGGGAGAGAGGGAAGGAAAGGCTGGGAGGTGGGGTGAAATTAAGCCGCGATGGGATTTCAATACGGAGTAACAGTTTGTAAAACTCCATAATGAAGCTGTCAGACCTGCTTTGTGTAGCCAAATGATGTGCCAAACAAATGTTCCTAATCTCCAAAGGTCGTGTTGGGAGCTGGGCTCTCTAAAACAAAATGTGACAGGTCATGGTGTGATCTGGCCAGGGAAGAGAGAGGGAAGGGCGGCGCAACAGTTTTGCTGGAGCTGGAAGACGTGGTTCACATCGAATTAATTCATCTCCTGCTGCAGGGACGTCCAACTCATGTTCTCCAAGCCATCCGTGGGTTTTCTTTTGAAGCACCAAGACGAGGTGGTTGACGGTGATCCTTGACTAGAAGTAACCCAAGGCAATACAAGTCGTTCCAACAGACAACTCACTGGTGGACAGTTCATAAACTGAGAGGGAGGGAGAGAGAGAGAGGAGAGAGAGAGAGGAGGAGGAGTGGGAGAGAGAGATGAGAGAGAGATAAGAGAGGGGGGGGAGGGGGAGAGGGAGATGAGAGAGAGAAATTAGAGAGAGGAAGAGGGGGACAGGGAAAGAGAGAGAGATGAGATAGTGGAAGGGAGAGGGAGGGGGAGAAAGAGATGAGAGAGAGAGGAGGAGTGGAAGAGAGAGATGAGAGTGAGATAAGAGAGAGGAAGGGGGAGGGGGAGAGGGAGATGAGAGAGAGAAATTAGAGAGAGGGAGGGGGAGAGGGAAAGAGAGAGAGATGAAAGATGAAAGAGAGAGAGATGAGATGGAGGGAGAGGGAGGGGGAGAAAGAGATGAGAGAGAGATGAGAGAGGAAAGGAGAGGGGGAGGGGAGGGGAGGGGGAGAGAGATAGAGATGAGAGAGAGAAATTAGAGAGAGGGAAAGGAGGAAAGGGAAAGAGAGATGAGAGATGAAAGAGAGAGAGATGAGATAGTGGGAGGGAGAGGGAGGGAGAGAGAGAGATGAGAGAGGAAAGGAGAGGGGGAGAGGGGAGAGAGAGAGATGAGAGATGAGAGAGAGAAATTAGAGAGAGGGAGAGGGGGAGAGGGAAAGAGAGAGAAAATGAGAATATTGCAAGAGTCATCAGCTCTCCTGGACAAATAACATTTTAAAAATAAGCTAAAATTAAAAAAATAAGATATAATTGCCAAGTTTTGTCTCTTGGTAGACAGAACTTGGACTTTGGAGAAGCAGTCCCATCATCAGGACCTGCAAGGACAGTCCATCACCTGAGTCATTGTTGTCCAAGGGGTTTTTTGTTGCCCTCTAAGAAAGTCAAAATTCATCCCTTTCTGTGGTTTTCTCACAGTGCAAAACACCTTATTTTATTGCTCATCTTCAGGGCCGCAAGATAGCACAAAAGGAGGCAACTGGAAGCAGAGAAGAAAAAACGGATGAGATGGATGGATGGATGGATGGGAATGTTGCAGATCGGGAATTAATAGTTGTAAATTGCACGCAATAAAAGTTTCCAGATGTGAAGGCCAAGATGGCATAATGAGTCCAATTACCTGAAGGACAGAGGTCAAGTTCTCAGGGGTCATGAGAATCCATCCCATGGTCAGAGGGAACTGGCCTGGCAGGATTTTTTTCCTCTGCCCTTTTTCTCTCAACTTAATGATCCAGGAGACAAGAGGCCTAATGGAGTTTCTCATCCCACAGTTGAGTCAAACTCTCCCATGTAATTTCTCAGACGTTATCTTCCATTGCTAAAGAGGCTTCTAGCTTCTGTCTCACCTTCAACATTCTTGAGGATTTCTTTCCACTTTCTCCTGAGAGTCCTTTTGAGTTGGGTTTTGTTTTTTTGTTTTTTTGGATGAAGATGACGGAAAGAAGCTTCCTTGCTGGTGAGGTTGCACACTTCCTGCTTGAGGAAGCACCGATGAAGGTGGCATCTCATGGGGTTCCTTTACAGATGCACTCGTGGGATTACCAACTCTTCACTGCATGGGACAGTTCCTTTGAGAGAAAAGTTGGAAGCCAATGCTCCTACCTCCAGTGGAATTATTTATTTATTTATTTATTTTTGCAATTTATATGCCGCCATTCTCCCGAAGGACTCAGGGCAGCTTACAACAACAATCAATAACACAAATCACAGAATAAGTTAAAAACCCTTTAAAACCATATTTAAAATTATCACAGTTCGTGCAACCCCTAACAGATCAAGTTATTTGACGGAAAAGCCATGTCTTCAGCTCGCGGTGAAAGGAGAGGAGATCCGGGGCTATCCTGAATTTGGTGGGCAGATCATTCCAGAGGGTTGGCACTCCGCCAGTCGACATTGTTTGGCTGATGGCACCCTGAGGAGGCCTGCTCTGTGGGAGCGCACGGGACGATGGGAGGAAGGCAAGAGATGGTCCTGTAAGTACCCTGGGCCTAAGCCATATAGGGCTTTATAGGTTAGCACCAGCACCTTGAAACGGACCCAGAGAGCAACCGGCAGCCAGTGCAGCTCGCACAGGAGAGATGTTACACAGGAGTAATGAGGAACTCCCATAACTGCCCGCACGGCTGCATTCTGGACCAGCTGGAGCCTCCGGATGCATCCCAAGGGCTGCCCCATGTAGAGGGCATTGCAGTAATCCAACCGAGAAGTAACAAGGGCATGGGTGACCGTGGCGAGGGCATCTCGGTCTAGGAAAGGGTGCAACTGTCAGATGATCATCCATGGACAGCCGAGAATCCAGGAGGACACCCAGATTGCGGACCCTAGCAGAGGGGGTAAGAGTCTCCAGTAGGGGAAAATAATCACAATTTTTCAGCCTGGCCCTAGAAATTCCATTGGATTACCTCTTCATGGCTTCATTGTCAGACAGACACAAAGAGATCCTTTCGTATTGTCCCACACCAGAGACCAGATAGAGACAAAAGAGACAGAGGATTGAGAAATTAAAAATATAATAAAAGCCCTTACTTTGCCCAAGGCTGGAAATATTAGTGAACTTTCTCCTTTTTAATTTGCACTTGCCATTAATTTTAGTGCGGGAAAACGCCTTTGCTTTTAATGGTGTTGTTAATTGCTCGGCAGGGAAAGCTACGGGAGGGAACAATTTGCTTCCAAACAGGTTTGCGTGTGTGTTAGAATTAACTCTGCTGACAAGCGTTTGTTTCGTTGTATAATACCCACACACGAGATTAATTGTATTAATACAATGCACTTAATACATCGGTAGCGTGTAATCAGCAGAAATATGCAACACACAACTCTTGTGTGAATGACCATTATTTATAATGTAATTATCACGGCTTGGCTATCCTGCTTTTCATTTTCTTCTGACCTGATTGTTTAATCTACACAGCCGTAGCCACATTCAGTCATGAGTTAATATGCACTTTACTACAGATTGTACTTTAATAATTGTCCAAGGAAGTGTGTACACCATCATGGAGTTAATAGTGTTTAAGAGGCCAAAGCAATTTGAGGTGTTTCTTTTCTGAAGGGTTTCTAAGTGCGGCGGAAGATTGCCTGCTGAAGAAGTCAACGTCACAGAGAAATCTTGGCTGAACTTTTCGACACGCTCACTGTCTGCCTAGCAACAGACACAAAAATTATCCATCATTAAATGAATGACCTTAGGAGGTATTAGGTCATCTAATCCAATCCCCAGGCAGTGCAGAAATTCATTAAACTTGTCTAATATTCAACCTGAATTTCCCTTCTCTTGATTTCAGCCTATCAACATTTCTTGACTGTCTTTACTTTCAAGAACCTGGCAGAGAAATGGGATTGGAATGTAGAGAAGGTGGAGGACTTAAGACAAACCCTTCTCCTGGGTCTCTCATCTTGGTCCGACCACTTCTTCTCCTGGTTCCAGGAGACCCAGGAGAAGGAGTGGTCAGGCCAAGACCAGAGACCCAGGAGAAGGTCTGATCAGGCCATCAAGAAGAAGGATTATCTCAAAGTTTAACTGAGATAATCCCATCTCGTTGGGTTACATCTACCCTGAAGGATCTACTTAGACAAAACTTCTTCCACTTTGGGTGGGACATTCACAGCCAACTGTGGGGGGTTCCCCCCCCCCCCGGCAGATCGCAAATAAGCTAACTATAAATCTGTCCTTTGCTTCCCCCCTGTTTCTTTTCTTCTTCTTCAAACAGTTCACTGATCTCAGCAGAGCAAGAAAATTAAATGTCTGTGTTGATGATGGTGGTGCATTTGTATAAACAGATCAGGAAGAGCACGTAAGAGGCACAAGCTGATGTTGCAAGCTCTCGCTGTAAGCCCTTGAAGAAACGGAGATATTTCTACATTAGATCCTTCTCACCCGAGCAAAAATATAGATTTTGCTGTTTAATAAAGTCAGAAAAGCTGCACCTAAAACAGACCTCTTGTCCCGTCCGTGTTCAGGTTTCATCAAATCTACCTTGTTTAGACCCGGGTCTGATCTACGGTTTGTTTTTCTTCTCACATCTGGGATATTCAGGGATAATTGAGCTGTTAGCAGGAGGGCTTTGGGGAACGTTCACACCCAACATTTGAGTGTGTATAAACAGTAGTCAATTAATGTTTGGATGCTGGAGGGAGGTGCAGTTGGGTGTACTATTTAAAGACCCCGGGGAATACAAAATGGAGTAGTATTTTTGGAAGCAGGATAGGGGAAGGGTCTGGATCGGCTGTCAATTTATTTTGCTTGCAGATGTGGAAAGCAGGAAGAAAAAGAAAGAAAGAAAGAAAGAAAGGAAGGAAGGAAGGAAGGAAGGAAGGAAGGAAGGAAGGAAGGAAGGAAGGAAGGAAGGAAGAAAGAAAGAAAGAAAGAAAGAAAGAAAGAAAGAAAGAAAGAAAGAAAGAAAGAAAGAAAGAAAGAAAGAAAGAAAGAAAGAAAGAAAGAAGGAGGGAGGGAGGGAGAGAGGGAGGTTATTTGAGGAGGAAGAATCAATTTGTATCTCTAGCGCCATCCTATAGAGATTGCAATAGTTGTAGATAGAAAGACCTGAATTGCATCTCTGAAGATACTTCACTTGCACTCATTTCAAATTACCATTCTTTTAATTTAGGGCCACTTTGACCTGGCAATTAGTCTCAAGCCAATGAAGACAAATGACTTGCTTTGATGAAAATTGTGTTATGTCTCCCAAAGTGGAGACATCTGAGTTACAATCTCAATTTTCCCTGGGTCGGACGTTTCTGGACTCCAGAGTGGGTCAAATGCTTGGCTCTTGTTTTGCTGATCCTACAGAGATAGAATCATGCTCTCGTGCAACCTTCTCTTTTATTTCCTTCTCTTCCTTTCTCCTTTTTGCTTCCCCAGCTTGCATTTTCACCAGGGAGGATCCAGCCAACTTGTCCAAGCCAACAGCAGTGAGGGCCACTCCCATCTACGTTATTGGTTTTTTCCCAAGGGTTATATTTAGTTCCTTTATATTTATCCCTCCTTCCAAATGCCAAGACCAGAGACCCAGGAGAAGGAGTGCTCAGAAGTCCATGTGTTGTATGTCTTCCTGGTTGGAAGTCAGATATGCAATAAGCTGTTCACCACATTGACTCTTGAGAATGCCCATCGCCCAAGGATTGGCTTTTATCAAAGGGAAGTTCCAGATGGTCCTTTTGTGAGTTGGTTCTTCCTTTAACCACAGAGTGATGGAACAGCCAAGCCAGGCTGAGGAATGAGAAGGAGATGCTCAGGATGGACACACAGCTCCACCTTGCTGGCTGTTGCTGGCCATCAGGCAGTGCATTGTTCGAGAAGACGTGCATGTGGGACAGTGGTGAAATCCAAATTTTTTTACTACCGGTTCTGTGGACGTGCTTGGTAGGCATGGTGTGGCATGGTGGGCATGGCTTAGTGGGCGTGGCAAGGGAAGGATACTGCAAAATCTCCATTCCCTCCCTACTTCAGGGGAAGGATACTGCAAAATCCCCATTCCCTCCCCACTCTGGGGCCAGCCAGAGGTGGCATTTGCCGGTTCTCCGAATTGCTCAAAATTTCCGCTACCGGTTCTCCAGAACCTGTCAGAACCTGCTGGATTTTACCCCTGATGTGGGATATAGATGTTCTCTGTGCTGCAACAGCCATCGGAGGTAATGAGACATTATGCGTGGCATTTGCAAGTCTAGAGCACTGGTGGAATATATCATTCTACTGTCTGGGAAAAAGGAATTCAAAGTAGAAGAGGAATGGAGAAATTGCAAAGCAGGATAACCGAAGGATTAAACTCTTGGAATGCGCCAGTAGTAGAAGAGTAGCTCCTGATTTAATATATGACTCTCTTATTTGTGATGTTCCTTTCTGGCACAAACCCATAATAATCTGTGTGGCACTTGGTGCTCTCTGGACTTGGTCATTTTCTTGTAGACGTTTCATGACCTAGCTAGGTAACATCATCAGTGCTAGAAGGGAGTGGGTTTTGCAGAGTGGAGCAAGGAGACGGGGAGGAGGAAAAAGAGAAAGGGAGGGAGGAGGAAGAAGAAGAGGAGGAGGAAAAGCTTGGTCGTTTTCTTGTAGAGGTTTCATGACCCAATTAAATAACATCAGTGCTAGAAGAGTGGGATTGGTAGAGAAGGAGAAGAGAGGAGGAGGAGGAGGAGGAGGAGGAGGAGGAGGAGGAGGAGGAGGAGGAGGAGGAGGAAGAGGACAACGACGACAATGATGGGGTCCTTGGTGCTCTCTGAGTTGGATTGTTTCCTTGAACATACTTCATTACCCAACTAGGCTACAACCAAACTCAGAAAGCACCAAGGACCTCACTGTTCAACGCTGAGCCACAAATATTCTCTTCTATTCCTACCATACCTATGATTTCAGCCCAGGTTAAATTGAGATCCACTTCCTCAATTTGCTGTTGACTTCAGAACAAAATTTCCCTTCCTTTACTTGATGTATTGTGAGCAACATTCCCGTGACCCTGGAAAAATTAAATTACCCGCATCAAGTTGTGTTCGGTGTAAGGATGAGAAGAAGAGATTTCTTGCTACGGCTGCAAACACCTCCAACCTACGTCAGGCTAATAAATGGAAGAAAGAAAAGATTCAGGCCCAAAGTTGAGCAGTAGACAAGGAGACCCATAGATGGAGGCTGAAGGAGCAGGTCTAGAAGAGGGGATGAGGGGATGAGGGATATTGTTCTGCTCTCTACTATGTATGTGAGAGTGGGGCAGGATAGGATTTGCATCATAATTGGGTTGGGAGTAGAAGGAAGCACTGGATTTGCTCAACTTCCAAATCAAATTGAGCTGTTGGGCTTCTTTAGACGAATTCTGGAGTCTTATCACCAAATAGTCCTTCCAAAGGATCTGCAAAATAATAGTAGCTTTGATTGCTTTTTAAAGACTTATTCTGGAATCTCTCAAGTGAAACAATCCTTCCAAAGAATCTGCAAAATGATGAACATTAGCTTTGGTTCCACATCAGGCGTCAAGGAGGATGAGATCACAAGCATCAGTGATGCCTTCGGGTGAAAATCAAGCGATGCAAATTGTGATTGACCCAAATTACACCGTTCACACCATGAAGTCCTGACATGCAAAATATCCTAGCCTCCTTCCTGAGGACATCTATGGAGCACTTCAGTCACAGGGCTGTGACAGATGATGAGTCTTGCATAACATTTACCTAAAAATCACAACTGAATGCAAAATTCCAAGTGTTAAAGAAGCCTATCCTTAAATTACAATGCCTATATTTATTTTGCTGAAATTGGTCAGGTTCCTACTTTCAAAAGAGTCTATGGTGTCTACACATCCAAGTGTTGTGGTCCACCAGCAGCCTGCAGAGCTCACAGCGGAGTCAGACAGTGAGGAGGCTGGGGAGAAACATGGGCCAGTCCTGGAGTCTGGGGAAGACTCGGATGAGAGCTCTGCATTGGAGGCAGAGATGGGGCCAGGGCCATCTGGGATTTATGCACAGACTCCCGAGCCTCTGGAGTTGGACATCAGCGAGGCAGAGGAAAAGGGGGAGCCTGTTCCTAGTGCGCGCATGCGCAGAGCTGCCAGAAGACAAGAACAGTTAAAACAAAAGGGACGACTCAGGAGTATGGCTTGGAGATGATTGGCCCCTCCCATAAGACATAAAGGAGGAGCAAAGGCACGTGAGCCTTTGCAGGAAGCAACTTTGTTCATTATGGCCGATTTAAATTCTGCAGCTCCATTTTGACTCTGTGTTCCGTGTGGCCTTGCCAAGCTAATTGCCAATTAGGTCTTGGCAGCATGTCAAGGGAGATAAAGGTGGGTGCTTATCAGCCGTATCCCAAAGGACTGTGGCAGACTTCTGTTGGACTCTTTACAAACTATTGGTGACTTATCTGTGAATGAACAGAATGAGAACGAACAGGTTGTGAATGAACAGAATTCACAGCCGTTGAAATAAAAAAAGGGGGGGTTGGGACTAATTGTGTGCTTTTTACTGTCTCAGGAAGCCTAGGTCAGGACATCAAGGGTTTCTAAAGTGTAATCCATTTGCTCTTCATCAAGCTAGCTAAGAATTCTGGGAGTTGGAGTTCCAAGCTACCTTGATTGACCAAGATTTAGACCCTATTTTCCAGGGTCTAATAGAAATAGCCCTTAGACTTATATATTGCTTCACAGTAATTTCCAGCCCTCTCTAAGCAATTTACCGAGACAGCCTCTTTCCCCCAATAGTTTGGCTCCTCATTTTACGAACCACAAAAAGACGGAAGCCTGAGTCAACCTTCAGCCGGTCAGGATCAAACTCCTGACAGTGGGTGGAGCTCGCCTGCAATACTGCCTTTTAACCACTGCGTCCCCATGGCTCATCCACTCTGTAATGTAGCTTGCCCCTTCACCTCCAACCTCTTCCCTGGTGCTGCTCTTCCCAAGCCATTAGTTCTGTTTTGCATGTTTCGCTGCAGACGAGGCTTCGAATCCTGCTAAATAGTCCGTCATTTGTCTTCATTTCCAAAAAGTGCCTTTGACCCAGAAAGGTTGCTTGATGGAGCCAGTTTTCCTGCCAACTACTCCTGTCCTGGCTTCCCTTCCCAGTAATCTAGCAATTATTTGACAATCTAATCCTGTCCCTTTGGCTGCAACTCTGCTGTATACAAGACCTTGTATACAGCAGAGTTCTCTTAATGAAAGGACAGGGTCTCCTTCCAGCTCTTGAGTCCTGTTTACCTTCATCTCTTGCTGTCCTGCACACACAATTCAGAAATACAAAGATAGCATCACTGAGGCTGGGGGTGAAGGGACAAGCTAAATGATTCCAGAGGGGGGGGGGAAACACAGCAGGTCTAAAGATGTAACACAGGAGGAACCATGTTCCCAGGCACTTGGAACGTACCGTAGATCTCATAATTCCCACCATGGAACAATGGATGGTCAAGGAGATGGAGTTGGCGGAAGTGGCAACATCGACCAATTTAATTAAAGAGAAGAATGTGTTGCTACTTGGAAACTATTTCTGGACTTTGTACTCCAATCTGAAGGGGGGGGGAAGAAAAGTTTGATTTTAGGATTTGAAGACTAAGATGACTTCATTGCAGGGGTGAAATGTTACCGGTTCACTCCGGTTCGGGCAAAACGGTAGTTTAAAAAAGCTACGATCCGACGATCAGCTGTGCGGTACGGTTTAGTTTTGCTAGAAAACAGGAAATCTTGGTTTCTAGCGAAGCTAAACTGCGCCGCACAGCTGATCCCTCCCGCACTGTTCTACTTACCTTCCCAAGCCTCCTTTTCGTGTGTGCTGCGCACTTTTCAAACATGCAGCATGCGTTTGGTGCACACTGTGCATGCCTTATGTGCTTAGAGTACCATATAAATCCAACCATGAGTTTAGTCAACGTTAGTAAAGATCAATCCCAAATTTAGGACATATTCCCAAGAGAGATTTGCCCAGCCACCATCAACTCCTTAACCGCCAGGAGAAATCTTTTCTGCATTGGAAGTTTTAATTTGCACAACTCTCTTTTTTTTTTCCTTTTTGTATTTTTGTGGCAGTTATAATAAGCTGTGTTGAAATACAAGAAGTGGTATAAGAAATCAAAGCTGGGTGAGCAATGCACTCATCCTGGCTTAGCATATTTCTGTGCATTACTCATTTCCATCTTATTCCCAGGTTGTTCCTTAATCTCATCTGGCAGCTTGTGAAGGCTTGTCTGAGGCAAAAATAAAAGCAGGTAGGAGGGATAGGATAGCTGTAGCAATAGGATAGCAATAGCACTTAGACTTATATACCACTTCACAGTGTTTTACAGCCCTCTGGAAACAGTTTAGAGAGTCAGCCTATGGCCCACAAGAATCTGAGTCCTCGTTTTACTGACCTCAGAAGGATGGAAGGCCGAGTCAGCTTTGAGCTTGTCAGGATTGAACTCCTGGCAGTTGGCAAAATTAGCCTGCAATATTGCATTCTAACCACTAGGATAAGGAAGGAAGGAAGGAAGGAAGGAAGGAAGGAAGGAAGGAAGGAAGGAAGGAAGGAAGGAAGGAAGGAAGGATGATGTTACTTAGCTGGGTCATGAAACCCCTGCAAGAAGCTCATAACATCAAGGACCCCACAGTCCTTTTCCTCCTCCTCTTCTTCTTCTTCCTCCTCGTCTCCCCACCCTTTCTCCTTTTCCTCCTCACCTTCTCCTCCTTCCCCTCTGCAGACCCCACTCCCTTCTAGCATTGATGACGTTACCTAGCTGGGTCATGAGACGCCTGCCAAAAAAATAACCAAGCTCAGAGAACAGCAAAGTCCACCCCGCTGGACTGAGATGAGTTTGACCTGATCTAGTAGAACGATTCCTAGCAAAGCAAGCAGGTTTCCATCATAATTGTTAAGGAGTCAAACCGAGACAGGAATGAGATCCCAGAAGCATTTAGACTGAGACGGAATCAGTGACCTTTCTAAAAAGGAATGTTATTTTAGGAACTGAGCTGAATTCAGAAGTCCACCCCAGGGAATGCCCGAGGCAGTCTGAAAGGCTGTCTGGGAAAGTCCTAACAGCTGATCTTTCTATAATGATTACAGTTCCAAAAGTCAAGTACAGAGGGATCCTCTTCCCCACCTCGCCTCCCACATGCCTTTTCATCTTATGAGATCTAAACGGATTCTCGGGTAATTTTGGTGGCGCAGCGGACTAAAGTGCTGTTAAAGTAGCACTTAGCTGCCAGGCCTCCTGCAATTACTGCAAGTTCAATTGTCACCAGGCTCAAGGTTGACTCAGCCTTCCATCCTTCCGAGGTAGGTAAAATGAGGACCCGGATTGTGGGGGCAATAAGCTGACTTTGTATAAAAAAGAACACCGCTTAGGGGGAGCCGAAAGCCCTACTAAGCAGGTATATACAAAAGTATGAAGGCTATTGCTTAAACGCATTGTAAGCCACCCTGAGACTCCGGAGAAGGGCAGCATATATAAATAAATAAATAATAAATAAATAATAACCTTAAACCAAGATCGACTCCAGAAGTTCACCTCGTATAGCACGGGCCTCTTGTGACATTTTAGAATTCAATGTTTTGGAATAAAAAGAGTCAGTCAACTGGGGGCTAAATACCACAGCCTCCTATGGAGGGCAAGCCCAGGTGTTTGGCTCCGGGCATGGCTCGAGTGCCAAACTCAATTAAATGTTTGGTCTACTGGGTATTAAAAAAGAAAAGTGATATTTCCTTTGGCATCGGAAGGCTTGTAAGCGTCAAGGGGGAGATGATGATCCTTCCCTTTGTTATGGTTGGAAATGCAGGCAGTCAAAAGGTAGGCCCAGAAGGAACCTGGGTCTGATTCAGTGGTGGGTTTCAAAAATTTTTACTACTGGTTCTGTGGGTGTGGATACTGTAAAATCTCCATTCCCACCCCACTCCAGGGGAAGGATACTGCAAAATCTCCATTCCTACTCCACTCCGGGGAAAGGATTGTCAACGCGTTATTTGTATTTGCCGGCTGAGCTTCCATTCTGAACATTACGGTAGCTTGCCAGAGAACCTTATCACAAAGATAAGCCTGTCTTGTGATTTTTGAAGCTACTGAGCATGTCTACATTTTTTCTTTCTAACTTCCTGATTTACCTTCTTCTTTTGTCCATCTCTGAGGTAAACTACTGGTAGAAAGTAGTTAGCTAGGTTTTTTTTACTTTTATAATAAAAATGTTTCTTAGAATGTATACTTCAGGTTTTCTTTCTTTGAGAGTATGCACCATGGAAAACAAGATCCATTCACCTCTAATTAATTACACTTTCCCCAGGGAGGGAACGAGGCTGATTCACGTTTCGACAAGGATACTGTAAAATCTCCATTCCCACACGACTTCAGGGGAAGGATACTGTAAAATCTCCATTCCCACCCCACTCCAGGGGAAGGATACTGCAAAATCTCCATTTCCTCCGAATCAGTTGGGCCTTGGGAGGCAGAGAATAGATGGGAGTGGGGCCAGTCAGAATCTTTACTACCAGATCTCTGAACTACTCAAAATTTCCACTACCGGTTGTCCAGAACCTGTTGAAACCCACCTCTGGTCTGATTAGAAGATGATCCACTCCATATCTGTGTTTATTTCATTAGGCTATGGCAACCGTTCCTGATGCATGGACTTCAATCCCCAGATGTTCCCAGCCTCTGCTGAGAATGGCTTCTTCTTCTCTTTGCCAAATGAGACATTGAACATCCTCTGAGCCAAGATGAAGGCACGAAATCCCTACAAATGCGAAGCTGACATTCTGCAGAGAAATTTAGAGTGGAGGGAAGGCCCTGCTCAGCTGCACGCTGGCAGGAGGGACTGCAATTAATAATCTGGGGTGCCAATCAAAATGAATTTTGAACAGTTGCATAGCAAATGCGGTCATGGAGCGAACGCTATATGCAAATTTAGACACAAGAGAGCTTCCCAACTTCGAGCTTTGTTTCTACCAATCAGAAGGAAGGCTGGTTTTCTCTTTCACAATGTATTATAAGAATAGGTTGTGAAAGAGGGCTGTGAAAATATCTACACAGACCCCTCGCATCTTGGACATAAACTGTTTCAACTCCTACCCTCAAAACGACGCTATAGAGCAGTGCACACCAGAACAACTAGACACAAGGACAGTTTTTTCCCGAACGCCATCACTCTGCTAAACAACTAATTTCCTCAACACTGTCAAACTATTCACTAAGTCTGCACTACTATTAATCTTCTCATCTTTCCTATCATCCATCTCCTCCCACTTATGACTATAACTATGTTGCTTGTATCTTTGCAACTTATATTGTTTTATTTGTTTCCTAGTACGATTTGATTGCTTATTAGTAACCTATGACCATCACTAAGTGTTGTATCTTATGATTCATGATGAATGTATTTTATTTTTCTTTTACGTGCACTTGGTGCATATGCACCAAGACAAATTCCTTGTGTATCCAATCACATTTGGCCAACAAAAAAATCTATTCTATTCTATTCTATTCTATTCTATTCTATTCTATTCTATTCTATTCTATTCTATTCTATTCTATTCTATTCTATTCTATTCTACCCTACCCTACCCTACCCTACCCTACCCTACCCTACCCTACCCTACCCTACTCTACTCTACTCTACTCTATTTTTTGTTTCAGTAAGCTGGGCTGGCCTGACTTACTCTTTTTTAAAAAACTGTTTTAATTCAATTACTAAAATTAGGGGTTTTAATATAGGGTTTTTAACTATGGGCCAAATTGATTTAATTGGAATTTAATACCGTTTTAAATTTTATATTTCTGTATTTTATTTGCTGGCTGTCCACCGCCCCAAGTCCTTCGGGAGAGGGGCGGTATATAAATATAATAAACATAAACATATTCTATTGTGTCCTATCCTATCCTATCCTATCCTATCCTATCCTATCCTATCCTATCCTATCCTATCCTATCCTATCCTATCCTATCCTATCCTATCCTATCCCATCCCATTCATTATATCTCTCCACACAGTTCTGTCCTGTTCTGGACTTTGTGCTTCAATCAGGGAAAAAAAATAAAGTTTAATTTTAGGATTTGAAGACTGAGATGACTTTGTCCTTCTAGAAATGGATGGAAATATTTAGAAATAGAAGCCCAAAAGTAAATATCGTAACTTGCTTTTGTTTTGCAGCAGTCTCCAATTTGGCAACTTTAGGAATAGTGGACTTAGCTTTGTGCAAAATCAGGGGCTCGGGTTGTAGCCTTCCTATCCCAGCCATGTTGCTCAGATTTCTGTTTCAACCGGTGTCAAGGTGTACAACTCTCTCTATAACCAGATTGTGCTCAAAGCTAAATACGTTCTCTGTTTTTGCTCTTTAGATTGTGAATGTTTAATACAAACTCACACTCATTTTGTATGCAGCCCAGCACAGGCGATTTGCATTGAGGTGTTTTTGCATACGACCATGTGCCACTTTCCTTGTGCATTAATCATTGATATGAATACTTTTAAATAACTTTATCAACTGTACGCAGCGTTTGAGAGGAAGCTATATCACAGAATTCAGAAAAATACAGATTAGCTGCATTATCTATTAGCTAAAAATAAGATGGCGGTCCTCGTGGCAGGCTGTAAATTACTGTAGGCCAATTCACTTGGAAATATATCTAGTACCAATAAAAGAGAGTATTTGTAGCTCAGGGTTGAAATGACGGGCCCTCGGTGCTCTCGCAGTTCGGTTGTTTTCTTGCAGAATGCGGTAAGGGTGTTACGCAGTTTGGGTAAGGAAACTTCTACAAGAAAACAACCGAGCTCAGAGAACCCCGAGGACCTCATAGTCAGGGGTGGGCTCTTGGGGGTTCAGCAGGGTTCGGGCGATCTTCTAGACAAGGATTTCCGGGGTTCGGCAAATCCCCAAATCCTATCTGCCCAAGGCCACGCCCCTCCCACCCTGCACCTCCCTGGAGTCTCCATGCGGCCCATTCATCATTCCAGGTAAGTGCAGGGGCTGCACGGAGGGCAAAAAACGGGCCTATCAGAGGTTCTGGAAGTCTGAAAGTGGGCCTGCCTCCAGAGGGCCTCCAGACTCCGGCGGAAGCAGTTTTCACCCTCCCAGAGGCTCAAGAAAAGCCCCTGGTGCCTGGGGAGGGTGAAAAAGGCCTCTCCTCTGTGGAGGTAAGATCTCTGACCGTCGTGTATTTCGCCGTGCCCTCAAAACCTTGCTGTTCCACCAGGCCGGGCTATCAATGTAAAGATTTCAAATTGGTTTTAAATGTGGGATTTTAAATTGGGGTTTTATATTTGAGCCAAATTATTTAATATTTTTAATTAATTTTTAAATCTTGTCTGTCTTTGTGCTTTTAATCAGGCTGTACATCGCCCTGAGTCCTTCGGGAGAGGGCGGAATAGAAATAAAATTATTATTATTATTATTATTATTATTACTACTACTACTACTACTACTACTACTACTACTACTGCTACTTCTGGGGGAAGGATACTGCAAAATCCCCATTCCCTCCCCACTCCAGGGGGAAGGATATTGCAAAATCCCCATTCCCTTCCCACTCCAGGGGGAAGGATACTGCAAAATCCCCATTCCGTCCCCACTCCAGGGGGAAGGATACTGCAAAATCTCCACTCCCTCCCCACTCCAGGGGGAAGGATACTGCAAAATCCCCATTCCCTCCCCACTCCAGGGGGAAGGATATTTCAAAATCCCCATTCCCTCCCCGCTCCTGGGGGAAGGATCCTGCAAAATCCCCATTCCCATCCCAACTCTAAGGCCAGCCAGAGGTGGTATTTGCCGGTTCTCCAAACTACTCAAAATTTCCGCTCCCGGTTCTCCAGAACCTGTCAGAACCTGCTGGATTTCACCCCTGGTACAAAGGTCTATTTTCGTTGGCATTCTCAGAAGAAGAACAAATGCCGCTATTCCTTCCCAAGCAAAGGAAGAAGCCGTTTGCTGTTGTATCCCGAAGTGGGAAAACTGATTTATCTTGAAAGAGACCAAACAGGGCCATGGGGTTTTTGTTTTCCTTCCCTAGCACAAACAAAATTATGAAAGCAAGAACATTCTGTTCAGCAGCCAAAGTAATCCCTGTAAACACTATCAGCCAGTCTCCTCTCCCCCCTCCCCAACTCAGCCACTAATCTTCTCTTCTGTGACTCCAATTACATCCCCCCACACCTAGTCCGGTGTCTTGGCAAGCCGGCAAGCAGCCAAAGCATCCGGGAAGGCAGGCAAGGAAGACAGCAGTTCCCTTTTTCAGGTGAGCCATACCCGTAGATCAACATACAAGCAAATATGTGGCTTGATGGGGGTCCTCGTTTAGCAACTGCCTGCTTTAGTAACCATTCGCCATTGTGATGAGCCAACAGTGTGCGATGGCAGCCAAAAAAGCCAAGGCAATCGTAGAAAATTGGCCTGGGGCTCAGCAGATGAATGCATTGTGATTAAAAGGAGCCTGAGTAGCGTAGGGGAGTAATGCCTCCTGCAAAGGCAGCATTTAAGATCCAGCTGCCTGCAATTACTTGCGAGTTCAATCCCAGCCAGGCTCAAGGTCGACTCAGCCTTCCATCCTTTATAAGGTGGGTAAATGGAGGACCCAGTTTGTTGGAGGCAATAAGCTGACTTTGTATAAATATAAATATACAAAAGTATGAAGGCTATTGCTTAACGCACTGAAAGCCGCCCTGAGTCTCCAGAGAAGGGCGGCATATAAATCAATTTTTTTAAAAAAACCTCCAGATGTCTGCAATTACTGTAAGTTCGAATCTCACCAGGCTCAAAGTTGACTCAACCATCCATCCTTTCTAAGGTGGGTCAATTGAGGACCCAGTTTGTGGGGGCAATAAGCTGACTTTGTATAAATATACAAAAAGTATGAAGGCTATTGCTTAATGCATTGTAAGCCGCCCTGAATCTCCGGAGAAGGGCGGCATATAAATCAAATTTTTTTTAAAAAATTGCATTAACAGAGGGATACAATCAAGATCAAGGGAGATGCTAATACCACTCTATAAAGCCTTAGTCAGACCACACACCTAGAGTACTGCATCCAGTTTTAGAATAGAATAGAATAACAGTTGGAAAGGACCTTGGAGGTCTTCTAATCCAACCTCCTGCCCAGGCAGGAAACCCTCCACCACTTCACACAAATGGTTATCCAACATCTTCTTCAGTTTTGGTCACCATGCTATTAAAAAAAACACGTTGAGACTCTAGAAAGAGTGCAGAGAAGAGCAACCAGGATGATGAGGGGACCGGAGGCTAAAACATAGGATGAACATTTGCAGGAACTGGGCATGGCTAGTCTAGTGAAGAGAAGGACCAGGGGAGACAGGATAGCATCTTCCAATATTTGAGGGGCTGCCACAGAGAGGAGGAAGGGGGTCAAGCTATTCTCCAAAGCACCTGAAGGCCAGACAAGGAATAATGGATGGAACAAGGAGAGATTCAACCTGGAAATAAGGAGACATTTTCTGACAGGGAGAGCAATCAACCCATGGAACAGAAGTGGCCTTCAGAAGTTGTGGGAGCTTCATCACTGGAGGCTTTCAAGAAGAGACTGGACTGCCATCTGTCAGAAATCTTGTAGGGTTTCCTGCTTGGGCGAGGGGTTGGATTAGATGACCTACGAGGTCCCTTCCAATTCTTGTTCATCTGTTTAAAACATGGCAATCAATCCTCGCACCGACAACCTTTGCCGGTCTGTAAAGCCAAGGAAAGCTGAAGATGAGAAGCACAGCAGCTGATTCACCGAGCAACTGCTACCCTTGAGATGCCGGTTCCAATTGTGTTCGCTAAATGAGGACAGCCTGGGTGTGTCTAGACAAACAACAGTGTACCCGTCTATCCATCTATCAATCAAAGGGTTTCCATCAAACAACGGCAGCAAACTGATTTTGAGCCTCCTGTTGTGACATGTACGCCATCTCCCAGGATCTACGGAATTGTCAAAAGAACAAAAGTAAACAATAATTAGATAGCAGTTGATCGTATAAGAGACAAGCCAGCATTTCTCCTTTGATCAACATGGGTAGATACAGCAGGAGAGAGTGGATTTTTCAGATGGGTGTAATGTTCACAGCCATGTTTGTCCAGGATGGTATAAGGCAGTGTTTCTCAACCTTGGTAGCTTGAAGATGGGTGGACTTCAACTCCCAGAATCCCACAGCCAGCAGCGCTGGCTGTGGGATTCTGGGAGTTGAAGTCCACCCATCTTCAAGCTACCAAAGTTGAGAAACACTGATATAAGGACTCCAGGTTGGGTAGGGGGTTAGTCTAGAAGACCTCCAAAGTGCCCGAGGATTCCATGTTTTATGTTCCTCCCACCACTGACTGCCTGGCGGTTGATGCCAATGTCAGTTAAAGCAGAAACTTAAATTTGTAGATCACAAATGATGAGACCCTATCCTCAACCGGTTAGAACAGATCTAAGAGGCAAAGAAAATTAAATTTAATTTTTTTTAAAAAATCAGAGGTCCAATGCATTCTGGAATTTGAATAGATACTTTCTTAGCTGTGCCATGTTTGAGACGTGGGCAGGTCGAAATCTATTTATTTATTTATTATTTAGTTATTATTAAAATTTATATGCCACCCTTCTCCCATAGGACTCGGGGCGGCTCACACAATAAAAACAACAACAGTAAAAATACTAAAAACAAGTCCAAATTTAAAATCCCCAATTATTTGCATTATAAATAAACAGGTTGTGCAGTTTTGATGCAACAGGGATGTAAGCTCGGGCCAATTTTGAGACTGTCAGCTGCTCCTTGAAGGCCTCCTGAAGTCTTTGGTCACTCTTCGCTTGGCATCGGCTTGGCTAAAGGCCCACGTTGCTTAATGGTTACTCACCCAAGTGCTCAAGGCACTAACCTCCAGGGCCAATTTGCTGTGCTTGGTGATCATCCATTAGCCTGAGTGCTGAGATCCAGCCTGGCATACCAGCCCATCTAATGGCTTTCTGTCCCACGGCCAATTGGATCCATGCCTGCAGACGTCTATCTTCCAGTGGATTCTTATCCATCTGATGATCTGAGAGGGTTTTATCCCAAGTGTGCAAACAGTATCTGTGCCCAAGGAGGGTTCAAATGGGCAACCTTCAATCACAAAACAAAGGATCTAACCTCTTGACCTGGACTGGATCCTGGCTACCCTATTTTTAAGAATTGGGTGATTTAGAGTATCGTTGTATCCGTTGCAAAGAACAGCATCTACTTCAAGGGACAGCATAGCTACAAGCTGGTCATTCTAAGAGTCCTGAGGCCATTGGCCATTGTATTGGCCAACACAACTGCCTTTGAGCCCATTCTGGCTTCAAGAGCATGAACTGGATCACGGGTTGTACGATGTCCGCCAGTAGAATAGAAAAGTAGAAAACGTTCAGTGGGTAACCAAAACTTGGGTTCATATTTGCAGAAGTCCTGAGGACCATTGCCAGCAATTCCTGAGCACCTCAGGGCAACCACAGTGTGAAGCAAACCCAAATAATGGATTGACAAAATTGGCTTTGGTGCTTAGCATTGAGTCAAGGACCTTTCCATTGCTACTATGAAGGCATGAGATGATGATGATGATGATGATGATATGGACCAACTCTTGGTAGCTCTATAAGCTAGATCTCTCCACATCTTCCAATCTTGCACAATTGAATTAGGATTATAATTAGAATAACAGAGTTGGAAGGGACCTTGGAGGTCTTCTAGTCCAACTCCCTGATCAGGCAGGAAACCCTACACCACTTCACACAAATAATTGTCCAATCTCTTCTTAAAAGCTTCCAGTGTTGGAGCATTCACAACTTCTGGAGTCAAGTTGTTCCACTGATTAATTGTTCTCACTGTCAGGAAATTTCTCCTTAGTTCTAGGTTGCTTCTCTCCTTGCTTAGTTTCCATCTATTGCTTCTTGTCCTTCTTGTCAGGTGCTTTGGAGAATAGCTTGACTCCCTCTTCTTTGGGGCAGCCCCTGAGATATCGGAAGACTGCTATCATGTCTTCCCTGGTCCTTCTGTTCATTAAACTAGACATACCCATTTCCAGCAACCATTCTTTATGTGTTTTAGCCTCCAGTCCCCTCATCATTTTTGTTGCTCTTCTCTGAACTCTTTCTAGAGTCTCCACATCTTTTTTACATCGTGGTGACCAAAACTGGATGCAGGATTCCAAGTGTGGCCTTACTAAGGGATTATAAAGTGGTATTTACACTTCACGTGATCTTGATTCTATCCCTTGTTCTATGCTTTGGTTGAGGTCAGTTTTGATGGTGTCCAGCCATTGTGTTCTTTGGTGGACTGGTTTCCTTTTACCAGTAACTCTTCCCAAACATATCAAACAACCAAATTTATGTGATGACAACTTTTCCGTAATGAAAATTGTCAAATGGAAAAAGCTTTCATTTTCGTTCCCTACTAGGATCTGGTTTGAGAAATCTGCCCAAACAATGTGTGGGCCTACCAATGAAAGCCAAAGTAAGAAGCATCTCCACTAGACCTGGCTTGGACAGGTAGACTTGTCTACTTCTGTTTCCTGGTTGGAGAAGACAACCCGGCTTCCTGCTGACTTTCTGTTCTGTCCTAGGCTTCCTGAGAAAGCATAAATCACAATTTTAGTCCCAAAAAAACTCTTTTATTGAGACGGCTGTGCATAATGATTCACAAACTGTCTGTGAAGATTCCGACAGATGTCTGCTTGAGTTGACACAGTCTTTCAATATAATGTTGATAAGCACCCATCTTTATCTCCCTTGAAACGCTGCCAGGGACCTAACTGTCAATTCGTTTTGCAAGGCCAAATGGAGCACAGAGTCAAACGGAGCTTCTCAGAGTTTGAATTGACTATATGAACTAACTGCTTCCTGCAAAGGCTCACGTCCTTTTGCTCCTCTCTTATGTCTTATGAGAGGGGCCAATCATCTCCAAGCCTTACTCCTGAGTCGCCCTTTTTTCTGAATTGTTCTTACCTTCCGGCAGCTCTGCGCATGCACACACTGGGAACAGGCTCACACTATTCTTTTGCCTCACTGATGTCAGATTCCGGAGGCAGTACATAACTCCCAGATGGCCCTGGCCCCCTCTCTGCCTCTGATGCAGAGCCCTTGTCTGAGCCTTCCCCAGACTCCAAGACTGGCTCACGTTCCTCCCCAACCTCCTCATTGTCCAACTCTGCTGCCAGCTCCACAGGCCACGGGTGGACCACACTTTCACTGTCTTGGACCCAATGGACTCTAGTGAGCTTTTCTGCTACAGCCCAGGAGGAAGATAATGTTCACCAGAAGCAAATGACCTCAGAGCCAAAGCACAGAGCTCAACACTTATTTAAAGCTGTCTGGGAGATCAGCAAAGCTTTGCCCGAGGGGGACTAGAGGGCTGAGGGAAAATACTCCTGCCTATTGGCTGTTCTCCAGAGCTTTGAGAATTTACACTTAAAATCATTACTGCAGCTGGTAATCAACTCCATTGCAGAATCCTGCTAATAAATGCTACCAATCAACTGCATCGTTAATCAACCGCCATTTATTTCAGCAGTGGGTTTATCCCAGTGGTGAAATCCAATTTTTTTTTACTACCAGTTCTGTGGGCATGGCTTGGTGGGTGTGGCAGGGGAAGGATACTGCAAAATCCCCATTCCCTCCCCACTTCTGGGGGAAGGATATTGCAAAATCTCCGTTCCCACCTCACTCGGGGGCCAGCCAGAGGTGTTCTCTGAACTACTCAAAATTTCCACTACCGGTTCTCCAGAATCTGTCAGAACCTGCTGGATTTCACCCGTGGTTTATTCTGATCCATCTGGAAGGTTGGCAGGCATCAATCTTCTCAGCCATCAACCAGTGGTCTCCAAGAGAGAGCGGAATTGTCTTTGCAGATTCTGAGATTCCCGATTAGTGACTTGAGTCTTTCTTCGGCAGAAGAAGCATCTGAGCATGACATGTCCTCATTTGTTGTTCTACCTCTACTGGACCCATAAAATAAGCTGAAAGTACAATGCCCGTTTCTCTCTCTTTTTTTTAAATCAAATCTGACACTATGAAAACTCTCCTTAGCTCTATTAGATCCGTGGTTAAAACAAGCTGCAAGCCAGGGAATGCATTTTCAGCCCCAACATCGAAATACAGCAATCCACTTTTGAGGAGGAATGGCTTGCTCAGTGACCTGCAGCTCTGATGTAATTAGAGAACCACCAAACCATAGAAGTGGGGCCAACTTCTCCACGCAACCCAAACCAGCAATTATGGCCAGAGGAACCGTCGCCAAGGTTCAAATGCTTCTGACCGGAATAAAAAACAAACACCGAACCCAACGGGCAGACCTTTCAATTACGATGCTATTTTTGAAAGGAGCATCTGGAAAGTTCTGAAGGGTTTGGGGTGCAGCCCCTGAGCGTGGTCAGATGAAGAGATAGAGACCATCTCCTTGCATTGCCAAAAAGAGGTTGGGAGGAGAGGTTGGCTGAGGGGTCATGAGTCGTGATATTTTGACAAAAGAGAAAAAGGACACAGAGGCTTTTCAACTCCCAGAGGAATTCTGGGAGTTGAAGCCCACAAGTCTTAAAAATTGCCAAGGTTGGAGAGCCCTGATCTAAAGAACCAGCAAAGCTGGCTGAGGAATTTTGGGAGTTGAAGTCCACAAGTCTTAAAGTTACCAAGGTTGGAGACCCCAGATCTAAAGGACCAGTGCAAGCTTTGACAATTGAACACCCAATATTTTTCACCGACAATGAGATCTTTCCAGCATCTCAGAGGTTCTTCTGTATCCTTTATTTATTCCAGGTGTCATCGAAGTTATTTGTGACTCTGACTTTTCAGAAGCAATTGCTCTGGCGAAGCAGGGAGCTGATGAAACATCAAAGAGCAAAGGGGCACCCTCATCTCGGAGAGGAATGACAGAGAGGGGAAAAAGGTCAAGTAGCTGCAGATGTCACCCTTCCAAAGTAGAAGAAAAGAGGACAGTTAGTAGAAACGATGCTTCTTTTTTTTCCTGCAAGATCAGCATTGGCAACGACCAACTGGAGTGGAGCACGTGACCTCATCCTTTAGCCTGGCACCAGAGCTTCCTTCCAACGGCCTCAATTTAAACCACAATGTGGAGTAGGCTTTATTTGTCCAATCTGCACCCCGCCACCCTGAAATTAACTCCTAAATGGTGGAGAAAATGACAGCGCTGCTATAAAAAAAGGGAGGGGGGGCTTTGGGGAAGGAATGTTTAAAAAGAGAGCAGAGGGAAAGGACAAATGCGAGCTAAAAGTAGCAACTGATTAACAGATGAAGCATCCGTAAATCATTTGCACTGACCAAAACAGAAACCCTTCGCAGGCTGTTGGAGAGAAGAGTTGGCAAGGCCTCCTCAAGGAAGAGCTCCAAGGCCTTGGCACAGCCACTGAAAAAGGTCCCATCTGCATCTTTCCCTTAGACACTGCAGGGCATCCAGACTGACGATGATAACTACGTGAACGGTGAGATAGGCCTGATCTTATGAATACGACAAGCCCCTCAGCTCCATCTCATCCATCCTTCCCCAGGCTTGCAGCTCCAGATGTGTTCAGAGTGGACCTTCCAGATTTTCAACAGCCCATTGGAAATTCTGGGAGTTGCAACCCAGAAAAAAGAAACTTTTTTTTTTGTTTTTACTTTTTAAGCATTTTTTTACTACCGGTTCTCTGGAACCGATAGTTAAAAATGCTTTTAAAAAGTTTTTTTAAAAAAGGTTCCCACGATCGCGCGTCACTCAGCTGTGATCTTCAGAACCTTTTTTTTTACCTTTTTAAAAGGTTCCCAAACTCACGTGCCACAGCTGATTCCCCCCAACCCTTGCTGTCTACTTACCTTCCCAAGCCTCCTTTTGGCGAGCATGCGCAGCCAGCAAACCGGTTCAGATTTCACCACTGTTGCAACCCCAACAGTTTCTGAAGGGTATCCAGTTTTCTTACCTGACCATGGTCTTTCTTCCGTTAGAAAGGTGAAGGAACATCAATAGAGATTCTCAATCATCCAGGCCATGCTTGTCGCCATGTTGCTTTTCCTAAAGGCAACTGGACTTCCTCGGTTTTTCCTTAAAAACATTTCACTTCTCACCCAAGAAGCTTCTTCAGTTCTCTGAAGTTCTTCTGATGAAGCTTCAAGGATGAGAAGCGAGATGTTTTCAAGGGGAAACAAACCCCAGGAAAGTCTAGTTGCCTTTTGAAAAAAGCACTTTTGGGACAAAAGTGAAGGAACTTAACTTTGGTCTTTCCATACCATTTGCATGTTCAATTGTTGATGTAGATGGACACCACGTTTATCCTGAAAATAGTTTGTGGTAGCTTTGATCTGAAGTCTAACCGATCCCTTGCTGTTGTTGTTTTTTTTAATTTATTTATCAGTTTGTCAAACACGTACAAGATAGCAGGTATGAGTATGAACATGGACATGAATGAAGGAAATGAATACAAATAAATGGGGACAGTAGGACAGGGACAGTAGATACAATGGTGTGCTTACGTACACCCCCTTTATGGACCTCTTAGGAATGGGGTGAGGTCCACGGTAGACAGTTTAAGGTTGAAGCTGTGAGGGTTTGAGGATGTAACAATGGAGTCAGGTAGTGCATTCCAAGTGTTGACCACTCTGTCGCTGAAGTCGTATTTTCTACAATCGAGTTTGGAGTGGTTTACCTTGAGTTTGTATCGATTATTTGACCATGTATTATTGCGGTTGAAGCTGAAGAAGTCATTGACAGGAAAGATGTTGTAGCAGACAATTTGGTGTACTATGCTTAGATCAGACCACAGGCGACGCAGTTCCAGATTGTCCAAGCTCAAAATTGCAAGCATGGTGGCACAAGGGATTCTGTTGTGAGTAAAGGAGAGGAGGACCCTTCTTCGTGAAATACCTCTGGACCCACTCAATGTCCGATATACAGTGTGGATTCCAGGCAGACAAACTGTATTCAAGAATTGGTCTGGCAAAGGTTTTGTATGCTCTAGTTTGCAGTACAATGTTACCAGAGAAGAAGCTTCACAAAATTAAATTAACAATTCTTAATGCCTTTTTGGTAATGCTGTTACAGTGAGCTCTGGCGCTTAGATCGTTTGAGATGAGTACTCCTAGGTCCTTGACAGAATGAGGGTCATCTATGAGGTCGTTTCCACCCAACTTGTATTTAGTGTTCTGATTTGTATGTCCTCTGCTCTGCTCCTCATGGCTTTTTCTTGGCTTTGAGAAAGGATGGATGGACCAGCTCATGTGAGAGCTGGACTCTTCAGCAGCTGGTTTAACCAACCCACGCTGCGGACTTCTACAAGCTGATCACACAGCAAAGTTTCCCTTTTCCCCCAATTTGGAGGCCAACTTAATAGGTGTCTGGCTGTATTTGGCTTGAGTGGCTTAGAAATACATTGAGCTAAGGATTATGTTTAGCCTCGCTGAGGTGAATGGTTCCATTTAAATGGAAATTGAGAGCTGTATTATTAGTAACTGTTTCCAAAAGGCAAATTGGAAAGGATTCCTGTCAGCTGTGGAGGCGAAGAACTTTGCAGAAGATAGTTACCTACTAGTAACAATGCTTGGAGACTCACATTCACCTGGAAAGTAGCTCTGGGGCAAAGCAGAAGCTTAGAAGATAAGAGAGACAACACAACCAGAAGGATGGCTGATTGATAGGCAAAAAAAAAATCAAAATGAATGAATGAATAAAAACTGGTTCAGGAATACACATCAGCTCCTTCAAATGATTGCCTTTGACAGATTGGCTGTGTCCCTGTCAAAAGCCGACAGAAGAAGGAGCTATCCGTGAGGTATAAAACCAGAGAATTAAAGGCCTGGTGATGGAGCTACCAAGGTGGAGCTGCCACAGTTCATCGAGTTGTTGTCGTTGAGGAATTCATCGGCAGACATTTTTAGATCTTCAACTCCAGAATATATTCGGAGAAACTCTCTGGAACTCTCTGAAATAGAATATGATCAGATAGCTGCCACTAGAATTCCTGAACAAAATCACAAAATTGCGTCTCAGTTGCTTTGACCATGTCATGCAGGGGAATTCACCGGAGGAGAAAGCCATTATGTTTGGAAGAGTTAGTGGTAAAAGGACCACCCAAGAACAGAGTGGGTGGACACCATCAAAGCTGACATCAGCCAGAGCACAGAACAACTCAAAAAAAAAAAATAGTACAAGATCAGAAGATGGGGAGGGACCTGATGCAGAGAATGGCCAAGAGTTGACATGACTGAATGGATAACATCGTCATCATCACCGCCACCACCAGAATTCCCAACATTGAACTAGGAGCCCAGGAAAATACACTCTGTTGGGCTCACCTCCACAAGATTCAGATCCTCCCTGGGGCAGGTCCTCTAGGGTCTGTTTTGGGGAAAGAAAAAACACCGGTCCTGTCATCCGTGGGGTGAAGATATTTCAAACTAGGTTGAGCTTCACTTTTGTTAGCTAACCTGCCTTGAAGCCAATCCTGTCAAGAGAATCCCACAACTCGTTTTGCCAGTCACTTTGTCTGTCAGAGGCCTTGACTGGGGAGAGGTCCCCTCTCCCCTCACCCACCCACTCCCCCCATTACCCCCAGCTGCCAAAAACCAGGGTTTAGTTGAGAATGATTCTTAACATTTGAAAGCAAGAAAACGTGGGAACTCGGAAAGGGCGTTCAGGAGAACATACGGGAAAGATCAGTGGCTTTTTTTAGCCCTGAATAATAAGGCAACGAATTGGCTCATTTTGGCAATATTAAACAGCCTGGCTGTCTCGTTGCAGCAGGAATTCGCTCTGCTGTGTGTGTGTGCTTGTGTATATGTGTGTGTTTAATTTATTTCAGATTTGGAAGGATAAATATCTCATTAAGGGTGGGTACTTAAAAAATGTAGCAGAAAGCATGTGTTCACACTCAAAGTAAGGATAAATATTGGGAGGGAGGGAAGGAAGGAGGGAGGGAAGGAAGGAAGGAAGGAAGAAGGTGGAAGGAGGAGGGAAGGAAGGAAAGAGAAGGTGGAGGGAGGGAGGGAGGGAGGGAGGGAGGGAGGGAGGGAGGGAGGGAAGGAAGGAAGGAAGGAAGGAAGGAAGGAAGGAGAGGGAGGGAGGCATTACTCTCTTAATAATGAAAGTGCTCAATTTTATACATTCATGAGAAGTGAATGCATCCCTGGGTCAAGGAATCACACCTGATGGGAAGAACAAAACCCAGGAGCCAGGGGCTTTGCTGGAAGAACCACCAGCAAATAGCTCATCCTCGCCCAGAATACACATTCAGACCCCAGCAGGCCTTCGCCTATAAATATAGCAGCCCCAGATCCAAGGTGGCCGAACTGCAGGAGCTAAGAGAAGATAAAAAGCCTCCAATCCATTTAATCTCTGAAGTTTTTTTTTAAAAAAGAGAGAGAGAGAAAGAAAATCCTTTTGCAGCTTAGCGCCAGAGATCGATGAGCAGGAATGGGAGGCGTATAACTTCTAAAGAGAGGCAGGGCTGGTGGCCGCGGAGATGGGGCAGGATGCGCCGTGCAACTTCAGCAGAGGGAATTCTAACGATTGGGAGGTAGAATCGCCGTGGGCACCGGCCCATTCGAAGCCACATTCATCAAAGGAAGTCAACGGGCCGCTCTCTCTCTCTCACACTCTGCCATTTTTGTCCCTTCAACACAAAGCCCTGGCCTGCATCAACAGAGGGATAGCATCACAGATCACAGGAGGTGATGGTACCACCGAGTGCTGCCCTAGTAAGGCCACCCTTGGAATACTGCATCCAGTTCTGGTCACGGCGGCACAAAACAGGATAACAGAACAGAACAACAGAGTCGGAAGGGACCTCGGAGGGGTCCTCTGTTCCAGCAGGAGATCCTACATCATGGGCTGCCCAGTCTCTTCTTAAACACCTCCAGTGATGGAGCATCCACGAATTCTCGAGGCAAGTCGTTCCACTGGTTAATTATTCTAACAAGAAAGATGCTGAGAAATTGTGCAGAGAAGATCATTAGGAGGCTGGTGACTAAAATGTATAATGGACATTTAAAGGGACTAGGTCAAGGGTCAGCAACCTGCGGCCCCAGAGCTGCATGTGGCTCTTTGGGCCCTCTGCTGTGGCTCCCTGTCGGGTGATCCCACCACTGGCTGCCCCCCCCCTCTCCCTCCCCTCCCAATCATTCCTTGCCTGGCCTGAGAAGGTAAGGGCGATGGCGGGGGATGGAGAAGCGGCCAGGGCAGAGACAGAGAGATACAGAGAGAGAGAGGGAGAGGGGGGAGAAAGAGGGAGGAAAGAAAGGATGGAAGGAGGAGAGAGAGAGAGAGATGTCAAAAAGATTTTGTGGTTCCCGATGTTTTTTAACAACTGGTCCTCTGCTTTAATGACCAGCTGGGTAGGCGTGGCTAGGGGGAGTCATGTAACTGGTGGAAGTGAGTGACATCGAATTGGCCACATCCACCAAGTTCTGTGGCTCCCGGTGTTTTCTTTTCTGTGAGAAATAGGTCCAAATGGCTCTTTGAGTGCTTAAGGTTGCAGACCTCTGGACTAGGTATATCTAAGCCTATTGAAGAGAAGGCTCTGCTGATACCTGATAGCTGCCTTCCAGTACTTGAGGGGCCTCACAGAGAAGAGGGGGGTTGACTCCTGAAGGCAGAACCAGAAGCAACGGGTGAAAGCTCATTCAGGGAATGATCCTAACCAGAAATAAGAAATTAACCAATGGAAAACCTTGCCTCCCAAAATTGTGGGTGCTCCATTGCTGGAGGCTTTCATGAAAAGATTGGACAACTATTGGCCTGGGATGGAATGAGGACTCCTGCCTCTCCATTTGAGGGTTGGACAAACCAGAATTCATCCAAGGGTTCCAGGCATTTTACTTAGTTGAAGGCAGATTTAGATACCGAGAGATGTTGTCCCATAAGTGTGGGCAGGTGAGAGAAATTGACACTGAGGAGGAGAACATCAAGGTGATTAGGGGACTGGAGGCTAAAACCTATAAAGAACAGTTGCAGGAATTGGGTTTGTCTAGTCTAATGAAAAGAAGGACTAGGGGAGACATGATAGCAGTCTTCCAATATCTCAGGGGCTGCCATAAAGAAGAGGCAGTCAAGCTATTCTCCAAAGCATCTGAGGGCAGGACAAGAAGCAATGGGTGGAAATTCATCAAGGAGAGAAGCAACTTAGAATTAAGGAGAAATTTCCTGACGGTTAGAACACTTAATCGGTGGAACAACTTGCCTCCAGAAGTTGTGAATGCTCCAACACTGGAAGTTTTTAAGAAGATGTTGGATAACCATTTGTCTGAAGTGGTGTAGGGTTTCCTGCCTAAGCAGGGGGTTGGACTAGAAGACCTCCAAGGTCCCTTCCAACTCTGTTATTCTATTCTATTCTATAAAGATTTTCTCATGTAAAAAAAGTAAATCCTGTTTTTTAAGTGGATTGGTTTATTCCTAAAACGACTGCAGCTGATCTACTCCATTAGTTAGTTATTTTTTTTTAATCAAAGCACTGATAGGTAGATAAGATGATAAATGTATTAGAAGCCAGTGCATACAAGGAAGCCATATAAATCCCTAGAGTTTTCTCACAACACTTTCCAAGTACTTTTCATTTCTCAGCCAAGCGACGTCCCCAAGGGAGACAGCTTTGAAGGAGAGCTTGAACTATGATCTCAATGCTTTGTGGCAACAGGCTGGTATTGTCATCTGCAAGAATTTTTTTGAAGGGGGCAGGCATTCCTCAGAAGAACCACGAAGGCTAGCGCTCTACTATTGGAAACAGATGCCAGCACCACCCCCAAAATTATCTGGGAGACACGTGTGAGAAGGGTTAGCTCTTCATGAACAGACACAATTCCTACATTCCAAGAATGGCCTTGGTGGGGCTAGCTTATTTGTAAGACTTCTCCTCACAAATGTTCTCCAGATGTTCCTCAAGGCCGAGAGGACATAGCATGTAATTTCAGAAGTGGGCGGGAAGGGTCCCATTTGTCCTGGAGCTTGCTTCCACCCCACCATGGAGGAGACTGTGGGCAATTCTTCTCCTTTGTGGAGCCCACAATCAACCAGCCTGTGAGTTCTCTCTGCTTGAATCCTTTTCTTGGCAGATCTGAAAACTCGGTCTAGGAAATGGCAGGATGAGTCAGTCACCACGCCTCCCTAGGTTAAATATAAACCCTAATTGGTCCCAGGTTGGATTTTTTAGCAATTTCAGCAGTCTGGATGGAGGGGGATCCTGCCTCAAATAACTTACATGGCTGTTCTCCATTTGTCTTTCCTGGCTCTGATTGGCATTGGCTGAAGCTCCCTTGTGACCCACAGAGCTAAATTCAAAACCTTCCTTTGCAAACGATGCCTTAGCACCAAATTAAACCATAATTAGACCTTGTGCGCCTTTGCTGATTGCATCTCTCGCTTGGCCTCCCGCCCTCAACCCGTTGATTGTTCTCGTACCTGATGAAAAGCAATATATGTATATCAAATCCACTCTGCTCTCTTTCTACCCTGATCCATCCCACCCACCCACCCATTTCTTGGAAGGCAAGCATTATCTTCAAAAACGCAATTCTTTACATTGTTCTGATTGACGGATGCTTTGGAAGAAATTATGCGCAGATGTGTCTCCCAGGAGGAAGAGTGTTTCAGAAAGTTGCACATTCGCAGCACAAAAGTAATTCTAGTTTTAAGACTAGGAGCCGTTTCCTCTCTGACCACCAAGGAGCTCACAAGAAAACGTATTTTTTTAAAGCAAAAATGGTGAGTTACACCAAAAGCAAAATATTGGGATGTTCAACCAAGTTAATACCAATGACCTGTTGCGGAAAATATTAGTTAGGTCACATCTGAATATAGACTTACCCAATTTCACTTCTTTTTTTAAAAAATCAGCTCAGGAGCCAAAGCTAAATTACCCTTGAAAATTGTGTTAAATTTTCCAGTGCAGCTCACCAAAGGAATGGTTGAGACTCTGGAAGAGTGCAGAGAAGAACGAGAAAGGTGATGAGGGGACTGGAGGCTAAAACATAGGAAGAACGGTTGCAGGAACTGGGTAGGTCTAGTTTAATGAAAAGAAGGACTAGGGGAGACATGATAGCAGTCTTCCAATACCTCAGGGGCTGCCCCAAAGAAGAGGGAGCTAAGCTATTCTCCAAAGCATCTGAGGGCAGGACAAGAAGCAATGAGTGGAAACTCATCAAGGAGAGAAGCAATCTAGAACTAAAGAGAAATTCTGTTCTGTTCTGTTCTAATTCTATTCTATTCTATTCGTGTACATTGTTTGAGCAAAATTGCATCTACACGCAGAACTTTATATATATGTATGGAGTATTATGGAAGAGGCATTCCTTGTGGCATTTTGGGGGTTAAGGGAAGGAATTCTCCTACTACCTAACAGATTTACAAAACCTTTGTAGCACCCAAACACAGTGGTAGACCTCAACCATGGTGTCAAGGACTAAGCTAGTCGCAGCTAGACTGAGCACATTCATTACGATGCAATTGCTAAACTAAGACGCTGTTCATTTGTCGCTATCTCCCTTACATACTCTTTGGTAACAAAACAAATACAATCTTATTAAGCTTGTCTGCTTGGATAAAACTTCCAACAGGATCTGGATAGCTTCTGGCTTGCAGGGCAGCCTGTAATCCAACACCTAAAAATATCCCAGCAACTAATGTCTATAGCAACTATTCATCATTTTGGAAACTTTTTTTTTTAATTTAATTTATATGCCGCCCTTCTCCGGAGACTCAGGGCACCTTACAATGCGTTAAGCAATAGCCTTCATACTTTTGTATATACCTGCTTAGTAGGGCTTTTGGCACCCCCCCAAGCGGTGTTCTTTTCTATACAATGTCAGTTTATTGCCCCCACAATCCGGGTCCTTATTTTACCTACCTCGGAAGGATGGAAGGCTGAGTCAACCTTGAGCCTGGTGAGATTCGAACTTGCAATAATTGCAGGCAGCTGGTGTCACTTAAACACCACTTAAGCTGCTGCTTAAATTGCTGCACCACCAGGCTCTTCTAGGACCGGGATGAGCAACTACATCCCTTTACAACCTGTGGACTTCAGCTCCCAGAATTCCTGAGCCAGCCATGGAATTCTGGGATTTGAAGACTATGGGTCATAAACGGGCCATAACTGTCCACCTCTCCTCTAGAAAAGGATGCTGAACTCCTGAAAGTCAACATATCTCTCAAACCTGAAGCCACCCTACACCGATGTCACACCATTTTGCCTGATCCTTGTAAACCTGAGTTGCTCGAAGCCCAACATTCACTGCCCTGAGAAGCTCACAATTCTAATCTGTGAAATAAAAAATTATATTGGGGAGTGTGGGTGCAATTCCCAGTGGCAGGACTCGGTCTGCACCCAAATTCTGCAGCACAGGAACAACACATGCAAATTGGGCATGCGTATAGAAATGGGGTTAATTTGCATAACCGATCAGGCGCACAAAAAAATCTTGGCACAAAAGCCTGTGTGGCTTGAACAGAGAACGGAAGAGCTGGAGCTGAACGAAGAGGAGAAGGCTGCGTTCTTTGACATCTAGACGATTGGGGCAAGGGTCTTGTCCTTATTTTATTTTGTTCCAATATTTGACGGCTGGCACAAAGAAGAAGGGGTCAACTCAATCTCCAAAGCACCTGAAGGCAGGACAAGAAGCAACGGATGGAAGCTCATCAAGGAGAGAAGCAACTTAGAACTAAGGAGAAATTTCCTGACAGTTAGAACAATTAATCAGTGGAACGACTTGCCTCCAGAAGTTGTGAATACTCCAACACTGGAAGCTTTTAAGAAGAGATTGGACTATGATTTGGTGTAAGGCCTCCTAATTAAGAGAGGTTTGGACTAGAAGACCTCCAAGGTCTCTTCCAACTCTGTTATTCTGCTATTCCTTAATGGGATCAAAAAAATTCAGCATCTAATTCAGGGCTGTCAAACTCCTGGCCCACGGGCCAGATGCCTCATGCACGATGAGGCATCCCGATATGCCACGTGATGCTGTGGGTTTGACACCCCTGGTCTAAACGGAGGTAGCTGAGATGAAATGTCATGCCTATGTACACCCTTGTGCTTTTTTAAAATGTTCCAAAGTATTAGTGAAAAGAGAAAAAAAAAAGAAAGAAAGAAAGAAAGAAAGAAAGAAAGAAAGAAAGAAAGAAAGAAAGAAAGAAAGAAAGAAAGAAAGAAAGAAAGAAAGAAAGAAAAGGGAGGGAGGAAGGAAGGAAAGAAAGAAAGAAAGAAAAGAAAGAAGGAAGGAAAGAAGGAAAGAGGGAGGGAGGAAAAAAGAAAGAAAGAAAGAAAGAAAGAAAGAAAGAAAGAAAGAAAGAAAAAGAAAGAAGCAAATGGGATTTCTTTCTTTCTCTCTTTGGGAGCCTGTTTCCTTTTCCCTGCAGTAATTTTGATTAAAGGACAAACACATCTTCTGTCTAAGCCATTGAGCTATTTTTTCTTTCTGGCTGGCTGGTTGAAAATATTGACCTAGCGTGAATCATCGATAATATGTTGAAAAAAACCTCCCCAATCATTATTTTGAATGACAGAGGAAAACATCCTGTTGCTTCTATGCTGTTTTCTATGGGGGGGGGGGACAGTGCAGCCTTAACTCAGAAAGCATCCAAATCTCAACCAAGCAATTTTAGGAAGAATTGGCACTCAAATCCTATTTCTCAGGGTCCCTGGCCTTCAAGGCTATGGGGTTCCCTTGCCATAAGTCCCCCAAACATAGCAGCAAATGTATTTTTTAAAAAAACTTGATGAAAGGGGAACCCATGAAGCTCATGGGTAGGGATGGCTGCTGGGAGCTCGCAGGGGTTCTGGAGAACCTCTAGCTAAGATTCTGTGCAGTTTGGAGAACCCCCAAATCCTACTCCTGGCTGGCCCATGACCCACCCCACCCTGCCCCTCACAGGACTCCCCATGCAGCCTGTTTTGGATGCAGGTAAGTGCAGGAAACTGCAGGAACTGGGCCTGGCTAGTCTAGTGAAGAGAAGGACCAGGGAAGACAGGAGAGCATCTTCCAATATTGGAGGGGCTGCCCCAGAGAGGAGGAAGGGGGTCAAGCTATTTTCCAAGGCACCTGAAGGCCAGACAAGGAACAATGGATGGAAACTGACCAAGGAGAGATTCAACCTAGAAACAAGGAGGAATTTTCTGACAGTGAGAACAATCAACCCATGGAACAGAAGTTGTCTTCAGAGTTGTGGGAGCTTCATCCCTGGAGGCTTTCAAGAAAAGATTGGACTGCCATTTGTCAGAAATGGGGGGGGAGGTTGAGTGGGGGGTTTGACTAGATGACCTCTAAGGTCCCTTCCAACTCTGTTAATCTGTTAAAAAGCTATCTTGCCCCATGATGGCTATGAAATCCCATCTTCCCACCACCGAGATGAACAGGGTGGTAACCAGCTAGATATTTTCTCCTCTTTTATGACACTCATAATCTCTGGCTGAGGTAGCCACTGGATTTGCAATTTAGGAAGCTTTAACTCTTAAAAGATTTGGGGTAATCTAAGGAAAGAGAAAACCTGGACCACTGTACAAAACCTCATAAGATGACTAACCTTTCTGATCACCACAAAGGACTTGTAGTTGAACAGGAATGATGACAAGTAGCAATGTTCAGATTCTTAAATACCCCAGAAGAGAGACTGGGAATTTCTAACTTTTCATTCATCTCCCCTTTCCTATATTCAGCTGTGTTTTGTCTGGGATGTTGATTGTCACTACAAGTGTGTCGGCCTCTTCAAAACAGCATCCATAAGCTGAACAGTTAATTGGTAACTTGTGGCTCCCTGCATCACACTTTCCAAACAGTTCAAAGATCATCCCAGACTTAACTGAACCCTATTTAATTGCTTCCAGTAGAAAAAAAGAGTCCTGAATTTAGGATATTTAATTAAAAAGCAAGAGAGGGGGTGGGGAGAAAGGATGCTAGCAAATTAATTAACATATAACTTTCAACAAAATCTCCCTGCAAACCTTCTCCAAGATGGGTAGAGGAGAGCCAAAGCAGCATTAATTGTAGCAATTAATTAGGCATTAAACCGATAATGGGTACAGCTGTTAACAATTAAGACCTAATTACAGCAGGGGGTTTTAACCCGTGGAGGGAAGATTTTCCTCTGGTGGAAAAGAGGTGGTGCCCAGTGTGAGGTGGGATTCGTTTCTGCCTTCCAAGGAAACTTAAGAGATGGCTTATTCTCCTCTTCACTTTCCCAAAGCCACCGATTCCTGGATCAAGCAAGCCATGAGGCGAAGCCCTCAAAATCATTTCCCAGCCTGATGGCCTATAGATAACTTGGAACTCCATCAACCAAGTTTCCCAACGGTTTGGTATCATGGCTGCAAATTCCTGGAGTTTCATTCCCAAATCCCAACTCATCTGGAATTCACATACGTAAGAAAAGTTAAGCCACGTGCAGCTAAATCCCACCCAAATTTCTGAAAATCCCACCCAATTTCTGGAGAACCGGTAGTGGAAATTTTGAGTAGTTCGGAGAACCGGTAGTAAAAATTCTGACCCCATCTATTCTCTGCCTCCCGAGTCCCAGCTGATCGGGAGGAAATGGGGATTTTGCAGTATCCTTCCCCTGAATTGGGGAGGGAACGGGAATTTTGCAGTATCCTTCCCTTGGATTGGGGAGGGAATGGGGATTTTACAGTATCCTTCCCATGCCACGCCCACCAAGCCACGCCCATAGAACCGGTAGTAAAAAAAATTTGAAATCCACCACTGGTCAGTATGTGTGCATGGATGGATGGAGAGAAAAGAGAGAGAGGGGAAGAGAGGGAGGGAGAGAGGGGGGAGAGAGAGAGAGAAAGAGAGAGAGATGTGAAGAATGACTTCCAAATTCCTTATCAGCTACTTGTACTAAAGCTAACAGACCAACAAATAAATTGGCCAGTGGGGTTTCAGCAAAAAGCAAAGATTTTTCTTCCTTTCCCTTCCAAGCTATTCCTACCTGATGGGTGCCCTCCAGAGTCCCCTCACTGTGTCTGCAGAGGCAGGCTGCGCTGCTAAAAGACTGTGGATGAATAAGATTTGTCAGTTTATTTGCACAGCTGTTGTATAATTGACAATAAGCTGGTTGCATGACAAGGGACAAGTATGTGTTCCTTATCAGCCGGGGCGCAGATTTCCAAAGAACAGACAGATTCATTCTCCAGCATTTGCAGAATTGCTAATTTAATCCTCCTGAACCTTTGAGATGGAGCGGGGGTTGGAGAAATCTTTTCAGCCCAAGAGATTTGACACCTGGGGTAGCTGATGCAAATGGCTCGGTCGTTATCCTTGGCCAAGCTTGGTGTCATGGATGGCCTCTTCCTCCTTCCTCCCCATCACAGAGCACCTGTCCCACATAGGTCCCTCTCCATGGGGCAAGGATTGAGTCAAGTTCCAAGAGAGAATTTCTCCCCTCTTCCTTTTCCTGCCCTGGTCTTCTTTTTCCTTCTGCAGATCGCCATCAGATTGGTTTGGCTCATCCATCTTCTACTTTCCACCATCTTGCTTTTCAGACTTGAGCGGAGAGCCTGCAAATCAACAGGTGTGGAATTATGGAAGACCACTGCCTTGCTGGAAAAGGTCAGCTTTTCTTCCTTCCTTCCTCCCTCTCTTCCTCCACCTTTTATTTCCTTCCTCCTTTCCTTCCTTCAACTTATTTCCTTCCTTCCTTCCTCCATCCCTTATCTTCTTCCTTCCTTCTTTCCTTTCTTCACTTTTCCTTCCTTCCTCCATCCCTTATTTCCTTCCTTCACCTTTTATTTCTTTCCTTCCTCCATCCCTTCTTCCCTTCTTTTCTTCCTCCATCCCTTATTTCCTTCCTCCATCCCTTTTCTTCCTTCCTTCTTTCCTCCCTCCCTTCCTCCCTCCTTTCAGCTTTTATTTTCTTCATCCCTTCCTTCCTTCACCTTATTTCCTTCTTTCCTCCATCTCTTATTTTCTTCCTTCCTTCTTTCCTTCCTTCACCTTCCTTCCTTCCTCCATCCTTTATTTCCTTCCTTCATCTTTTATTTCCTTGTTTTCTTCCTTTCTTCCTCCATCCCTTATTTCCTTCCTTCTTTCATCTCTTATTTCCTTCCTTCCTCCATTCCTTATTTCCTTCCTTCCTTCCTCCATCCCTTCTTTCCTTCTTTCCTCCTTCCTTCCTTCCTTTTATAGGGCCATCCTCTTGTCATGGGACTCCACGTGTCCATCATACATCGTTATTAGACAGCTGAGCTAACGCCATTTCAGAAAGGAAGTTAGTGTTTCACTCTTATAAAGGCACAGAAGGGTCACGTAGACAGATAAGGAAGGGGAAGAGAAAAAAATTGTTAAGCCTCCAGCAACAGAGATAAGACATGGCAATTAGAAAGTGAGAAATCAGGTGGTTTCCTATTGGGAAGGTAAAACCTGGATATTCCAGAATTAGACCTGTGCCCAACTGATGGTTTATACCCGATTATAAAAGAGTGTTTCACCCCTTATGTGGGGCTGGCTATTCTCAGTACTTTTGCCTTGTGGGTTAGATACATTTTTTGAACAGTGAATTGCTGCATAATGATCAAGGAATGACCCATAGGAAGAATGAATTTCTTCCAACAATAGTAATAGGAAGAAGTACTAACCAGGAATGAAAAGAGTTTTCCAACAAACTAGGTTTAAAAGATGGGAAGCATTCAGAGATCGGCCTTTCCTGTTCCACTCTCCTTCCATCAGAGAAATCTGTCAGGGTTCCAAATAATAAATCCATTTCAAGCAACACTTCAAGGCAATTAGATTCCTCAAAGAACTGCTTTATTGGAAATACCATATTGGCACATATCTGGTGAAAACCGACTCTGAAAAGTCCAGTGGTTTTTCATCGAATTCAAAGTAAGTTGTTCTCTCAACCTCAAATGATCAGTCACATGATCCAATCAAGGCACTGTCTGGTGACATCACTCCTCCTTCCTCTGGCTGGACATGAGAACAACTTTGGTTCCCAAGAGAAAGTATTTTATTTTGACTGCACAACTCCAGCAATCTCTAATCCCCTCTCCCTATCCCTCAGCTTCAGTGTGACAGCACTGATGCTCCAAGATGACTTTGGCCAGGCCAGCTTCAGGCTTGACGTAATCATCACCTTGAAAAATAAACAGATTTCTTCTTAAACAAGAGACCTGAACCTTTTTCCCGGGTCAACAATTTTGCACCGTTGTCATCAAAGACACCTTCTTTTCATCCCTGTTGGAGGTACTAAGGCTGCATAGGCAGAGAATGTCCTTCGAGCTCTGATCAGATTTTGACCAGAAAGCTTCCAGGTGGCTTTAGATAAGCCTTCACCACCAACTAGAACTTCATCTACAACGTGGAGGCAATGTTGATGGTCCACTTTGTGATCCTGTCAGTGTGCCCATGATTGCTCCGAGAAGACCATCCCATAAACATCTCGTGCAAATTTTGCTGAAGGCAGTAATAACCTGAAATCGATGGTGCTGTCAATGCTTCCCATGACTGATTCGAGATTTTTGTTGATGGACTGGGCCAAACAGCGCCTAGTACATTGATGGCCTTCTTTATTTAGTCATTCGTTCGTTCGTTCATTCATTTTCATCACCAGCTCCACTGCTCCGGCCATTGGTAACAAGCTCTATTAATTGCTTTAACACCTCTGTGCAATGAGGGCCAGCACATTTCTAGGCCTAGGCTGGTTGCTTAGCAACCTGGAGGACTTCCATGGACTCTGAGGCCTGCACGTTGACGCTGCCGCCCATCATCCTTTGCCTATTAATTATTTTAAGTTGTAGTAAAAAAGGGGGGGGGATGGATTGGCGTTTTCCTTCTGTCCCTCCCTTTTCTGCTTTCCTTTTCACTCTTTTTTCCACCTATTTTGGTACCTGGTGCCACTTTCCTCAGGAATGGTTTTCTCCATCACCGTCCAGTGCCATCACCAAAACGAAGCAGCCGAGCCCAGTATTTAAATGCAGTAGTGCTGACCTCATTAGCACAATAGGGCAGGATGTCTTCTGCTGCTCTTCACATAAACAAGCTAGCTTGTCTTCTCCAGCCAATTCCGAAATGATTCCCTGCCCGAACGTTCTTACTAACTTTCTCTCATTAGCAGGGAAGTCTTACTCAAGTCTCAAGACCTTTCCTTGAGGTTCTGAGGTTCCTCAGCCTAATTGACACTCTCTTCATCTTGTACGCTCATCTCAACATTCATCTCCTCAGCTTTGGTCAACCAGCATGTGTTGAAGCAAGGGAGCCCTGAAGCGTCCAGCAAATGAAAGATATGCCCAGTTAATGTAGTTGTTACCAGCATATCTGAAGTAGAACACATCAGCAAAACCTGCTATAGACAATATGGAACTCGTTGAAGCAAACAGCCGACCCAGAGTTGGATTCACATAACATGCCTACTCAAGCCTGGATGATGATGATTTTGGGGCCTTCAAGTCAGGGTTGACTCCTGGCAATTGCGTGGAGAAGTTCCTGCAGTTTTCTTGGCAAGATGTCAGGTGATTTGCCCTTGCTTCCTTCCTGGGATAGAGAAAGAATAACTGGCCCAAGATCACCCAACTGACTTTTTTTTTTGAAAAGTTTTTTCAGTTTTATTTTTTCTACACGTAATATAAAATGTACATTTTCTTATACATAATTAATCATACATATACATGTTTTGCTTAAAGAAAGCATTAAAATAAGGCATTTTAATTATATTCGGAGTTGCTCTTCTACCCATTGTTCCCTCTTTTCGCAACAAACCTTCTTCTTCTTCTTTCTTTCCCTTTCCCTTTCCCTCTCCACTCCTTTCTCCTTCCTCCTCTCCTACCTCATCCTACTTCCTCTTCGTTTCCCCCACTCCTCTCCTTTCCCCCTTCTCCCCTTCTCTCCTACTCCTGTCCCCTGCCCTTCCTTCCTCTCCTTTTCCCTCTCTTCTTCTTCCCCTCTCCTCCCCTCTCCTTTCTATCTTCTTTGCTATATAATATTCTTCTTGTTTGGTATCCGAGCAACTCCTATATTCTACTCATATATATTGACTTCATGACTATGGTAGAACTAGAACTCCGTTTCTCCCAGTTTCTCGCCCGGTGCTTTGACTATTCTACCAAACTAAGCTCCAACGAAGAAGACACCATTGCTGTTTTCTCAGAGCCTAAAACAATGGGGCACATCGCAACATCTCAAAAGTATCCTTCACAACATCTTGAGACCTCCAATCTTCTCAACCACCATCGTTCAAGCCTGATTAGAGAACTCCCTTCCTTCATGGTAACCCTGCAGAATCTGGACAGAATCCTAAAGGTTTCAGCCTCAGCTTTTACACAAGACATAAAGTATTTGCGTCCTGTATGACGCGTGCCTAATGCACCATTACCCAACTGCCACTTGATGTAATTTAGTACGGCATTTATTCCATCGACGTAAGTTATTTTCTCCCATGCAATCCACAGAACGGAGCCGGGCCAGAGAGCCTTTGCACTCTGACAGTTGGAAGATGGATAGTTATTACCTAAATGGTTATCAACTCAAATTGTATAACAAATACTACAGCCGACTCCGTTTGGGCTGAGAGATGCCACGGATTTATTTATTTTTCCAGAAAGGGACTTTTGGGGACGGGAAGAGACACCGGGGCCTGCGATCCGAAGCGAGAGCGAGAATGCGTTGCAGTTCAGAGAGGCCAAAAACAGTGACAATCTAATTTGAGGGCTTTGCAGCCTTCAGATATTGGACGGGATTGAATTTGCCCAATGAACTGCAAAGATTCATTGAGTTCCCTTTTTAAAGCCACTCGACAGCTGATTGCTTAATCAAATCACTTAATGCACTCGTGGTTTTTCAGCAAGCTCTTCCCAGTAGCAACTCACGTCCCCAGGAAAGACCAGTTGCAGTTGGACTGGCAGGCCCAAAGAGGGACTGGACTCAAGAGGCAACTGGACTTCCTTGTTTTTCTTTGAAGACATTTTGCTTCCTATCCACAGAAGATCCTTCAGCTCTGGCTGGGTGGTGGAGAATGGAAGGATTTAAAAGGAGGCAAATGACCAGCTGTCTACAAAGAGGATAAATCCTTCCATTCCCCACCACCCAGCCAGAGCTGAGGAAGCTTCTCAGATGAGAAGCAAAACATCTTCAAAGACAAACCAGAAGGTCCAGTTGCCAGGACAACCATGATCTGGATGACTGAGAATCTCCATAGACTTCCATTTCTTCCTTCTTTCCTCCCTCTCTCCTTCTTTCCTTCCCTCCTGCCCTCTCTTTCTCACATCCTTCATTCCTTCCCCACCATCCAGTCAGAGCTGAAGAAGCTTCTTGGATGAGAAGCTAAACACCTTCAAGGAAAAACCAGAAAGTCCAGTTTTGTCTCTTGAAAAAGCACCTTTGGGACAACCATGACCTGGATGGCTAAGAATAAAGAGGACAACAAGAAGTCATTCCTTTAGATTCCAGAATGTGTGGTCCTCTTTCTGGACCACCTACTCCATTCCTTCTTTGCAAATATTATATTTCTCCTCGATAATCAACCATTATCTGGACCTTCATGAACCCAGCGCAGTAAATTCTCAAATTTGCTTCCAGGAAAATCCACCATAGAGTTGCTTTTAATCCAAGAAGGACATCAGTGGTTCCATCTTCTAGACCTTATCTTTTGTTGTGTTCTTTCTCAAGTGGGCATTTCCTTACGTGAAACTTTGCTCGTCATCGTCCTCAATAGCAACAAACATCCACATTTGACGGATCTTTATTTCCAACCTAGGAAAATATGTTGGAGAAAAGAAGACAGAAGCAAGGAATGGCTTCTTTTAGAAGAACAGTTCTGGGTCTTCTGGTGGCCAGTGAATTCACAGCCTACCAAATCTCAATGGTCAGAGATGGAATCAGTAGCAAAGGTCTGGACTGGAAAAAGCTAAGAGAGAGAGGAAGAGAGAACAACAGGAGAGGCTGCAGTTTCTGAAGACTAATGGCCGAATGTGCAACCGTCAGAGCTAATCAGGTGATATCATAGGTGGCTTAGTCCCTCAAAAGCCCTGGGCTATTCTGATTATCCAGTGATTGACATGAACAAACCAATTCCCGAAACACTGCAGTCGGAGATAATATGGATTTATGTGTTTAGATTTCTAATCTGCCACCGCCCTGCTGTCAAGCCATCAGCAACCATGAAAACACCAAGCTGAGTACACCAGCAATATACAAGACGGAAGAACCCTTGAGAAGAAGGCATGGATAAAAGCGGGCCTTTCTGTAGATGACACCACCCTTTAGAATTATATCTGCACTCCGAAAACACAGTAGGCAGAGGGGAAGAAAAAAAGAATGCCCAGAGCAACCAACATTGATTTTCAGCACTCCAGGAGCCAAGAGTTTAACCCACCAGCCTAATGGTTTGCTATTTTATGATGAGCAGCTTCCTTTCACCAATGAAATGACCACGTTTTCCTTTGCTTTTGAGCTGAAGGGTTTGCCGTGGTTTTGATCATGGACCGAGGCAGCTAAAATAAGCCCTGTTATGATTCTGCTTCCCTCCCTTTTACACGTCAACTTTGCAACTGTCCTGGATCCACAGCTATTCACCACCACTCCCCAGCACCTCTGAATAACCAATAAACGAGAATATTTGTAACTCAGGGTTGAATTATGAGGTGCTCTCTGAGCTCAAAAAGAAACAGCAGAACAATCCACACCTTGATACACAGAGATTAACACCAAAAAAACTAAAGAACTTATAATTGACTTCAGGAGGAAGAGAGATGCATATCTACCATTGTACATAAATGGTGAGGAGGTGGACATCCATAGCATGAGTCATGGGGGCCCTGAACAAGTGAAAGAAAACCCCTGAGTCATCCAGGGATCAAACCAGAATAAAATAGATTAGAATTCTTTATTGGCCAAGTGTGATTGGACACACAAGGAATTTGTCTTTGGTGCATACGCTCTCAGTGTACATAAAAGAAAAGATACGTTCGTCAAGAATCATAAGGTACAACACTTAATGATAGTCATAGGGTACAAATAAGCAATCAGGAAACATCAGTGTAAATCGTAAGGATACCAGCAACAAAGTTACAGTCATACAGTCATAAGTGGAAGGAGATGGGTGATAGGAACGATGAGAAGATTAATAGTAGTGCAGACTTAGTGAATAGTTTGACAGTGTTGAGGGAATTATTTGTTTAGCAGAGTGATGGCGTTCGGGGAAAAAATGTCCTTGTGTCTAGTTGTTCTGATGTGCAGTGCTCTATAGCATCGTTTTGAGGGTAGGAGTTGAAACAGTTTATGTCCAGGATGCGAGGGGTCTGTAGATATTTTCCCAGCCCTCTTTTTGACTCGTGCAGTATACAGGTCCTCAACGGAAGGCAGGTTGGTAGCCATTGTTTTTTCTGCAGTTCTAATTATCCTCTGAAGTCTGTGTCTGTCTTGTTGGGTTGCAGAATCAAACCAGACAGTTATGGAGGTGCAGATGACAGACTCAATAATTCCTCTGTAGAACTGAATTAGCAGCTCCTGGGGCAGTTTGAGCTTCCTGAGTTGGCACAGAAAGAACATTTTTTGTTGTACTTTTTTGATGATGCTTTTGATGTTTGCTGTCCATTTTAGACCATGTTGTGGAGGCATCACTTGGGAGGGGGACAAAATAGCAAGATAATGGCCTTGACTTGTGTGCAATCAAAGTCTTCCTTGTTTACCTCCATCACACATTTTTTAAAAAGGAAAAAAATGGGCTTTGATGCATAGGTTGCACAGTCACAGTGGCCCTCTTGGTTTTTTGACTTTCCTGCAGCCCCCCTCAAACCAAAGCATGGAATCCTGATCAATCTCAAAACATCAGGGTCACAAGTCACTTTAAATCAGTCAAAAATTCCTGATAATTATTGGCTTCCATGCCAAAGTGGTGCAAGAAAAACCTTCAAGAAATCTATCTATTTGAAGCTCCTGCTCCTGCATCATTTCCAGGAAGGTTTTCATAAAATCTGACCCCGTGTTTTATCCTGATGGTTAGAGATGCATGCAGCTTCCAGGAATTTGAAGTATGGCTACCCAACACTGCAAATTATCCTCAATTCGATCAATTAACGGAGACAGAGCAAGGAGTAAAAGCAAGGTGGTTGCTGCCACCTAGTGGCAGGTGTAATGTGACAGCAGAATGCACTTCAGGAGCAGAATGGTGTGAGAAGTATAGAACTTTAACTAAGAAGTTGTGAGTTTGAATCCCGCCAGGAGCAAAATTGATTCTGTAAACACACCAGTAGGGCAGACAAAATAAAAGTTGGGGGAAATGAAACATTTCAATAAATCTAATAAATATTTGCACGGAATTATATCAAAATTCAACCTCTTATAATCTGTGGTTAAGATATTCTATTCATAAGCGAGTAATGTATTTATAAGCAAATGGGATCGATATTAATGCAAAATTTAACTATTCTTTTGGTCCCTTCCCGAGATAAACCTTTAAAACTTTAAGCTTCAAAGAAGAATAAGATGTGTGTGTGTACGTGTAATTAATTTCAAATGAAATTAACCTAAATTGAATTTAATTCTAATTAGATTAGTGAGGACGTGCTGAATGCAAATATGTGTAATTCGACAAATTATGCTTTAATTTTAATTTTAATTAAATCTCACCAATGCATCCTCTTAAATGAATGCAGTTTTAATTTGATTTGGTTTTGCGAATTAAAATTATTATGATTTATTAAGGTCATGCTAATAGGAAGTCCTGTGCGCACCAGGTAGAATAAGGCATTACTGACCACTTGGGAATCCCAAAAGTCTTAATTGGAATTGCAGCTCTCTGGGATTCTGTTTTTCATTCCAGGAACTATGCACAGCAGCAATATCGGATTTTCATTGCATCTTTAAGATCTATGATTTCATTGGGGGGGGGGGGGGAGAAAAAAATGAGATTAAAGTAATTTCTCAAACAAGTAATGCAATGTGTATTAAACTAGACCAGGTTGCAATTTTGTCCCTTCTTTAGGCTAAGTATATCCAATACCACCATTCTTCATAGGATTAAATCCCCAACATCTCACAACCTTGGACCTTGGCTCAAGCAGGAGACCATATGCCAATTCAGACAAATGATTGTCCAATCTCTTCTTGAAAATCTCCAGTGATGGACCTCCCACAACTTCTGGAGACAAGTCATTCCACAGATAGATTGTTCTGACTGTCAGAAAATTTCTCCTTAGTTCTAGATTGCTTCTCTCCTTGATGAGTTTCCATCCATTGCTTCTTGTCCTGCCCTCAGATGCTTTGGAGAATAGCCTCTTCTTTGTAGCAGCCCCTTAGATATGGGAAGACTGCTATTCTTCTCAACACTCTTCCCTGTCCTTGCTATACTTCTTCTTTTGTGGTAACCAAACCTGGACACCATGTTCTAGGTGTGGTCTGACCTAGACAGCATTTTGAAAAGAATGTCCATAATTCAACGTAGAGCATGGCTTTTGTAGTCATAGAGGGTCGTTTAAAGCCAAGGAGGTGTGACTTCACATCTCACCCCAAAAGGTTTTGGGGTAACTCAACAGGACATGAGCAAAATACCAACGGAGAACATTTATAGCTCAGAATTGAAGTGAGGGGTTCTTGGTACCCTCTGAACTTGGTGTTTTCTTGCAGGCAAAGAGCCTGGTGGCTCAGCAGACTAAAGCATTGTGATTAACACCAGCTGTCTGCAATTACTGTAAGTTCAAATCTCACCAGGCTCAAGGTTGAATCAGCCTTCCATCCTTTCTAAGGTAGGTCAATTGAGGACCCAGTTTGTGGGGGCAATAAGCTGACTTTGTATAAATATACAAAAGTATGAAGGCTATTGCTTAATGCATTGTAAGCTGCTCTGAATCTCTGAAGAAGGGCGGCATATAAATCAAATTTTTTAAAAAAAGATGTTTCATCACCCAACTAGGCAACATCATCAGTGCTAGTGGCTGTGTGACTGATGATGTTATCTACTTTGGTTGTTGTATGCAAGGAAACCAATGAAACTCAGAGGGCACCAAGACCCCTCATGAGCAAAACACAACTTGCTTAGCTTCGCTCAATCACGATGATCTCCTGAGGTTCTTCAGCCTCTCACAAACATCCAAATGAAGCCAAGAATACTCTCCAAGCCATACTAAAAGCCGTAAACCTCGCCTGTTGGTAGTCATCCAGATTGACAGCCCCCATCAGATAGCCAGTCAATCCATCCTGAACATTTAAAAGGGATTTCTTCTTTTCAGAAAAACCCCCGTGGGCTTTTTTGATGTAGACAGACTCTTCAGCTCTTCGGCCTCATTAAACGAAAGTTCCCGAGTTCTCAGAAAGGAAGCCATGAGAGTTAAACTCTTGATGGGCATACACTAAACAATAATTAAATGCCTGCTTCTCCAGCCCCAGAAGAGACTTCACAAAATCTTGGAAAAGTTCATCCGACAAGCCATCTTGAAGAAAAGCTCCAGACTTCGCCCTGCTTTCTCCCAACTCTCCCTGCAGCCCTTGTGATTTGTGAGCTGGCTCCCTTCCCAGCACTAATCGCTTTTATAAATTTTCTTGTTCTGCTTGATGGTGAGCCCTGCTGCAGCCACCGAAATCTTTCTTCCACCATCAGTGGTTTCTCTGTGACTTTAGGTGGTTCTTTGCTGCTGCTTTGATGTTGTGTGTTTTCTGTGGCATCCTCTCTAGGAGGAGTTTGACCATCACCTCTGTCTTCAATTTTTGCTCAGCACCTCCAACAGTTCCTTGACTGTTGCTTTCACAAGTCCTGCCTTCCCCTTGTTGACTCATACCTGCTTCTTAGAAGTTCAACCAAAGGTAGTCAGAGGTTCACCTGCCTGTCCCAGGCTTCTCTTACATAAGGACAGCTCAGCCTACAAATAGCAATAGCACTTAGATTTATGTACCGCTTCATAAGCGTTTTTTTACAGAGTCAGCCTCTTGCCCCCAACAATCTGGGTCCTCATTTTACCCACCTCGGAAGGATGGAAGGCTGAGTCAACCTTGAGCCAGTCAGGATCAAACTCCTGGCAGGTGGCAGAATTAGCCAACTAATGCAATATTGCATTCTATCCACTAGGGTTAGGAAGGGAAGGAAGGGAAGGGAAGGGGAGGAAGGGAAGGGAAGGGAAGGGAAGGGAAGGGAAGGGAAGGGAAGGGAAGGGAAGGGAAGGGAAGGGAAGGGAAGGGAAGGGAAGGGAAGGGAAGGGAAGGGAAGGAAGGAAGATAGCACTAGCACTTAGATTTATATACCGCTTTATACTGCTTTTTACAGCCCTCTCTAAGAGTCAGCCTCTTGCCCCCCCCAACAATCTGGGTCCTCATTTTACCCACCTCAGAAGGATGGAAGGTTGAGTCAACCTTGAGCCAGTGAGATTTGAACTGCCGAACTGCAGCTAGCAGTCAGCGGAAGTAGCCTGCAGTGCTGCACTCTAACCACTGCGCCACCTCGGCTCATAGCAGGTTATCCATCATCTTAGCAAGCGGCAGATTTGACAACTCAAATTTGCCTCAATATAAAAAGGTGATAGCCATCTGTCATCAGGGAACTCCGATGTTGTCTCTGGAGCCCACGTTCTTCTCTGGGAAAGATGACCTTGAAGACAGTCAACCGTCAGCATCTTGATGTTTTGCAACTGCCGTGAGTTTCCTTCACCTTGTCACGGGAAGTTTTCAGAGGAAATTAAAGGGAGTGGGTAGCAAACAGGCTTCTGTCTGCAAATTCCTGGAGATGAATTGTGCGCGAAAGGAAGGAGATTTGACAGGATACGAAGACGTCTCCACAGCAATGAGCGGCAATCAACAAATTAAAAGGCAGTCATTGATTGTGGCTTGGCAAAATGTCCGGTGGCGTCAGCTGCTTTTCGCTCGAGAGACTTACCTTGAAGTAAGAGAAGTGGTCTATAAATTCTACAAATAAATACACACAAAAAAAGTCTCACACAGGTTCGTTCCAGACTCCCACCCACACCCCCACTCTTTCCACACCACACACGGCTGGACAATTTAGTGTTAGAAGAGGCAACAGCATGGAAGAGTTCAGTTGAGTCCCAGCGAGCTTTGTAGGCCGAAATTAATGTTTTGGAACATCATATTATTGGATTGATTTTAAATAGATGTTTCCCTGCTTTTGGCTAATGAAATGAAAGCTACTTAGGAGAGTCAGAAGAAAATGGTATAAACCCAGACTGATTATTGCTTTTGGAAGAGTCTTCCTCAATTCTTCTACACACACACACACACACATCCTTCATTGATGCTGGAACATGAGTTGCAAATGACAAGCTTCAGCGAGCAGATGAATATCTATTTATGCAGAAATAGAGAATGTACTGTAGGAATAGTTATTTGGAGGACAAATGTATTTTGACAGGTATCTAATTTCATTCTGTTGATAAAAATCCATTTTGTCAAATGTTCGAGCCCATTTGGTGGTTGATGGTCCCTTCCGTCTTTTTTGTGGAGGGTGTGTGGATTTTTTTTGAGGGGGGAAATCAGCTCAAGCGCATTTACCAAACATTACGAAGTAATGTACTATAATGGTTTTTCCAGGTGTAAATGTGTGAAGTGTTGTTTTTTTTTAAATAGACCACGACCGGAAATTATTTAGCTGTCTTGAAGAATGGCATGAAAAAGGGAAATCTAATGAAAGACAAATCATTATTAGCCACAAGGCATGGTCAACCAATTCAAGATGCAAAATTCAGAAAATAATTGCTGTTCTTCTGAAATGACTTGGATTCTGAAGCGGTGTAGGGTTTCCTGCCTGGGCAAGGGGTTGGACTAGAAGACCTCCAAGTTCCCTTCCAACTCTATTATTCTATTCTCCTAAGAGGCTGTCCCCCAGTATCAAATTTCAAACAGGGTGACATCAACTCTTCAGTGTCCTTAACCCAATCTGCCCTGATTTTTATTATTATTATTATTATTTGATTTATATGCCACCCTTCTCCGGAGACTCAGGGCGGCTTACAATGTGTTGAGCAATAGCCTTCATACTTTTGTATATTTATACAAAGTCAGCTTATTGCCCCCACAAACTGGGTCCTCAATTTACCTACCTTAGAAAGGATGGAAGGCTGAGTCAACCTTGAGCCTGGGGAGATTCGAACATGGAGTAATTGCAGACAGCTGGATGTTAATTAGGGTGCTTAGTCTGCAGAGCTATCCAGGCTCCTTTTTAAGATTATTTCAGGGTATACACTACAGTTTTTGCTGTTTTCTGTTTCAAGATAGAACACAGAAGAAGCCGTCCAGAGTTCCTTGGGAGTTGGGTGGCATAGAAATGCGATAAATTAAATTAAATTAAATTAAAGAATAGAGTTGGAAAGCACCTTGGAGGTCTAAAATTTTTTACTACTGGTTCTGTGGGTGTGGCTTTGTGGGTGTGGCATGGCTTTGTGGGCGTGGCAGGGGAAGGATACTGTAAAATCTCCATTCCCACCCCACTCTAGGGGAAGGATACTGTAAAATCTTCATTCCCATTCCACTCCAGGGGAAGGATACTACAAAATCCCCATTTTCTCCTGATCAGCTGGGACTTGGGATCCAGAGAATAGATGGGGCTGGGGCCAGTCAGAATTTTTACTACTGGTTCTCTGAACTACTCACAATTTCCACTACCGGTTCTACAGAATTGGTCAGAACCTGCTGAAACCCACCTCTGATGCAATCCGTCAGATCCCGGTGAAATCAAAATGAGGACACTCTCCATTCTCAGAGCAGAAAAACCTCCCCCCACCCCTCCGATATTCAAGAAGTGGGCCACTGAAATTCGGCAGCCTCATCAGAGGAAAAGAAGCCCACACCTCTTCAGGTAGTCACGATTATAGCCACAACTATAGAAAAACAGCTGAGAATTTCCAGGTTCCCGTATGGAACTATTCTACCAATCGGTAATATCAGTAATGCTCTAAGGATAATCTGTCTTGCAACGGTAAGCGTGAAGGGGGGGAAGCAGAAGGTCGATAGCGCATTTATATTAAGCAATTTTCTATATAAATCAATAACACATTTATATTTAATAATCTTTTGTATTGGGCAATTTTCTATATATAATGGAACAATAAAATAGTATTGTATCAGACTTGGTATTGGTCTAATGTTTAGCTTACTGAATATCCTTCTTTATTGATCTCAAAAGTAGGTTGGACACACTGTTTGGAGACCAAATCAGTTAACTCCTTGACTTACAGCAGTTCATTTAATGACCAAAGTTGCAACAGTATTGAAAAAAAATAGATTTATGACCATTTTTCACACAATCGTTGCAGTGCCCCCCCCCCCCATGGTCTCATAATCAGAATTCGGATGCTTGGCAACTGGCTCGTATTAATGACGGCCACAATGTCCTGGGGTTATGTGATCCCCCTTTTCTGACAAGCAAAGTCCATGAGGAAGCCAGATTCACTTCACATTTAACCACTGCTGGTGATTCACTGAACACCGGTGGCCGTCGAAGTCATAAAATGGAACAAAATCCACTTGACAATTGTCTTGCTTAACCACAGAAAGTTTGGGTGCCGTTGTGGTTATAAATCAAGGACTAACTCTAACGAAACGGTAGTCTTGAATTATGGGGAAGAGAGAGTCCAGCTGAATGTTAGGAATTTATTTATTTATTTATTTAGCATATGGCTGCTCACACACAGTATTAAAACACTTCAATTTTACAGGTTAAAACAATTAAAACATTCAAAAAAAAGGCAGTATGAAAACCTAAAAGGAAAACAGAAATAACATTTCAGAGTTTAATGTCGAGTTTGGAGATCCAGTCAGTAGCTGCCGTTGTTACGCAGAGGAAGTCCCTAGAATCTCCTGGGTACCTTCTGTTAGGGCATTCCCTCATTATATGCTGGATAGTCTGTCGAGGGGCCCCGCAATCACATTGTGTTGAAGGGGTCTTTCCCCATTTATACAAGGCGTCAGCACACACCCCATGAGTCGTTCTAATTCTGTTATATGTCACCCATATGTGTCGGGGTAGATTAAATCTTGGAGGTATACTATTAGGATTGATATGTTCAGAGATATTATTATTATTATTATTTATTAGATTTGTATACCGCCCTTCTCCTTGCGGACTCAGGGCGGTGGACAGCCAAATAAAAACAGTACACAAAAGTTAAAAATTTCTTAAAATATCTTGGGGGGAATAGCTACTCCACGCTTCCATCCGTTATGGAAGCGTGGAGTAGCTATGTAGGGACTTCCTAATGATGTCCCTACAGCGCATGTAGAGACTTCTGGAAGGGACGGTACAGGGACCAGCCAGAAATTTAACAACGGGTTCAGCCGAACTGGTGCAAACCGGTTGAATCCCACCACTGGTTGCACCAGGAGTCAACGACTCCTTCTACGTCTAAGTTTCTGAAATTCCCCCTCTCCTCTTGGATGAGATTCCCACGCGGAAAACCTCTTCGTAGCCTTCAGCCTTCTGCCTGTTGGGAGAAGGTCTCGAAGCGAGCAAATGATGACCAACAGGAGAAGGAACCTGTCTGTAGAATTTGTAGCTCCTCTCTGGTCCCAGTTGGTCATTTGTTTTACACCGTCCAAGGTTACCTTGGATGAGCTACATAAATTTGAACGGATAAATAAAGTCATGAATCAATAATCTCATAGAGGAATTTTATTGGCAGGTAGATCTGTGGAGCTCTGGTCCCTTGTTTTTTGTTTGACCAGAAAATGGTCAGTGCCTTTTCCAGGACAATGCATTTCAGTTGTCCTTGGCCATTCTAGTTGTGTTCCCCCTCTACCCCCCAATTTCTCAGAATAGACTGGGATGCCCATCCAGACAGGGATCTCCAGCATAGCCTTGTCACCTTTATGGCTGTTTCGTGTCTTCTCAGCATCTTTCCATCCTCTTGGCTTAGTTTCCACCTTGTTAGCAAGTTTCTACTTGAGGCTTCATCGACACATTAAAATGGCAACCCATTAAAGCAAACCATAATGAGAATCCATTAAGCTGACTATAAACATTCCATATCCTGCACTTTGAGATGACCATGAAAAGATCTCGGTCTTCTTCTTTATGACTCTTTGAAAAAGGTTGCCCTCTCCCCACTCCATCGTCTTTGCTCAAGGCTAAACACCTCCGGTTCCTCCAGCCCTACCTCAGAAGAGTTTCATTTCCTGGATCCCAATCTTTCTCACTGTCCTTCTTTGCATCCAGATATGACCTCGTCTCCTCCTTGGGTAAGATCTGCCTGGGCATTCTGAAGCCCTCTCCTGTGGAAACAGCCAATGCTGAACCTTAGGGAGAATGAAAGGAATGGAGATTGCATCATAATAACATGCAATCTTGCATGTGCCTTGACATGAGGGGTCTTTGGTGCTCTCTGAGCTTGGTTGTTGTTTTTTTTGTTTGTCTTTTTGCAGAAGATCATTAGTGTACCAAGGACCCCTTCCTCCTCCTTCTCCTCCTCCTCCTCTTCCTCCTCCTCCATTCCTTCTAGCTGAAAATGTTACCTAATTGGTCATGAAACATCTGGAAGAAAACAGCCAAGCTCAGATGAGCACCAAGAACTTTACAGTCTTCCTCCTCCTCCTCCTCCTCCTTCTCCTCCTCCTCTTCCTCCTCCTGCTCTTCAAAGTCCACTTCCTTCTAGCATTGATGATGCTACTCATCATCTGCAAGAAAAAAAACCAAGCTCAGAGAGCACCGAGGACCCCTCTTTTCAACCCTGAGGCACAAATATTTCCCTTTATTAGTTCCTTGGCAATCTGAACATCTGTGCACCAGGTTAATCAACATCCCTCCGAAAGCCGTGAATCAGATTTTATCACCCTACTAGGCCCTTGAAAAAAGCAAAGGGAGATGTTTCTGGGTTATTTTCTTTCACTCCATCGGATTCACGTTTTTCATTCCCCAAAGTATCTAAACCCGGAAGCTCTCCTGCCCCAAAGCACCCCTCTTGGTCACTTTTATTCCAGCCATAAGTCATAATTTTCTTTATGGGGGTAGAGCGATGAGGACAACTTAACTTTCCCTGTGAGGTTTGTACAGCAACAGATTCCCCCAGAGGGCGAAAAGGACGGAGATCACCAAAGTCTCCAGAACATAAACACCTCCACAAAGCTGTTTTTCTCCATATTGGAGAAAAGTGGCACTTAGCCAGACAAACACAACACAAACAACTTTCCACTCGCCTCCCTTCTCAAAAGAAAATAACAACGGAGTAGTGCAACTCTTGAGGGAAAAAAACTCAAGTTGTCATGGAATTGAACACTTGTGGTCCTCTTTTTTTTTCCTTCTTAAATTGTCTTTCATTGTTGAAAGTTTCCAGCCGTGCTCAATTACTCAGCGGCGGGTAAGCCCATTTGCCGGAGTTAAGGGTCATTCGGCTCAGCAAAGCCGAGCTCTGCTAATTGTTTCAGGTAGCAAGCGTCAACGGTATCATCGGACTCTATTCCAAAAAATTGTGTTTCAGAGAGTCCTCGACTTACGAACGCAATGAGGAACCAGATTTTCCATTGCTCAGGAAGCCAGTTGTTAACGGAGCCGTGCTGGAGTTTTGACCGTGATTGTTCAGAGAATCACAGCCGCGGAATCTTGCGGTCAACAAATCTGGTTTCACCTCCGTTGTGGCTCCAGAATTCAAGACCATTTTCCCGCTTTCTCCGTTCATGGAGTTCGAAGGCCTTCTACTCCAATTCCCCAATTCAAGCAGGAGACCCTATACCAATGATGGATAACCTTTTCCGGACCGAGTGGCCAAGGCATGCATGTGCAAATGAGAATGTGCACACATGTGCCCAAACCCCAAAAATGCAATGCATGCATGGCCCCTGCGCATGTGCCCCGCCCCCTGTGCAGACCCAAAGACCAGCTGGCTGGTGGGAGGCGTGCGTGTATGCACAGCAAAGCTGAACTGGAGCAGCAGGTCGAGTGCCATCAGAAAGGGCACTTCTGGCACGGATGCCATAGGTTCGCCATCACAGCCCTATACCATTTCAGATCAATATCTTCTTTAAGATGGAAGGAAGGAAGGAAGGAAGGAAGGAAGGAAGGAAGGAAGGAAGGAAGGAAGGAAGGAAGGAAGGAAGGAAGGAAGGAAGGAAGGAAGGAAGGAAGGAAGGAAGGAAGGAAGGAAAACAGAGTTGGAAGAGACATTGGAGGTCTTCTATCATTTCAGACAAATGGTTGTCCGATCTCTTCTTAAAAAGCTCCAGTGATGAAGAAGGAAGGAAGGAAGGAAGGAAGGAAGGAAGGAAGGAAGGAAGGAAGGAAGGAAGGAAGGAAGGAAGGAAGGAAGGAAGGAAGGAAGGAAGGAAGGAAGGAAGGAAGGAAGGAAGGAAGGAAAACAGAGTTGGAAGGGACATTGGAGGTCTTCTACCATTTCAGACAAATGGTTGTCTGATCTCTTCTTAAAAAGCTCCAGTGATGAGGGAGGGAGGGAGGGAGGGAGGGAGGAAGGAAGGAAGGAAGGAAGGAAGGAAGGAAGGAAGGAAGGAAGGAAATCACAGAGTTGGAAGGGACCTTGGAGGTCTTCTAGTCCAACCCCCTACTCAAACAGGAAACCCTATACCGTTTCAGACAAATGGTTGCTCTCTTCTTAAAAACCTCCCTTGTTGAAGCACTGTCTTGCTCAACATTCTGATGCTGGGAAAGGCTGGAGGGAAGACAGAAAAGTATTCACGGAGCCACCTTTGGAAGACTTGAAGGATCAGGTTGCAGACAGATCACCATGGAGAACTCCTAACTTCTGCCACTAGGAATCAACAAATCGATGGCATTAAAATCTATCAATCAACCAAGCGGCCGGTCTGTAGGCCTTGTGTGGAATATATCTGTCCCTTTGTCTACTCCAGACTCCAGACTCTGCAACTATGGTTACAGTTGTTGTGGGAGGGGGGGAAAGGTCCTAATTGCAAAAAAATGCTGACCTGATGGTCTCATTTCACCATCCCAGTTTGCACAAGCCTTCTTCGGTAAACCTAAGAGGAACCTGTCTTCCCAAGACGCTTGCCTTCCTAGCAACTGCTCAGGTAACCAGAGAGACGGAGAGATTTGCAAATCTCCGATCAAATGCCTCCAACCCGGACTGAAAATTTGGAGTTTGTGTTTCTTTTCTTTGGGTGAAGTGGGTTTTTGTTCCTCCAGGCTGAGGATTAGCTCAGGAACAGGACAAGGATGGGATTATTATTATTATCATTTTATTTTTATTTTGCATTCTGCTCTTATTCCAAAGGTGCTTTTTCAGGAGGCAACTGGACTCTCTAGTTTTTTCCTTTTGAAGGTGTTTCGCTTCTCATCTAAGAAGCTTCTTTCGCTCTGACAGGATAGTGGGGAGCAGAAGGATTTATATTCCTTCTGACAGCTGGTCATTTGCACCCTTTTAGAGGGTCCTTGAGGCCACTTGAAGGTTTATCTGTGTCCTCAGGGTCACCCGAGTGGTGCTCCCAGTTCCTGTAGTCTGTAGTTTTTCCTCTGGAAATCCTTTCCTTTCCTACTCCCACACCATTCCAAGCATATCCATCTCAAATTGTACAGTTAAAAGTCTGTAGAGATCCTCAATCACCCAGGTCATGGTTGTCCCAAAAGAATCTCTACAGACCACTCTGCTCTTAGTAAGTCGAGAGACCGAGCATTGATGGACAAGAAACAATGGGTGGAAACTAATCAAGGAGAGAAGCAACCTAGAACTAAGAGAAATTTCCTGACAGGGAGAACAATTAACAAGTGGAATGACTTGCCTTCAGACATTCTGGGTGCTCCATCGTTGGAGTTTCTAAAAAAAAGACTGAAATGGTAGATGGTCCCGTTTGAGGCTGGACTAGAAGATTCCAAGATCCCATCGAACTCTGCTATTCTGTTTTTTCTGTCTCACTGACTCCCTTGTTTCTGGTATCTTCTCAGCATCTCAAGGTCTACTGAAGTGAGATAAGCTTAGGGCAGCATCCCACTGTCTTATGAAGGATGGGGAGCAGGAATGGTGTGGTGAGTTTTAGACATGTTCAGAGGAAGATTTTTAATGGCCCAATCTAGAGATTTGATTTTATATCTTCTGACTATCGAAGACCCCCTAATATTATATTCCTGGTGTAGGTAGGCGAGACAGATGTTGAGTTGTTGTGGAATTGTTGAGACGGATAACGTGAGGGCATGTTCACCAAAGGGCCTGATTCTTGACAGCGATGGGTCAACAGCTTGGCTTCCTTTCTTATCACCTCTTGGGAGAAAATTTTCCCACACAAGCTCTGGGATGGCGAAGTGATAGATAACCTGTGTGCTTTACGGTGCTCTATAACAAACAATTCATTACAGCAAAATGGACTTCCTGTCATTAGCCCAATCTCTCCGAGTTTAATGTTGCATCCTGCAGACCAGCAAATTCTTGCCCGATGACGGATGTTACAGATCACTTTTTATATTGATAGCGCATCCTGAAACGGAAGAGAAAATGGATATATAACGTCTTTAGGCATTTCCACTGACATACAATATTTACTCTTGGCAAATAAACCTGTTGGAAAAAGAAGGAGAAGGAGAAGGAGAAGGAGAAGGAGAAGGAGAAGGAGAAGGAGAAGGAGAAGGAGAAGGAGAAGGAGAAGGAGAAGGAGAAGAAGAAGAAGAAGAAGAAGAAGAAGAAGAAGAAGAAGAAGAAGAAGAAGAAGAAGAAGAAGAAGAAGAAGAAGAAGAAGAAGAAGAAGAAGAAAGAGGAGGAGGAGGAGGAGGAGGAAGAAAAAGAAGAGGAGGAGGAGAAGGAGGAGGAAGATAGCAGTTCATGGCCCATGATACGCCTTGTCCTTTAAGATGCCTCTTGTTCTTCCCTTCCCTTCTTCCACTTATCCAACTTATTCCAGAATCCCTGGAAATTTTCTGAGCTGGATGAGACCCATATGACTCCCGTTTCTGACTTTCTACTCAAGGCAGGATCCATGGAGTTGCTCTGTGATGAGTTGGTGGCAGCAAGATGGCTCTGGCAAGTTGGCCATGGTGAGTGGGCCATAGTGAGTTGGCCATGGTGAGTTGGCTGTGGTGAGCTGGCCATAGTGAATTGACCGTTGTGAGTTGGCTGTGGTGAGTTGGCCATGGTGAATTGTCACAGATGCCCCCCCCCTCGGAAGACCACTGCTGGGAGAACAGATGGTTGGGCTAGATGGGCAAGGGTCTGATCAGCAGGCCACTGCTTATATTCTCACAGGGATTTACAATGGTTGCAGTATCCCCAGGGTCATGCGGTCACCTTTGTGATCACATGTGATCAGGTGATCACCTTTGGTGACCTTCCCATCTGGCTTTGGACAAGTGAGAGCAATCAACCCATGGAACAGAAGTTGCCTTCAGAAGTTGTGGGAGCTTCATCACTGGAGGCTTTCAAGAAGAGACTGGACAGCTGTCCATCAGAAATGGTGTAAGGCAGAGATGTCAAACTGGTGTCCCATGGGCTAGAGGCATCATGTGCAGGCCATGCCCGCCCCAGCTCCATGAAGGGGAAAACTGTCACGAAAGATGAAGGCAACGTGATGCAGCAACTTTCATACCCGTGGTGTAGGATCTCCTGCTTGGGTCCTGGGGGATTGGGCTAGATGACCTTCAAAGACCCTTCCAACTCTGTTAATCTGTTAAAGAAGACAATGGAGGAAGATGGACTTGCTTAATGACTGCCATGATTTGCTTAACAACTGTGACAGAGAAGTCAAAAAATTTGGCATGGCTCCCTTAGCAACCGCTTTGCTTAGTAACAGTCATTCTAGCCCGAATTTTGGGTTGTCAGTTGAGGACTACCTGGCATGTTGGTCTTCAGGAGATACTTTGCTGCCCAGAAAATCTGCCACATCAGCGCGTAGAGCCACATTGCTGAACATCCAGGAAGAGTCAAAGGAGCCTTGCACCATCTGGGGTGCAAATTTATGCGTTGTGACAATAACTGCAACTTAATAGTAACACGGAATGCCACGGACGCTTCCTCTGTGTGCGTTTAGTTGGCAAATTAGGGGAAGCTGACGCCACCTGATACCAAGCCCTGTTCAATGCACCTCAAAAAATTTGTTTAGAAGTTAATGTTTAGGGGAAGAAGTGGTTTTTAAAAAAATGTCTAGATTTCAGCCACCGCTGCACGATCTGAGCCTTGACTCTTGAAGTGGTGGTGTTGTGGCCCGTCAGCGGCCTGTGTGGATTGTAGCTGATTCCAACAGCGAGGAGGCTGGTGTGGGGCTGTGCCAGCAGCCTGTGCAGCTGACACCCCAGTTAGACAATGAGGAGGCTGGAGAAGATGTGGTGCCAGAGGCAGGGATTCAGCCAAGGCCTCCAGAAGCTCCCATAAGTGAAGAGGAAGAAGAGGAGGAGCCTTTTCTCGATGCACGGGCGCGCAGAGCTGCCAAAAGGCAGGAGTGGCTCCTCAGGAGGAGGTCTCCTTCAAAGTAAGGCTTGGGGTAATTGGCCACTCCCTTAGCCTATTTAAGGAGGAACACTGACTGAAGCAAGTTGTAGGGAACAACTTTAGTTCACACTACATCGCATCTGGATTCTCTGCACATGGCTTCTGGGCTTTCTGCCAACCTTAGTAAGATTGTGATTATCTTTCTTGTAGGCTGTTACAAAAGTTTATTAACAGCCTTTGTTTTGTAAAAGACTGAGTTATTTTAGTAAATTAAGTTTTGCTCAAATTTTGTGTGTGCTGTGTTCTTTGACATCTGTAGCTGGGGCAGAACAGGTGTGTACACTTGCATAAAAAAGGGCAGGTCCTTGATCAAGCAGCTCTGGCCGCCATCTTGCCTTCTTCGACAGCCCTCCATTGTGGACCCTCACTGCCAATTAGGACGACCATCTTTTCTTTTCATTTTTTAATGTCTCCTTTCCCTGGAGATGCTTCATGGATGATCCAAGGCAACCTTGGTCACTTCAGTTGAAGTGTGGCCTTCAACCCCCAGAATTCCCCAGCCAGAATGGTTCTTTGAAGGATTCCAGCTTGAGCTGCAGCTAGCAGAGAGTAATGGCCCACCTGAAGAAGAACCCCAGCACAGGTGGCATCAGAAGACTTTGTGAAGGGCCACCAAGAGCAGAGGCCTTCCTCATCTTTCAGAGTCGCGTCTGACCATATCGGTCTACGATGAAGGATCTTTCCAAAAATTCATTCACGGCAGTTCTAGCATTTCTGTGGCTTCTACAAGGTGGTCTCTTTTTTTGATCCTCAAAAAGTCCCTGTGAGGTAGATTTGTCGGGGTAATGCAGATTTAAAGCTGACCAGCTCCTTTAAGACTGAGGATGAGTCAGCAGGGTTATTGCCATTTAAGAAGCTGTCTATATAAAGGAGGCCATTAGAGGGCGTCTCTTTCTCTCCTCATGTATCACTCTCCTCGTTGTGTTCTACCTGCATTGTAGTTCTCTGTGTAGAGTTGAAGAATGATTGTCTGTCTGGTATGTGCCTACCAAGCAGTGGTGAAATCCAATTTTTTTTTACTACTGGTTCTGGGGGCGTGGCTTGGTGGGCGTGGCAGGGGAAGAATACTGCATCTCTAATCAATTTTACAGTCTCGGTTCCAACCTACCTCGCAGGTCTGTCGTTAGGGTAAAATAAAGGGGGTTTCAATGCAGGGATTGGGCTTTCCACAAGCTTTCAAGAGAGAAGGAAGTCTTCTTCTCTACAGGCTACCTGCATTCAAGCTACTTTATCTTTTCCCCTTTTTTCCAGAGAGCAAGACAAACAAAAGTGAGAAAATATCGGTTATTTGACAGCGAAGGTGCATATAATCAAAGCCCCCATTGGGGCATTTGAATTGCAGCATCTACAACACAGCGGTACATAAACAGGTGAGAAAATATCGGAGATAGAAATGAAAAGGGTTTTTTTTTTTCCAAGACACAAAATGTACTTCTCGTAGGCTTCCGGGTTTTTTGAGAAGTGAAAATGGCCCTGCGGTTTCACTCTGATTAAACTAAGATGGGCAACGTGGGGTGAACGATTGAAAAGCTCACTTGATTTCCAAAAACGGGATCTGGTGGAAACTAGATCTCCCTTCCTTCCCCTTTTGCCTGCTGATGATTTTGATTTCGGAGAGCTCAGGATGGGGGAAAGTCGCCGTGGGCATTTGATGAATCAATATCCCCAGATTTGTTCAAAAGCTGCCAAAAAAACAGAGGACGGATAAGAAGAAGGAAGGCACGGGCCTTCGCTATTTGCTAAGTGGGTGATTTAGCACTTTCACATCGAGTTAGAAGACGGAGAAGGCAAAAAAGAAATAAGAAAACAACACCTCATTTCTCCCAAAAGATGGCAGAGGGGAAAATGTGTTTGTATTAATGGGGAAAACAGGGGTTCCCCTCCCCCCAATTCAAGATGTTGTTTCCTAAGAAACAAGTGTGGCTTTATTCAAAGCAGAATGATAGAACTGTAGACTGGGAAGGGATCCCTGGTATCATCTACATGGGGCTCCCCTTGAGGAGCACCCGGAGGCTCCAGCTGGTCCAGAATGCGGCCGTGCGGGTGGTAATTGGAGCGACGTGGTGCTCCCATGTGACTCCCCTCCTGCGCGAACTGCACTGGCTCCCGATGGTCTTCCGGGTGCACTTCAAAGTCTTGGTCACCACTTTTAGAGTGCTCCATGGCTTAGGACCGGGGTATCTACGAGACCACCTTCTGCCACCAGTGGCCTCCCACCGACCAGTTCGCTCCCATAGAGAGGGACTTCTCAGGGTGCCGTCGGTCAAACAATGTCGACTGGCAGCCCTCAGGGGGAGAGTCTTCTCTGTGGGGGCACCTGCCATCTAGGACGAGCTCCCCCTAAAGATACGGAGGATCCCAGATTTGCGCACGTTCCGCCATGCCCTCAAAACATTCTTATTCCAGCAGGCTGGTCTTGTCTAACCTCCTTTTTAAAAATTTATTTTATAAATTGGGGTGTTTTAAATCTGTTTTTGGGCCAGACTATTTAATGTATTTTTAGCTGATTTTTTTAACATTTGTACTATGTGTATTTTATTTTTTGGCTGTTCACTGTCCTGAGTCCTTCAGGAGTAGGGCGATATATAATAATAATAATAATAATAATAATAATAATAATAATAATAATAATAATAATAATAATAATAATAATAATAATAATAATAAATAATCTAGTCTGACCCTCTGCAATGTGCAGGAACACCAGTTAAGTCATTGGTGGGAAGTGGCTTAATTAAATAATATGATCAATGATAGGAGTTGGGTTGGCCTTTCTTCACTTCAAACTTCTCAGAATATCCAAGGAGGAACCAACACCACATGTCCACCTTTGGTAGATATCAACCAAGTCATCAACCAAGGCATTGTGTGCCATAAGACACGTTCAAAAGGATGGGTCTTTTGGTCATCTTGACTTATTCCTCAGTTGCAGGAAAGAAGACTGAAGCACAGAGAGAAAGACGTCTCAGACAGAATGGTTCTGAGCAAAGGCTGGGAAGGAAAGAGAGAATTTTGGGGCACCAGGGAACTGTCCTTCCATCCGTTACTCCAGATCAGCAGCCTTCAAACCATGCATGATGCTGCTCAGAGTCAGAGAGAACCTCTTGGTTTTATCAGCTTTTCTGGCTCCGGTGCTCCAGTTCCAGAAGCAGGAGTGATTTTTTTTTTCAGTTTTGTCTAAAGGAACATGTGTTATTTATAATAGATAAATATCTCAGGTAGCCTCTGTGTCTGCACGAGGTGGAATGCAACATTCAGACTAATGCACCACCTCAGTCTTGGTGGCGCAGTGGTTAGAGTGCAGCACTGCAGGAGACTTCAACTGACTGCTAGCTGCAGTTCGGCAGTTCGAATCTCACCAGGCTCAAGGTTGACTCAGCTTTCCATCCTTCCGAGGTGGGTCAAATGAGGACCCAGATTGTTGGGGGCAAGAGGCTGACTGTGTAAAATTACTTAGAAGGGGCTGTAAAAAGCACGATCAAGTGGTATATAAGCCTAAGTGCTATTACTAAATGTTGGAATTCCTCTTCCCCCTCGTAGTTTGGTTTCCTGGAGCATGGACCTGCCCTCAGGTTTACACCTCCCCCGCTTCCTGCCCCACTCCCAGCACTCACCCCCAAGGGGAGAGCCTTCTCTGTGGTGGCACCCGCCCTCTGGAACGACCTACCCCCCGAGATACGCACGATACCAGACCTCCGGACTTTTCGTCAGGCCCTAAAAACTCACTTATTTCATCTAGCCGGGCTGGCTTGATCCCATCCTTTTGGTTTTAATTCGTAATCGATTTTAACTGGGTTGTTTTAAATTGTGGGCTGAAATTATTTAATTATCTTTTAAACTGTTTTAAATTTTTGTATGCTATGTTTTATCTTGGCTGTTCAATGCCCTGAGTCCAGTTCGAGAAGGGCGGTATAAAAATCAAATAAATAATAATAAATAAATAAATAAATAAATAAATAAATAAATAAAGTAGCTGCTCCGCAACAGAGTAGTAACCATGCTGGGGAGATGGGAGCTCCTGGAACCTGGGCCGAGAAGGGATGAATGAAGGCATGCCGTGTCTAATTCATCAGACCCATTAGACCGAGTATTGAATTTCCTGCAATGCCCGACGGAGGGAGAGAGCTTAATTATTTTCAGGATGGCCCAATCATTTCAGCCTCTATCTCCAAAAGGATCCCACGGCACCTGCCGCCTAATTCGATTGGAATGGATTTTACCTGTCATTTCTAACGCTCTTTTTGTCCTTGGCCCTGGGATTTATCTTCCTCCGTTCCTTCCTTCCTTCCTTCCTCTTTGGTCTCCCGGCATAAAAAGAAAATATCTTATGATAAAGTAATGGGGGTGACGACTGCTCTCCCACAAGGAAGCCCTGCCGTGGGTTGTCACATTAAAAATGATGGATCAAGTTGGCAAGAGCCAAGAAAATTAATGTTCCTGTGGCCTTTGTTAGAAATAAAATTCCTCCCGAAGTTTCTTCTGTAACCAGAAGTCTCTTACTAGTCAGTCCATTCATTGACATCTTGTTTTGATATCATAAAACATTCCCTTTTGTAGCTCCACCAGCCAAAAAGGGCCGTAGCAGTAGGATTCTGAGTTCCAACATGAAATCCTGGTTGTAGTTATGATTGTCTGGAGGAAAAGGATAAATTCTGTCCTTATCTGGGGAGGATAACATAGGATGGACTCATGTTGACCATCCTGAGTTCCTTGGAGGAATTAGGTAGACCCTACAGAAGAGAAACGTCCCCTTCAAACAGTGGTGGGTTTCAAAATTTTTTACTACCGGTTCTGTGGGTATGACTTGGTGGGTGTGGTTTGGTGGGTGTGGCAGGAGAAAGATACTGTAAAATCTCCATTCCCTCCCCACTCCAGGGGAAGGTTACTGCAAAATCTCCATTTCCTCCTGATCAGCTGGGACTTGGAAGGCAGAGTATAGATGGTGACGGGGCCAGTCAGAGGTGGTATTTACCGGTTCTCCAAACTACTCAAAATTTACGCTATCGGTTCTCCAGAACTGGTCAGAACCTGCTGAAACCTACCTCTGCCTTCAATGTTCCCACCTCTCAGCCCTGGAGGCCATCTTTATCTTTGGATCTTCAGGCCTGCCACTACTGTGGGAAACTGGGGGATTTTATGGAGCATGGGTGATATATAGTCATAATGCGGCTGCGCGAGTAATTATGGTGCTCGCATGTAACACCTCTTCTACGCGAGCTGCACTGGCTTCCGGTGGCCTTCCAAGTGAACTTCAAGGTGTTGGTTCTTACCTTTAAAGTGCTCCATGGCTTAGGACCTGAGTACTTACGAGACCACCTGCTGCAACCGATAACCTCCCACCAACCAACATGCTCTCACAGAGTAGGCCTACTCATAGTACCATCATTAAAACAATATCATCTAGTAGTTCCAAGGGAGAGAGCCTTCTCTGTGGGGGCACCTACGCTTTGGAACAAAATACCACCTGGAATACGAATAATCCCAGATCTTCACACTTTCCAACGTGCCCTGAAGACCTTTCTATTTCAACAAGCAGGGCTAGCATAAACATCAAAATTCTATGCCAAGGTCTTAGTAGATACTCCAAGTTGACTCAATTTATTATTTACTGTTTATAAAATATATTTATCGGTATATGAAATCTTAATCTGTTCACCGCCCTGAGTCCTTTGGGAGAAGGGCGGTATAGAAATTCAATAAATAAATAAATAAATAAATAAATAAATAAATAAATAAATAAATAATAACATTCCTATCTCTGAGAGCCAAGGACATTCAGCCTGCACCTGGAGTGGCATGACTGGGAGGCACCTCCAGTTGGGAGAGTGCTTTGATTGGACCATGTGATGGACATGTGGGTGCTCGGCAGGGACTTGGACTCTCCTTTGGGTGAGGAAAATCTGGAAGTTTTCAGATTTGGGTTTTCCCAGATGTTGCCAATAAAATTGAACTTTGGGGAAACTTTTAGCCTTGGAGTCTTCTTTCGTTGGGGGTCTTACTTAGAATCCTGATGCCACCATTGCTTCTTCGTGTAATTGCCGGATGAGCAGAAAACCGATGCCTAGACTCCATCTTTGGTTAAGAATTTTGGTGGGTTTTCTTTCAGGACACAAGACAGGCCGTCTGCCAGAGGGAGTCCGATCAATCAGTCCTTCATGCTTTGTGATTTCTGCATCTTTCCAAAGCTTGGTGAGATGAGGGAGGGGGAGAGAATGAGGGCTGGAAGAGTGCTAAATTGTGTGACCTCCCACGGTGGCTCTGTCTTCCCCGGAGCAAACTCCTCCTGATTCATGAGTTAGCAAAGAAAACCGTTCAGCCTTTCTCGTTCAGTTGTATTTAAGGAAGATGTAATTTGGGGTGGACAGATTGTGAGGGGTGGGCAGCGAAGAGATGGAAGCGGAAAAGGCTCAAAATGGAGTAGATATGACCCAGGGAGTCAACTGAGGAAGGAGAAAGTCAGACGAGGGACCTAGAGAAATAAAATAACTGATATTTTGCTCCTTAAGTGGCACTTTGTCCACAGGATTTTTTTTTAAGCTTTTTGCTTGAAGCAACAACACCACATTTGAATTCCTAGAAGCTCAGAATAAAGAAATACACAAACAAATTGGACATTAAAATAGTCATCACCGCTTAGGAGAAATCTGCCCTCTTTAAAGATGTGAAATTAATTCCCAGTGGAAGCAACTGTTTTCTTCCTATGTGAAAAGGCCATGGGCTCTTCCCTCTGGACATCCTGCTTAGCTAAAAGATCTTCTCCGACCTCATCCGTCTTCCTCTTAGGCCAACGGTGGTATTTACAATCTCTTGCCACACAGCGATGGAAAACAATGATATAAATCTAACAATGTTGGTGGAACTTGAAAGAAACTGGAAGGACTTCGGGCTATTCTGTGTTTGGCAAGCAGCTGAGATGCTTCGGGACTACCCTGAATTATTCTTCTCCATTTGCAAGGCTCCCTTCTTGCCCTTTGAAGCCATCCCAGAATGGTAGGGTTGCCTAAAACATGTTGTGGACTACCCCTTGAAAATGGGCCTCTGATGTGGAAAAGAAGGGGGCAAATTTGTGATTCGGTGTCTCCGCATGTTCGTTAACATTAAGCTTCAAGAGAATTGAAGGTAGGGTTACGGTTACTCTGGGAGAAATGATGGCTCACTTTGAGATCAACCCAACCACGAAAGGTTGGCTAAACCTCCCTAGGTATCCTTGTCTTGCGAGCATCTTTATTTTGCCTATGAAAAGAGGGTATCCACTGCCTTTTCTTTGCTATTTGCTCAGCTGAGAAGAGGCCCAATCTCCAGGGAAGCCCGGGCCATCGATGGAAACACGTTGATGCCATTGTGATCCTCAACTCCTAGAGACAAATTGAGACATTCTCTGTTAGTCTCCCAGCAATGTTCATCATGGAAAAAGGTTGCCTTGGAAACCAACTTATCAAAGAGCCGTGATGCTCTCACAGAGCAGAGGAAAATGGTTTCTGAAGAGGGAGGTGGGGCACACAAGGAAGCACCAGGTACCCACAAAAAGAGCAAGGGCCCTGTGGTTATTTTTTTTCCCCTGGGGGAAAAAACAAAGGCAAAAGTGTGGGTCCTCAGTCCTCCCCAATTTGGGACTCCAGGACTGCGAAATTCTTCAGGATTCTTCACCAACCCGTATACCTACCGCAGCTGATATTCTGTTGGAGTTTAGATTGCAATCCTTTCTCCTTCGAATCAAAAGCTACGTGACTGCTGGACAAGAATGAGATCTTCTCCATTCCCTGGTGTAACTTCAAAGAACTGTACAATCTCCTTCTTTGTTTGTTCCATCATTCATCGCAGATCTGATGGCTATTCCCCAAATGTGTGCAAAACTCACTTGCTGGGAACAAGGAACAATGCCTTCTGTCATTTCAGTAATTTTGGAAAACTAATTGGGAGTTGTCAAAGAAGGAGACTCAAGCAATTGAAGAGCCGCCCTGAGTCTCCGGAAAAGGGCGTCATATAAATCGAACCAATAAATAAATAAATCGAAGCAATAAATTGATGGAGCTTGAGAAGAAGACATTGACCCAGGATTGTTGGGTCAATGTAGGGCAGGGTCTAGCTTAGCAAAGAGGACTTGGTTTCCATTCCTAAGTGGAATCCTTACAAACTCCTGACTAGCTGCTGGATAGACAACACTGAAACCCACAGTCCATTGGCCTGAGTCAGGCCAGGCTTGGGATACTCCTGGATCACCCAAGTCCTGATCCATTGAGCTACTGAACAATCACTTAACTATAACCAAGCCATGTGCTGCAGTTGCCAAAAAAGCCAACACACTTCTCGGCTGCATCGACAGACGGACAGAATGATGATCATGTGAAGTACTAATACCACTTTATGATGGTTTGATCAGATGTCGTTTGGAATACTGCATCCAGTTTTGGTTGCCATGATGTAAAAATGAAATTGAGAGTGTAGAAAGAGGGCAGAGAAGAACAACAAAGAGGACTAGGGAACTGGAGGCTAAAACATATGAAGAACGGTTGCAGGAACTGGGTATGTCTAGTTCAATGAAAAGAAGGACTAGGGGAGACATGATAGCAGTCTTCCAATATCTCAGGGGCTGCCCCACAGAAGTGGGAGTCAAGCTATTCTCCAAAGCACCTGAGGGCAGGACAAGAAGCAATGGTGGAAAGGAGAGGAACTACTTGGAACTAAAGAGGAATTTAGTCAGAACAATTCATCCGTGGAACAACTTGCCTGCAGAAGTTGTGAATGCTCCAACACTGGAAGTTTTTAAGAAGATGTTGGATAACCATTTGTCTGAAGTGGCATAAGGTTTCCTGCCTAAGCAGGAGGTTGGACTAGAAGACCTCCAAGGTCCCTTCCAACTCTGATTCTGCTATTCTGGTAGCAGGTCCTCAAAGAAAACTTCCTGGTTCTGGATGGACACGAGCTCAGCCTCCTGCAAGGAGAAGCCAACTCTTTGGCTCGAAAGAGTTTCAACCTCTCCCATCCCCGTTATGTGACGAAACAATGGCAGGGACTCTGAACATGTCCACAGTGTGCACCCTCCTCGCTGAATTGCGACATGCAGAATGCATGGACTCCTCATTCGGAGTCTGCATCCACAGCAGCTTCTGGAATCCAAGGGCTGCAGCTCCGTGGGTGGCTTTCAGTGTTTAGAGTAAAAGCTGAGAATTGCGTGTGTGTGTGTGTGTGTGTGTGTTAAACAATGGAGGGGGGAAGGGAGGCAAAAAAAAAAAAGGCAAGGAAGGAGATCAACTTTATCTCCCCCCCTCGCACTAAAAGCCTCTCTTGCTGCAGCCAGCAATCTGCTGCAAGTCACTTGGATGGTAGCCGGATGCCTTTCATGCATAATTTATGTCTCCTCTGCGGCATTTCCCTGGCAGGGCTGGCGCTGAAAAGTTAATAAGAGAAATGGCTCTTGAGTTCACTGCCAAACTGTTGGGATGGGGAGGGGGGCTTAAAAGGGTTCAGGGTGGGATCCTCTGGGCAAGCTCTCTCCTTTCCTTCCCTCCCCGCCCCCACCCCCCCACCTTCCTTGTAGTTCCTTCTGCAGCTTAAGAGGGCTTCCTACTGCATCCCTGCCCTCTGGTAGGCTGGGCCCTTTGCCCAACTCCAGGGTTAGAAGCAAAGAGAGGAATTGTCCCCACCTGGACTCCTTTCTCCAACTAGGCAAGGAAGAAAACGGGCACCGGGAGAGAAGGGAAGTTAACTTTTAGCGTTCGATGTTTTAATATTTTATATTCTCATTTTTTACGATGCTGTAAGCCACTCGGAGTTGCTTGATCGTGAGATAGGTGGCACATAAATAAAAAGCGAGGAGGGAGGGGAGGAGAGAAAGAGGAATGGAAGAGAGGGGAGGGGAGAAGAGGAGAGGAGAGGAGAGAAGAGGAGAGGAGAAGGGAAGGGAGGAGAAGTAAAGGGAGGAGAGGAGAGAATAGAAGGGAGGTGAAGGGAGGAGGGGAGGGGAGGAGAGGAGGGGAGGGAAGAGAAGAGAAGAGAGGAGAGGAGAGGGGAGGAGAGGAGAAAGAGAAGAGAAGAGAAGAGAAGAGAAGAGAAGAGAAGAGAAGAGAAGAGAAGAGAAGAGAAGAGAAGAGAAGAGAAGAGAAGAGAAGAGAAGAGAAGAGAAGAGAAGAGAAGAGAAGAGAAGAGAAGAGAAGAGAAAACTATTTCAGCCATAAGCTCTATCTTGGCCTGTCTGAGGTTTCCGTGGAAGCTATCAAGCTAAATCTCTCTAGTTTGCAAGGCCAACCCAACTGCCACAGGGACTCAGCTGGAAGTGAGCAGTATTTTTTATCAGTGTCTTCCTAATTAATCCAATTCCTTGGGGGGTGGGGAGCTTTGTTCTTGCAAAATATTGCGCTGCATAATCAAAAGCCAAAACCACCGTGATGCTTCTGAGATTGGTACACGGATAGGAGGTACCAACCCCAGGACTGTTGAAAGGGGGGGAAAACCCCATGGAAAGCCATTCTCCGTTGCTGCACCTGATGACACCGATTCAAAGACGTAGGACAGGCAAAAGAATTTCTTCACGTCATACATAATTAACCGGTGGAATTCATTACCATAAAATGGGATGTGGCTGCTAACTTGGAAGGCTTTTCAAGAGGATTAGATCGAGTCCTGGAAGACAGGTCGAGCAAGGGAATCAGTCATGGAGACTCAATATTATCTCCGGATTAGGAGCAACCCACCTCCACACACTATTTCCAGAGGAACAACATTGGGAGAAAGAGAGAGAGAAACAGCCCATCTCTCTCTCTCTCTTTCCCTCACTCCCCTCTCTCTTTCTCTCCCTCTCTCTCCCCCTCTCCCTTTCCCTCTCTCCTTCCCTCCCTTTCCCTCCCTTTCTCTCCCTCCCTCCTTCCCACCCTCTCCCTTTCTCTCCCTCCCTTTCTCTCCCTCCCTCCCTTTCTCTCCCTCCCTCTCTCTCCTTCCCACCCTCTCCCTCTTTCTCTCCCTCCCTTTCTTTCTCTTCCTCCTTCCCTCTCCCTCTTGCTCTTTCTCTCCCTCTCTCCCTCTCCCTCCCTCTCCAGCTTCTTCACTTCTGTATGAGAAGTGAAATGTTTTCAAAGGGGAAAAAAAAGCAAAAAAGTCCAGTTGCCTTTTGGAAAAGCAGCGATGTGACAACCATGATCATGATTGAGGAGAGGAGAGGGGGAGGGAGAGGGGAGGGAGAGAGGAGAGGAGGAGAGAAGATGAGGGGAAAAGAGGGGAGGAGAGGGAGAGGAAAAGGGAAGGAGAAGGGAAGAAAAGGGAAAGGGGATGGAGACAGAGAGGGAAGGAGAGGAGGGGAGGGGAGGAGAGGGAGAGAAAAAGGGAAGGAGAAGGAAAGGGAAAGGGAAAGAGAAAGAGAAAGGAAAAGGGAAAGGAGTGGGGAGGGGAGGGGAGGGGAGAGGAGAGGAGAGGAGAGGAAGAACAGAAGGGAAAGGGAGGAGAGGGAGAAGAAAAGGGAAGGGGAAGGAAAGGGAAAGGGAAAGAGAAAGGGAAAGGAGAGGGGAGGGGAGGGGAGACGAGGGGAGAGGAGAGGAGAGGAAGAACAGAAGGGAAAGGGAGGAGAGGGAGAAGAAAAGGGAAGGGGAAGGAAAGGGAAAAGAGAGGGGAGGGGAGGGGAGGGGAGGGGAGGGGAGGGGAGGGGAGGGGAGGGGAGGGGAGGGGAGGGGAGGGGAGGGGAGAGGAGAGGAGAGGAGGGGAGAGGAAGAACTGAAGAGGGGGAAAGGAAAGGAAGATGGACTAAGATGTTGTTGAGCTGAGCCGGAGAAGCAACACTTCAGTTTTTTATCTTTCATTGCAACATTAAAGTTGGTCTTTGTTACCTGGAATATGGTAGTGCAGCCCAAAAATGAGAATGATTTTCCTGTCGGGATGGAGATATTGAGGATGTGACGATGTCCAAACGGGGCCTAGCTCTATTCTGTTCCTGCGTCCTGGCACTCTTTTTAATGACCCAGGGGCAGAATGGTTCAGAATAAGAGAGGTTAGCTAGGTGTCCCAACCAAGGAGCTCCATTAGCACTTTCCGGTTTGTTTGCGTTCATTTAGAAAACCACAAGGGGTTGATTTCCCAGGGATGGCATTTCCCAAACCAGACCCCGGCTGTGTCCTTTAAAATCCAAGGAGAACATTGTATGCGTTAATGTGTAGACGCACCTGCATGGGAAAAAAAAAGAGAATAATTTTAGGGGAGCCTAACGTGATTTATGCATTTGACGTTCTTTTCATCTGCTTGGTTTAATCATGCGATCGTCCTGCCTAATGTTTTAAGTTAATTGCACTCTTTTTCTTTCGGTGCTCTTCCATAACCGAAGAGCCATTTCTGTTATGGCTGTTTCCATGGGGATCTTCCTACCCAAAAGAATGTGTGTATTTGCGGTTCATTTCAAAACGTTACTTTCTCACCTAGACTCATGAAATTAATTTTAAGGGGTTGCGAGGAGAAATGGATGGAACGTTTTCCATGTGGCGGAGGCGCCTTTATTATAGATGCTCTAAAGCCCTTTAATATACCAGAAAGAAACTCACCAAGGAGGCTGGTTAAATAAATATTAAAAATGCATGGCAGGAACGCTGTTTTTATTAGACGGTTCCTGCCGGAAGGCAATTCGCTTTTGTAGGGATCACGTAGTTTTTCAAGAGACAAAACTGTGTGGTATATTATCCGGTGATGGGGTAGAAGGACATGATGCGGATGTCCTGTTAAAACTCAAGAGAGGTCGAGACGATGCTTCATTCATGGATGCTCTGAAGATATCAGTAGAAAACCAGGATCTGGGAGATATAAGAATGGTTACTAAGCCTTAGATCAGTGTTTCTTAATCTTGGCCGTTTGAAGATGTCTTGACTTTAACTCCCAGAATTCCTCAGCCATCCATACTGACTGGGAAATTCTAGGAGCTGAAGTCCACACATCTTCAAGTGGCCCAGGCTGAGAAACATTATCCTAAATACATTCCTAGGTAAAGGTAAAGGTTCCCCTTGCACATATGTCCTTTTCTTTGTGCAAACTTAGCTGCTATCAATGGCAACACCACAATGGATTCTTTGTAGACAGAAGCCCGTCCAGTCTTGTAGGACTTGGGAAGGGGGAGAAGCGTCTTGCTTTGAAGCTTGTGATGTCTTCTTCCTCCAGCTCTGTTACCCAGGGAGGAGTAAACTGGGTGAACCAGAGAGAGAGAGAGAGAGAGTAGAACATAGAATCACAGGTCTGTGGAGATTCTTCGTCAACCAGGTCATGGATTCCTCCCAAAGGTGATTTTTTCAAAAGGCAGCTGGACTTTGTTTTTCCTTGAAGACAAGGAGAAGTTTCTTGGATGAGAAGCAAAATGTGGTACCTTGCTCCATAACAGTAACTGTGAGAGGGATCTTGGAGTCCTAGTGGACAATCATTTAGATATGAGCCAGCCGTGTGCAGCAGCTGCCAAAAAAGCCAACACAGTTCTGGGCTGCCTAAACAGAGGGATAGAATCAAGATCATGTGAAGTGTTAATACCGCTTTATAAGGTCTTGGTAAAGCCACACTTTGAATACCGCATCCAGTTTTGGTCTCCACGATGTAAAAAAGATGTTGAGGCTTTGGAAAGAGTTTAGAGCAAGAGCAACAAAGATGATTAGGGGCCTGGAGGCTAAAACATATGAAGAATGGTTGCAAGAACTGGGCGTTTAATGAAAAGAAGGACTAGGGAAGACATGATGGCAGTCTTCCAATATCTCAGGGGTTGCCACAAAGAAGAGGGAGTCAAACTATTCTCCAAAGCACCTGAGGGTAGAACAAGAAGCAATGGGTGGAAACTCATCAAGGAGATAAACAACTTAGAACTAAGGAGAAATTTCCTGACAGTGAAGACAATCAGCGGAACAACTTGCCTCCAGAAGTTGTGAATGCTCCAACCCTGGAAGTTTTTAAGAAGAGATTGGACAATTATTTGTCTGAAGTGGTGTAGGGTTTCCTGCCTAAGCAGGGGGTTGGACTAGAAGACTTCCAAGGTCACTCCCAACTCTGTTATTCTATTCTACTCTTCAAGGAAAACCAAAGTCCAGTTGCCTTTTGAAGAATTGCCTTTGCAATAGAATCATAAGGCTGGAAGAGACTTCAGAGATCTTCTAGTAATCCAACCTTGGACTGAAAGGTTGGCTGAGAAATTCTGGTAATTGAAGTCCAAAAGTCTTAAAGTTGCCAAGTCTGGACAGCCTTGTTCTAGACCAATTCCTTGCTGAAGCCATCTGGAATTATAACTTGGCCATGGAGAGGCCCTCCTTTCTTCTCAGTAGGTGCAGGATGGATGGGGAGATGATAACAAGATAAAGCCAAGGCTCCTTTCTTCGGGGTCCTCTGTGTCTAGAGGGAAACAAAACCACACTTGTCTTCCCATAGCGAGCAGGAAAGTGATGCCCATGATATCTCTCGCATGACTACTGTCCAAAGAAAGTACAGTTATTCCTTGGGGCATCAGCTTCAGGCAGTGGTCTTCCTTCCTCATGTAAATTGCCCTCATATTTTATTTTTTTTTCCCCTCCTGCTGAAATACTACAGGACTCTGGTCAGCCTCTGCTTTTATGAACCTCAGATTGATTTTCCAGCGATATCTCCCCGACTCCACGATCAGAGTTCATTGATATAAATTATAGAGTGATTTATTTCATGGGTTGCTTTGAGCAGTATAAATTCCACAACTTCGGTGCAATTTATCGTCAAACTTCCTATAAATCCTGGGGGGGGAGTGGGGGGGGAGGAAAGTGGGGGATTGCACGGAGGATGCAAACCCCAAAGAAGCTGGCAGGGTTCAGGGTGGAAGGGAGAAAAGCCACGATACAGAGGGAGAACCAAGGAAGGATGACCGGGACGAGAAATTGTTCGTCTTTGTAAAAGAAAACAGGATCCCATTTTCTTTGAAGCAACGATTGCAGATGACACTGGAGATTAAAACTGCAAAGGAATTAAATAGACAACTACAAAAGCAAATAGCAAAGATTATTCAGCCAGAATTATTCTTTTCCTCCTCTGCAGATGTAATCTTGTAGGAACGGATGGAGAAACGAACCAAGGAAACGAACCTAGAACTAAGGAGGAATTTCCTGACCGTGAGAACCATTAATCAGTGGAACGACTTGCCTCCAGAAGTTGTGAATGCTCCAACACTGGAAGTTTTTAAAGAAGAGACTTGACAACCATTGGTCTGAAATGGTAAAAGTCTGTAGAGATTCTCCGTCATGCAGGTCACAGCTGATCCCAAGGTACTTTCTTTCAAGGGGCAACTGGACTTTTGTTTTTTCTTTGAAGGCCTTTTGCTTCTCATCCCCGACGAGTCTTCAGCTCTGACTGGATGGTGGGGAATGGAAGGATTGATATTCCTTGCAGACAGCTGGTCAGTCGCATCCTTCTATGTGTATACTGCACGAGTCAAAAAGAGGGCTGTGAAAATATTTACAGACCCCTCGCATCCTGGACATAAACTGTTTCAACTCCTACCCTCAAAATGACACTATAGAGCGCTACACACCAGAACAACTAGACACAAGAACAGTTTTTTCCCAAACGCCATCGCTCTGCTAAACAAATAATTCCCTCGACACTGTCAAACTATTTACTAAGTCTGCACTACTATTAATCTTCTCATCGTTCCTATCACCCATCTCCCACCACTTATGACTATATGACTGTAATTTTGTTGCTGGTATCCTTACGATTTATATTGATATTGTTTCCTGATTGCTTATTTGTATCCTACAACTATCATTAAGTGTTGTACCGTATGATTCTTGACGAACGTATCTTTTATGTACACTGAGAGCATAGGCACCAAGGACAAATTCCTTGTGTGTCCAATCACACTTGGCCAATAAAGAATTCTATTCTATTCTATTCTATTCTATTCTATTCTATTCTATTCTATTCTATTCTATTCTATTCTATTCTATTCTATTCTATTCTATTCTACTCTACTCTACTCTACTCTACTCTACTCTACTACTCTACTCTACTCTACTCTACTCTACATTGATATTGTTTCCTGATTGCTTATTTGTACCCTGTGACTATCATTAAGTGTTGCACCTTATGATTCTTGATGAAAGTATCTTTTCTTTTTATGTACACTGAGAGCGTAGGCACCAAAGACAAATTCCTTGTGTGTCCAATCACACTTGGCCAATGAAGAATTCTATTCTGTTCTGTTCTGTTCTGTTCTGTTCTGTTCTGTTCTATCTAATTGGGTCATTGAAGCACTTGGGGGTTTATCTCCATCCTCAGGGTCACCCGAGTAATGCTCCTGGTTCCTGTAGTCTGCAATTTTTTTAGTCTGTAGTCTGAAATGGTAGAAGGTCTCCCGCTAGAGCAGAGGGTTGGACGAGAAGCCCTTTAAGGTCTCTTCCAACTCCGTTACTGTGTTAATCTGAATTAGGCTCACAGCCAGAGGATGTGTGTATGTGTGCAAAGGAGGGGTGGTGCCCTGTAGCTTCATTGCTATTGGGAGTAAAATATTCAAGCAAGTGAAACGTTTTGGTAAAATTAGGTTAAATGCATCCTGTTTTATGCCACGCACATAAAAAGCGGTAGCTGAAGGGAAGGGCTTGGGTTGTGATCCTAGCTGCCATCTTTTCCTTGGTTGATCCCATCCAGTTAATGCGGAAAGACAAGAGGAAATCGACTCTTGATAATAGCATTAAGTTTTTCTTCCGTTCCAAAGAGAAGAAGACAATGAATAAGAAAGCATCCAGAAGAAAGAAAGAACGAAAGAAAAAACCTCATGGTAGAAAGCTCCGCCGAAGGGGTTTATTTATATATTTATTAAATGTATACGCTGTTCATCTCTCTAGCGAGCAACTCCAGGCAGCTTATGGTGTCATAAATAAAATATACAATTAAAAAGTTACGAAATATTAAAACGTTAAGCATTAAAATGAGACCATTAACAACAAAGTAGATGAAAGGATCGTCGCGTGCATGGACAGAAGTGGGGTTTTATCTAATCTACTAGCGATCTCCAGAATGGGACACCCCCATGGGAGAGTTGGGGGACAAGATCTAGGAATTGGCGGACAAGATCCAGAAAAAACTTTTAACCTCGCCAGATTTCGACCTTGTCAGATACAAGTTCAGGGCAGAAGGAGGACTAAACCCTATGATGGAAAACAAACCCCAAAGGAGAAAGTGATGGGGTTTAGCCAGCCACGATGGGAGGACAAGGGGCTCCAAGAGAATTTGAAGGACTAAACTTTGAAAGACTTGCGTTCGTAACTCATGACGGATGCTGGTCTGGGAAAATGGTTTCATTACCTTCTCACAAGGCTATTGATCAAAACTGACAATGACACGGTGCGGCGAAATGTAGAAACATCGTTTTGGAAGCGTGGAGGGGAGCAGGAGTAGCATTTCCCTTGTCATGAAAAAAAAACGTGTAATCGTTTTTTATGTTGGGTTCTTCTCCAGCTCTAGAATTCTGCCCCCAGGAACATCTTTTCTGCTCGCTGAATGCTCAAACTGGAGTTGTGAAATCGGATCGGATTCCATCGATCTAATTTGGACAGATAACTTGATACAGGAACTGGCCTTGTTTGTCTTGGATGCCTGGATCAATCCAAACTCAATCACTGGATTCATTAAAACCCCACTGGATTTGGTAAACCGATTCGGTTCCTGAAATCCATCCAATTGCCATTTGATTTCCAAATTAAAAGCCGGCCCTCCTCTAATTCCTGTTACTTAGGCTATTACTAGCCTTAAAACAATTGCAGCAGCTCATCTATAAAACCTGAGGAGACAAGAAAGATGGAAATATTGAAATTACACCCAATAAATTCAATCATTCCCTTCCTCCCTTCCTTTTTCCCACCTTTCTTTTCCTTTCTTCCTTTTTTCTTTCCCTTTCCTTCCTTCCGCTTTCTTCCTCCCTCCCTCCCTCCCTCCCTAAACCTTCATCTTCCTTTCCTTTCTTCCTTTTCCTTCCCTTTCTTTCTTCCTCCTCTTCCCCTCCCTGCCCTTCCTTTTCCATCCATCCTTCCTCCCTCTCTCCCTCAGCCTTCCTCCCTAAGCCTTCATCTTCCTTTCCTTTCCTTCCCTTCCCTTTCCTTCTTTCCAAAGCAGTGTCATCCCAAAGAATGAATAATAGCCGACAGCTTGCTAAACGCTATGAATAACCTCCCTCTCGTTATTTTAATACAAATTTGATGTGTAATTAATCCTGGGTCTTCACACGCACACATTTGATTAATTGCACACAGGTGTCGTGACATGCATTGGAAGTGCAGTTGTGTTCATTTACTCAGCAGTTCCATCTTCGTCTGGGAGAGGTCAGCAAGCAGGATAAGAATTAGCTAAAACCACATTCTTCCTGGGTGATCCTTCAGTGATGGAACAGCCAATCAAAGAGGGGCAAACACCTCTTCCTAGATCATATTCCATCAGCAAGAGAGAATAGGAGGGATTTGAGGATACCGGTGGCCAAGGGCTGTTCTGAGGGATCTCAAAGGCAAAGAATCAAGATCATGTAAAGTGCTAATACCACTTTATAATGCCTTGGTAAGGCCACACTTGGAATACTACATTCAGTTTTGGTCGCCACAGTGTAAAAAAGATGTGGAGACTCTAGAAAGAGTGCAAAGAAGAGCAACAAAGATGATTAGGGGACTGGAGGCTAAAACATATGAAGAACGGTTGCAGGAATTGGGTATGTCTAGTCTAATGAAAAGAAGGACTAGGGGAGACATGATAGCAGTCTTCCAATATCTCAGGGGCTGCCATAAAGAAGAGGGAGTCAAGCTATTCTCCAAAGCACCTGAGGGCAGGACAAGAAGCAATGGGTGGAAACTAATCAAGGAGAGAAGCAACTTAGAACTAAGGAGAAACTTCCTGACAGTGAAAACAATTAATCAGTGGAACAACTTGCCTCCAGAAGCTGTGAATTGAAACTTCCAACATTGGAAGTTTTTAAGAAGATGTTGGATAACCATTTGTGTGAAGTGGTGTAGGGTTTCCTGCCTAAGCAGGGGGTTGGACTAGAAGACCTCCAAGGTCCCGTCCAACTCTGTTATTCTGTTCTAAAGTTTTGGAGAAGCTCCCCACCAGGAACAATTTAGGGCCAACTTAGGATAAAAATAATTCTTGCAGTCATTAAAAAGTCCAATTCTTTCCTTTATTTCCACGTTAACCAATATCTATGCAGAATCTCAACCATGCAGGTTCTCCCAAAGGTGCTTTTTCCCCCAAAAAACAACAACAACTGGACTTTTCTGGTTGTTTTTTTTTCCCTTTGAAAATGTTTCTCTCCCCATCCAAGAACTTTCTTCAGAACTATGTTAACCAAGGGTGCGTGTGCCTCTTTGTATCTTCCCATGTTTCACCCAATCCATTGCTTTTACAGAATGAGAGAACCAAAAAAAGAGATTTACTGATTCCAGCAGAACGAGGGATCAGTAAGACAAGATTAGGAACGGTCTGTGTCAACCACTTAGCTGCACTCAAAGACAGCACTATAAAAACTGAGACGGCCCACGTGAGATGGGTGCTGACTGGCAGCTGAGCGACTCCAGAGCTTGCCTGACTCATGGAGGGGAATTCTACGCTGACTCTGATCTCAGCTGTGAATGTTTCTTTTCTTCTTCTTTTTTTTTTCCAATTTGATTTCCAGCAGTGGCAGTTCAGCAGACATGCAAACTTGAGATGCCTTCAAGGAAAAATAAATTTCAGTCCCAAAGTTCAACTATTTGCATAACTCCCGACCTGGGGAAAAGCCTCATGATAAACCTGCTCGTCATTCTCTCGCTTATTATGAACTTCTTCTGAGCTGCGAGGCAGAAATGTTCCTAGGGCTTGCCTTGGTGAAACTGAGGTAGACACTCCTACCTGCAATAAACAGATTTGAGTGGAAAGAATGAAGTCAGTTGTACTAGCATTTCCAGAGCTGTGGGTTTTCTGTTTCGGGTTTTCTTTGTGGGTCTCTCTCTCTGTCTCTCTGTGTTTCTGTCTCTTTCTTTCTTTCTCTCTAACTCTCTCTTTCTGTGTGTGTCTCTCTGTGTCTCTCTTTCCCTCTCTCTCTGTTTCTCTTTCTCTCTCTATGTTTCTTTCTGTGTGTCTCTGTCTCTGTCTCTCTCTCTCTCCCAGCAGGCTCAGTGATGCTTTAGCAGCTGCATCACAAGAGTGGGTTGCCATGGCAATGGACCAGCATCCCTGCAGCCCAGCCTACTTGGCATCCTCAACCCATTCTAGCGCATCAGAGAACCAGGCAGGTTCCTGCCTCCATTGGTGCTTGCTAAGGGACCATTATCAAGCAAGCTGTGACAACAGACAGGTCATCAGCCTCTCCGATTGGGAACTAAGGATGATTCATCCTCAGGTTTTCAAATCAAGATCTCAAGGATCAGTCTCTCCCATTATACAGACTTCCTCCCATTTCTACCCCACCTTTCAGTCTGATCCTCAGATTTTCCTTCATCGAACTGCTGTTGCCATGGCTGCAAACCTTCATTGACAACAAGGCTGAACTGGTCAAAAGGAAAAACTGAAACTAAAAACTAAAAAAAAAAGCATGGAGTTCAAACGAAACAACTGATCTTCTGGTGATCACTTGAGTACCACCATGTCTTTTCTTGGCAACACTAGAGAGCCCATCCCTCCTTGATCTTTTTCAAGGAGCCAACTTTGGTTGCTTCCAAGAAAGCTAAGTAGGGACCAACTGAGTTAGAGCAGGAGGGGATCCCAGAGAAATGAGCTGGACTGCGAAGTTTTTTTTTTTTTTTAAAAAAAGTTAAATTGGTTAAAAAAAGCGAAAGTTAGAATATTTTGGACATGTGATGCGACACCCGGAAAACACGACCCACTTCACTTAATCCTCCAGGGCAAGATTGAAGGCAAACGAGATCCAGGCAGAAGAAGAAGAACATCATGGCTTCAAAATCTAAGGGACTGATTTGGACAAAACTCAGCAGCACTTTTTCATGCGGCTATTGATAAAAATAGGATCTCCAACGACGTCCAATGATGAATATGGCACAAGAAGAAGAAATAAGTCAAGGACGAAGCACTTCCATATTTATTCTAAATAGCCGCCTTACGTTGAAAGCTATGGATTTAGGACTGAGTATCTCTTGTGTCTCCTCAAAAGCCAAACACAACTGGGCCTGGTTTCTACTTAGAAACTACAAGAAAATTCCACAAATGTAGCTGTTTCAGAATTACAGAGAGGCCTCCAGAAGTAACCGTTCAACTGATTTCTAGTTATTTCAATGGTGTTTTCACTCACATTGTTTTCCTTTTTTTGAAGCCTTGCAGTTGTCTAGCTTTTGCATGGTATGGGTTTATTATTTTGCATTTTATTGGTAGATTTTTATTTCCTGCACTTTTTTAGCATTGCAAACAGCCCAGACAGCTTCAACCATCAAGCAGTTTTGGAATTTTAATCAATTAAAGACATAAATCCGTAATAAATAAAGGAGACTAGGCTGGGAAGTCAAGATCGCATCCAGAAGAAAACCAAGGCAAACAGCCTCCATCTTCTTAGCAAGGAAACGGTTGGCCATCCTGCTTAGTAGGAGTCAAGGTTGACTTGGAGGAGGAGTATCTTCTTCAGATTCTTGACCAATTTCTCTTCCAAACTCCATGCCGTTGTAAGTGCAAACATTCCATTATCAAGTGTCATTGTTGACACAACAGACTTGTCAAACAAATTATAGCTCACGTCAGTATTTCTGATAGTATCATGTAAGAAGCTCCATGTTTTAGCAACAAGGATCCCTTCTGGGATTGGTTCATTGTCTTGTTGAAAGTCTTCAAGCTTTGTTCCTAGAATCAACCAGAGGGGGAGGGAGGGGGGCAGGGAGAACCCAAAACCCTCCCGTCTTGACTACTGCAACGCTCTCTACCTAGGGCTGCCCTTGAAAACCACTCGAAGGCTTCAGCTGGTGCAGAATGTGGCCGCGCGGGTTGTGATGGGACCATCCTGACACTCCCACGTTACACCCCTCTTGGGTGACCTGCATTGGTTACCGGTTGCCCTTCAGGTGAGGTTCAAGGTGCTGGTTATTATCTACAAAGCCCTTCCTGGCCTAGGCCCGGGATATTTTCGGACCCCGTGCTGCCAACGACAATTCCCAATCACCCGGTGCGTTCCCACAGACAGGGCCTCCTCAGGGTGCCGTCGGCCAGACAGTGTCGGCTGGCGACCCCCAGGGGGAAGAGCTTTCTCTGTGGGCGCATCCACCCTCTGGAACCAACTTCCTTTGGGGCTCCGGATGGCTCCTGATCTTCGTTCGTTCCGCCGTGATTTGAAGACCTAGTTGTTCCTCAGCTTGGATTGACGGGGGGTTTCTTAATCAATTTTAATTGTTTTAAATTGGTATTTTAATTTTTACTGTTTTAATGAGGGATTATGTATTTTTACTGTTGTAAGCCGCCCTGAGTCCTTGGAGATAGAGCGGCATATAAATTGCATTAATAAATAAATAAATAAATACACCTTCAAATGCACAGCATTTTTGAAACTGTGCTCTACCAGTGTCTCTTTCGGCATTCTGATGCGATCGATACCTGTTGCTTTTTCACTGACGGGAGTAAAAAATTTCAGATTTGAAAAAGAGTCGCGCTGCAAAATTTAAGGCAAGGGATTCGTGTCGTGATTGGCGTTGTGCTTCCCCAAACCAATGTCTGCATTCTCTCCCCCCTTCAATCAGCGTTTTTCAAAGCTGACAACTTTAAGATTTCAAGTTCCAAAATTCTGAGCGTTGATTGCAGTGGTGAAATCCAAATTTTTTTACTACCGGTTCTGTGGGCTGGCTTGATGGGTGTGGCAGGGGAAGGATACTGCAAAATTTCCATTCTCTCCCCACTCCTAGGGGAAGGATATTGCAAAATCTCCATTTCCACCCCACTCTGGGACCAGCCAGAGGTGGTATTTGCCAGCTCTCTGAACTACTCAAAATTTCCGCTACCGGTTCTCCAGAACCTGTCAGAACCTGCTGGATTTCACTTCTGGTTGATTGAGAGCTACACATCTTAAAATTGCCAAGTTTGGAAAAACTCTGCAGTAAACGATTAAAATTGCTTTGCAGTGAACTGAATGTCCAGCAGATGGCAAAGAAAACAGCAGAAGGAAATGAAGTTGGTCCAGATGCTTCAGAAAATTTCGAGCAGATTTTCCTGCAGTAATTAGGTGCCCTCACAAATCGCTTCACAAACCAACAGACACACACTGACACAACATCTATTTTCGTCATGCCCTCTTCTTCCAGCTCATGAATCTGTGTATCCACCAGTTGATCTTCTGGCCTTCTGTTGTCCTTCTCTGGTTGACTTTGACTTCTGGAATGAACTTTGACAATGGAATGGAAGCTAGTCCATAGACAGAGACCCTACACAGAGGACAACCTCTTGGGTTGAAGAATTGTGCTTTCTTGTCCTGGCCCATTTTAGAAAACACGTGTGGGATATGAGTTCATACTGCTCTGTTGTAGGTAACTGGGAGTATCTTCTCAGCATTTCCATCTTGTGAGGTCTTTGATGCTCTCTGAGCTTGGTTGTTTCCTTGGTAATGTCATCTAGGTAATGTCATCAGTAGTGATGCTGTTAGTAGTTTGGTAATGAAATGTGGAGAAGGAAACATTCATTCTTAGAAAGCACCAAGGTCTCCACGGTTCAACCCTTGAATTACAAATATTCTGTTGATACAATCATCTTGTTTATGGCACGGCCCATGAAGTTTCAAACTTAAAAAAGAAATCATTGAAAACCCGTGTATTCTGTCGTTGGAAGAAGTTCAAAAACTCCACATTCAGGTTCATCTTGGCAAGCACTCACAGAACTCACAAAAGAGCTATAACTCACAGAAGAGCTTTGCTAGGGGAGAACAGATAAAACTTAAGCAACAATCAATCAATAATACGACTAGGATGTGGAATAAAAGTCCTGCAATTACGTACATTAGGGAATTTGACAAATGCATACAGCCTTGGGATTTCCTGATGCATCCATCTTTTCTTCCCCCCGTCCCACCTCCCAACCTCTCAAAATTACCCAGTTCTAATTTAATGAAGCAGATGAATCTTCCGGATTCACGTCCTCCAGATCAAATGGAGTAGAGCAGGAAAAATCTTAACAAAAGAATTCTAATTCAGAGGCAGATGGGAGTGTTTTTAACCTGAATTGTTCGGCCAGAAAAATACTGTTGGAAATAAAAGAGAATTGATGAGGGGAACACGATTGCTTCTCCTTCTGGGGGAATTCTTCCATTGCTTTTTTTTTTCTAATTGTTAATTAAGACGATTATTGTCAGTGGGTTGGGCACCTCTCTGACAGGGTCTGCAAAGCAGGTTCTCAATATGCTCATCAATTAGAAGCAGAGTCATCATCGCGAAAGGATAATGAGTGAATTTATTTCTCCTTCGGAATAATATTGCTGTTATCTCTCCTTTAAAGACTCCATTTGGCCCATGGGATCCTTCCTCCTCCTCCTCCTCCTCCTCCTTCCCCCCACCCACTCTATACTGAGCTTCAACATGGCATCAGCTGGCACAAGGCTGGCATTGAGCCCTTGACTTGGAAAGTAAAGAAGGACCCTGTAAAGGTTCAGAGGAAACGAACATCTGAACTTGATATGGGCCTTCTCTGTGCATCCTGAGCCAATGTATTTTTTCATTCTTTATTGCCTTCCTTGACTTGTTGTTTAGTGTGCCAACTCAGGAAGCTCAAACTGCCCAAGGAGCTGCTGATTCAGTTCTACAGAGGAATTATTGAGTCTTGTCATCTGCACCTCTATAACTGTCTGGTTTGGTTCTGCAACCCAACAAGACAGACACGGACTTCAGAGGATAATCAGAACTGCAGAAAAAAAAATGGCTACCAACCTGCCTTCCATGGAGGATCTGTCTACTGCACGAGTCAAAAAGAGGGCTGGGAAAATATTTACAGACCCCTCGCATCCTGGACATAAACTGTTTCAAACTCCTACCCTCAAAACAACACTACAGAGCACCACACACCAGAACAACTAGACACAAGGACAGCTTTTTCCCGAACACCATCACTCTGCTGAACAAATAACTCCCTCAAAACTGGCAAACTACTTACTAAGTCTGCACTACTATTAATCTTCTCATCATTCCCACCACCCATCTCCTCCCACTTACAACTGTATGACTGTAACCCTGTTGTTGGTATCACTACGATTTACCGGTATAGTGATATTGTTTCCTGATTGCTTATTTGTACCTTATGACTATCATTAAGTGTTGTACCTTATGATTCTTGATGGACGTATCTTTTCTTTTATGTGCACTGAGAGTGTATGCACCAAGGACAAATTCCTTGTGTGTCCAATCACACTTGGCCAATAAAAAATTATATTTTATTTTATTCTACTCTAGTGTATGGTGAGTACAGATCAGAAGGAAACATATGCACACAATCCACACAATTATATACGACACTTCTAGGGGGATATGGCAGTGGTCTCATAACTGGATGCCCAATTCAACTACCCAGATGATTGCCTGAGGCGTTGCTTCATGCAGATTTCCTAGGGAATCAGAGAATGCATGTCTGGGCAATTTTGCACAATATGTTTAACCATCTTCCGCAGTCGGGACATAAGCCTAAGACTGAAAATCAGGCTTGTCAGATGTTACATCCTGCTCTACGGAGTGGAGAGTTGGTCTCTGACAGAAAGTCACTTGAAGAGACTAGAAGCATTTGAAATGTGGATTTACGGGCGGCTGTTATATATAAGCTGGGTTGACAAAATCAGAAACGAGGAGGTGACTAGTCGCCTGGGAAAGCCAAGGGAAATCATCAAAGCCATTAAAAAGCAAAAGTTAGAATATTTCAGACATGGGATGCGACACCCGAGAAAATGCGGCATGCTTCGCTTAACCCTCCAGGGAAAGATGGAAGGGAAATGAGGTCCAGGCAGAAGAAGAACATCGTGGCTTTAAAATCTAAGGGACAAATCTCAGCAGCACTTTTTCGTGCAGCTGTTGATAAAAATAGGATTGCCAGCGTCCGATGACGGATACGGCACCAAGAAGAAGTTGTTTAATAGTTTGTATTTCAGCACCACAATTGCAACCAGGGGGATCTTTCCGTCCCCACTGATACAGGGCAGTGGCCCTTCTTCCAGTCTCGCATCTAATTCTGTTCGGTTTCATCCAGACAAAGCGAGGCAGGTTAAAGCCAAGGGAGTTTGGTAGAAGGGTCAGTAATGGTCAGGCCAGAAGGAGGCCTAAGGAAAGTGAGGGTTTGGGGGGTGTCCGGGTGGGGGAAGGGGAGTGTTAGAAAAACTCAAGATCACAGCTGAGATTGCCCAATTAAAATCCATCTTCTTTTACACATGATGCACATGTGAAGCATGGATAAAGAGATAAGGCTTGAAGTGCAATGGTTGCAGGCACCAGTTGGACGTCTTCGATACCTGGACACACCAAGGATCCACAGTGCCAGGGGAAAACAAAACTTCCTGCCATAAATCTTGGCCTTTCCTTGCCTCTACCTTGATTTCCCGGCTTTCCTGAACTTTACGGATTCCTCTCATTAGTTCGTCATACTCGGTCCAAACCCTTGGGTGGGGAACCCACCACCAGCTCCGTTTCCTAAAACGGAGGAAGTCTGGACACCTCTCAACCAGATCTTCCTTTCCAATTTTCTGTTGTGGCCAGCCAGCAAAGTTGAGGCAGACTCAGGCAGTGAGGAGGTTGGGGAGGAACATGGGCCAGCCCTGGAGTCGAGGGCTCTGCATCGGAGGCAGAGAGGGGGCCAGGGCCATCTGACAGTTGTCAGCTGCCTTCGGAGTCGGACATCAGTGAGACAGAAGAACAGCTGGAGCCTGTTCCCAGTCTGCGCATGCACAGAGCTGCCAGGAGGAGGGAACAGCTAAGGAACAAGGGTCAACTCAGGAGTAAAGCCACGGGTGAACAGTGAATGGCCCCTCCCAGAGGAAATAAAGAGGATCGAAAGGGGAGGGGAGTTTGCAGGAGACAATTAGTCCTGCCTAATTGGTTCATGACTCTCCAAGACTCCTTGCCAAGTTTTGAAGATATCGGCCTGGCAGGTCTCCAAGCCGGATAAGGTCTGTGACTATAAATTCTCCTTTGAAAGACTTTGCTGGTTGTGAATGAGAGGAATTTACAGTAACTTAACAAAAAGGGTTTTTTGTTGGAACAAAGAGCCTGCTTCATGTTCTTGGGAAGCCTAGATCAGAACATTTCCCTCCCCTCCTGCCTGCCCCACCCTTCCCTCTTGCTCCAGGCGCTTTCCAATTCCATCAGGGTGAGGCTGCAACGTCAGGACCCAATGAAACCGTCCAGAGAATTGGATCGGAATCGCATCGGCCTCCTTCCCCTGGTGCTAGAGGAAGTCTTGGCTGCCCTCTTTCGCCAACCTGTTCCACCTCCTCCGCATTGAGTCTCCCAGCAATTAGGCAAGGGAGGCATGGACAAGCAAGAGCATCCAGCAGACCAGGTTTCTACTTCCCTATCATTTGGGGATCACGCCCAGCCCTCAATCAGTCAATCAATAATTAGTTTAATGTGTTGTTTCTCAATCTGGGCCATTTGAAGATGTGTAGATTTTGACTCCCAGGATTCTCCGGGTGTTCATCAGCTAATGGGGACTATGAAGGAGGAGGAGAAAGAGCAGATGAACTTGGTATGAAAGGTGGTTCTCAAGTCCATTGAGAAAGTATTAAAGGTAAAGGTTCCCCTCGCACATAGGTGCTAGTCGTTCCCAACTCTAGGGAGCAGTGCTCATCTCCGTTTCAAAGCCGAAGAGCCAGCGCTGTCCAAAGACGTCTCCGTGGTCACATGGCCGGCATAACTCAATGCCAAAGGCGCATGGAATGCTGTTCCCTTCCCACCAAAGCTGGTCCCTATTTTTCTACTTGCATTTTTTTTATGAGCTTTCGAACTGCTAGGTTGGCAGAAGCTGGGACAAGCAACGGGAGCTCAGCCCGTTACGCGGCACTAGGGATTCGAACCACTGAACTGCCAACCTTTCCATCGACAAGCTCAGCGTCTTAGCCACTGTGTCCCTGAGAAAGTATTATGAATGGTCAATTTCTTTCTCAGTCAAAATGGGCCTCCCTTCCTTTCATTGGCAATAGGAGATACGATATCCCCAGAAGTTCATTCTGTGTTCAAGGCCCCCCATCCAAATATCCCTAATATATTGTGTGTGCTTACATCAGATGCAATTACAAGCTGTGTTTAACACGAATTCTGTCTCAAGCCCAAGAAATTTATGTCGGATTGTGTTACTGATTGATTAGTCACTTGGACTCTACAAAGACATGACTTTCCTTTGATCTTCTTCATCTAGCCACAGTTTCCTACTTCTACTTCCTCCCATTCTACGGCTCTTATTTTGTCTTAAAACCCAACCAAATACTAAAAAAAGAACAAGGTTGGAAAAAAAATAATCCAATTGTAGTTTGGCATCCTGGTGTAGAAGAAACGCCTATGTACCGTAGGTAAGAAGCTGCCAGAAAAAAAGAAGGGGTCAATCTATTCTCCAAAGCCCCCGAAGGCAGGACCAGAAGCAAGGGATGGAAACTCATCAAGGAGAGAAGCAACCTGGAATTAAGGAGAAACATCTAACAGTGAGAATTAATCAGTGGAACTGCTCACCACCAGAAGTTGTGAATGCTCCAACACTGGAGGTTTTTAAGAAGCAATTGGACAACCATTTGTCTAAAATGGTAGAGGGTCTCCCTCCAGCTTGAGCAGGGGGTTGGGTGAGAAGATCTCTAAGGTCCGTTTCCAAACTCTTTGTTCTCTTATTCTGTTGTCTTTTTTCTTTCTTTCTTTTTTCTAAGAGGCAACAGGACTTTCTGGTTTTTCTTTGAAGACTTTCTGGTTTTTCTTATTCTGTTCTGTTATGTGCAAATAGCTGGGAAGTTATCTTGTGGTAAGATGGGAAACCAATAAGTGTGTGTGTGTGTGTGTGTGAGAGAGAGAGAGGGGGGGGAGGGAGAGGGAGAGGGAGAGGGAGAGGGAGAGGGGGAGAGGGGGAGAGGGGGAGAGAGAGAGAGAGAGAGAGAGAGAGAGAGAGAGAGAGAGAGAGAGAGAGAGAGAGAGAGAGAGAGAGAGAGAGAGAGAGAGAGAGAGAGAGAGATTCTCTGGACTAACTTTCCAAGATATAATAGAAGTCCCAAAGAAATGAAGGAAAGCAAACTTTTGCAAGTCTACCACTTCTTCTGCAACCTGCAGCTTATCCCAGGTTTCATCCAGCAGCCTGGGGCATTTGTTCCAAAAGGGGAACAAGCAGATTGCTGAAAACAAGGGAGTTGATGCTTTGTTCTTCCTGGAGCAGGTGGGATCCCTAATTTACCTCCCCTTGGAGCTCAGGACCTCACCTCCATGAAGGTCCCGAGCTATCTGTTGTCTGGGCCTCCACTGATTAGCAATAACAATAGCACTTAGATTTATATACCGCTTTACAGTGCTTCACAGCCCTCTCTTAAGCGGTTTACAGAGTCAGCCTCATGCCCCCAACAATCTGGGTCCTCATTTTACCCACCTCGGAAGGATGGAAGGCAGAGTCAACTTTGAGCCAGTCAGGATCGAACTCCTGGCAGTGGGCAGAGTTAGCCTGCAATACTGCATTCTAACCACTGTGGTACCAGGAAGGAGAAAGAGAATAAGAGAGAGAGGGATGGAGGGAGGGAAAGAAGGAAGGAAGGAAGGAAGGAAGGAAGGAAGGAAGGAAGGAAGGAAGGAAGGAAGGAAGGAAGGAAGGAAGGAAGGAAGGAAGGAAGGAAGAGCAATAGCACTTATATACTGCTTCATAGTGCTTTTACAGCCCTCTCTGAGCGGTTTACAGAGTCAACCTCATGCCCCCCAACAATCTGGGTCCTTATTTTACCCCACTTCGGAAGGATAGAAGGCTGAGTCAACTTTCAGCCTGGTGGGATTTGAACTGCCAAACTGCAGTCAGCCGGCAGTCAGCAGAAGGAGCCTGCAGTACTGCACTTCTAACCACTGCGCCCACCGAGGCGCAGTGAATCCCCTTCAGTGGAGCAAAACAAACTCAGGCCTATGTAAGCCTTCAGAGCTGAAGCACAGGAAGCCAGGAAAATCAAATCCCTGCCTACTCAAGAGCAGGAATGTTGAAGCAGCACTGGGAGTAGGCAAGGTGTCTTCTCCCACCTTTGCCTCACCTGAGATGCCGCAATCACCTCCGGGCTTGGTTGCCATGGCACAAAGCACAGAGTGAGCGGTGTGTCATGACTGGCCCTTGGCAGATTACAGAAACGGGCCGGAGAGAGCAAATATGAATGACCCACCTCAAGGAGCAGCCGGAAAGGGATTCAATTCACACCTGGGAGGAAGTCATGGCTACTCTACGAGTCTGGAGGTGCTGCCTGCCAATCCAGCGGCCCCACAGATCAAAAAGTCTGCCCTAATATTTAGGCTTTTTATCTTTTTTTGCATACTTCAACGCCAAACTTGATTTTAAGGATAGGTTCCAACACGCAGATGATCATTGGTTGCACGGCTGACACCCGGCATTCATCCAGCCCACGCGTGAACTGCGGTGACGTCATGGAAATTTCGAGCCAGTTCCAGTTTTCCTGCTGGAAACTATGGAATATGCATGAGCTGTGCAATATGTTTTTGTTTTTTTACACAAGAGCAGCGAGGAGAGAAAAAAAAGAAAAGGAGAGAAGAAATGGGAGTGGGGAGGGGGAGGGAGATGAGCTAATGTGGAAGTTGCATTTCTTTGGCAGAGAATATATTTTATCATCCCTTAGGATGGGTGGAAGGAATCTTGCAATCCTAAAACAAGCACAGAAAAAAAAACTAACATGAAAAGAACTTCTAATTACTCCAATATCTGCTGTCATTATTTGGGGGGGGGGGGAGGATTCGTTATAAATTTCAGCTCATTCGTGGTCCTGCCTCATTTGGGGAAATGGATTTTGGATTTCACGATTTTCGTGATGAATTATGATATGACTTTTGTTTTTCCTGCATTTTACGGTGTAATTAATTTCTGCAAGCCACCCAGACCCTGTTAGATGTCAGACAGCAGGTAAATCTCGTCCATAAACAAAGGTAAGCGCGAAGGCAGAAGGATTTCTATCTGGAAAATGAATTCTGGGGAGTTTGTATGGAAGGATGAGGGATCGGGCCTGTCTCTCAGGTGCAAGAAAGACCCTCCCTCTTGATGCAATCTTAAAAGGAAAGCCTTTCAGGCTTGCAAATTTTATGAGACTTGAGACAGGAGAAAGGAATGGAGTAGTCTTTGAATGAAGACAGAGATGCTGTTTTAATTTTGGAAAATGCCCTGAGGCTCCCCACACCCCTGAAAGCCTCTGGCAACATCTCTTTACAGTTTAAGATTGGACTGAAGTTAAGATTTCCTTCTTGAAAACCACGGTCCTTTATTCCTAGGCAACTGCTTGAAAATGCCACAGATAGATTCACGCCCAGACCAAATGGATCGAAGTATCGATGATAGACTAAGGTCGTTTCCTTTTAAAAAATGTTTTGTTAAAAGGCATTTTTTATAGATATGAAATGAAATGAAATGAAATGAAATGAAATGAAATGAAATGAGGGAGGGAGGGAGGGAGGGAGGGAGGGAGGGAGGGAGGGAGGGAGGGAAGGAAGGAAGGAAGGAAGGAAGGAAGGAAGGAAGGAAGGAAGGAAGGAAGGAAAGGAGGATGGGATGGGATGGGATGGGATGGGATGCGATGGGAGGGAGGGAGGGAGGAAAGGAAGGAAGGGAAAGGAAAGGAAAGGAAAGGAAAGGAAAGGAAAGGAGGATGGGATGGGAAGGAAGGAAGGAAGGAAAGGAAAGGAAAGGAAAGGAAAGGAAAGGAAAGGAAAGGAAAGGAAAGGAAAGGAAAGGAAAGGAAAGGAAAGGAAAGGAAAGGAAAGGAAAGGAAAGGAAAGGAAAGGAAAAGAAAAGAAAGGAAAGGAAAAAAGGAAAGGAAGATGGGATGGGACGGGACGGGATGGGATGGGATGGGATGGGATGGGATGGGATGGGATGAGATGAGATGAGATGAGATGAGATGAGATGAGATGAGATGAGATGAGATGAGATGGGATGGGATGGGAAAGAAGGAAGGAAGGAAAGGAAAATGGGACAGGAAGGAAGGGAAGGAGGATGGGATGGGATGGGATGGGAAGGGAAGGAAAAGGAAGGGAAGGGAAGAGGAAGGAAGGAAGGAAGGAAGGAAGGAAGGAAGGAAGGAAGGAAGGAAGGAAGGAAGGAAGGAAGGAAGGAAGGAAGGAAGGAAGGAAGGAAGGAAGGAAGGAAGGAAGTTTTCTTTACAGCAGTTATAAATGCATCTCTCTCTCTCTCTCTCTCTCTCTCTCACACACACACACACACACACACACACACACCACACACACATCCGTTCTTCCACCATGCTAACCATCTGACCCCTAAATCCCAAGTTATTTATTTCTCTTTTCAACAAAAGCTCTATAAAGCATTTCCAGTTCACTGGCCAAGATTATTTCCAAAAGGCACCGCAACATTTAAAAACCAGCCTGGTCCAACCAACTTCGTTGCAGCACCCTGGACCGATCCAATCTCCTGCGCCTTGGGTGCCTAGATCTTTTTGGGACCACAAGACCCGTGTTGGACTTGATGGGAGCTGGAGAGCAACTGGCCTGGAAAGGCAATCAAAGGCACCACGAAAGGAGACCTGAAGCTGGCCGCGTGCGTCCCCTTCCCGAAGGCCAAATGCTGCAAAGGGAATTTGCTGTGCAAATAACTTCTTGCGCAGTGACACACTTGCCCATTGTCTCCTCTGGTTGGCTTTTAACCCCGAAGGAGATTGTTTTATCAGAATTACCCGATTCAAGGAATTTGAGCTTTTATGGCATGTTTGCGTGTATCTCTCTGTGTGTGTTTAGCATGCCCAAAAGGTAACCCTTTTTAAAGGATGGAATCTCCACCTTAAGAAATGCTGCTTGCATTTCGCTTTCGGGAAAGGTGAGGCTAGAAGCTCCCAAGGCAGTAAACTTTGCCTGTAGCTGGCCAAGGGGGAGGACTGCCTTTCCATAAAAATGTGTAAATTGGGGGCGGGGGTGGGGAGAGGAGATTTCTGTGGAATTCCTCCAGATTCTTGGCTGCCAATCTCTCTCCCTCGAACACTCTCTTGGCCATGTTCCTTGGCAAATGTTTTCCATTTTTCCTGGAGAGAGGCAAGAAAAGGCTGGATCCCTGAGCCATCTAGAGCAGGGGTCTCCAACCTTGCAACTTTAAGCCTGGTGGACTTCAACTCCCAGAATTCCCCAGCCAGCCAAGACCCCTGATCTAAAGAACCAGTAAAGCTGGCTGAGGAATTCTGGGAGTTGACGTCCACAAGTCCACAAGTCTTTAAAAGTTGCCAAGGTTGGAGATCCCTGATCTAAAGATCTTTCCACTCTGGAGATGGAGACCCAGATACAGAAACCAAAATAGAAACTCTTGGAGGAAATCTGCTGGGTTGCTTGAAGGACAAGCGAGGAAGCTGCTCTTCTCTTCTCTAAAGACCACGCCCGGAAGGCAATCTCAGTCATCATTACCTCTCCCCACCCCCATCCCCCCGGGGGGGGGGGGTCCTGCACTCTCATAGGTCATGTGAGTTTCGTTCAGCAGCAGCCGGGCAGGTAGAGCACCCCAATGTGTCACCATCGGAAACCTCCCACCAGGGAGGGTGTGAGAGGAAAGGAATGTGCAACCTCCAGAGGAGTATATAAGAGGTTGGCTGGTGTCCCGCCTGCCAAAAAATCTCGAGGGCAGACCAGGTGAAGCCAGGAGAAAGGCCAGGAGAAAAGGAAGGAAGGGAGAAGACTTGGAAGATGGCTTGGCTCAAGCTCACGTTGCCGCTTTTCTTCCTGGAGGCCCTGCTGGTTTTGCCGGCTTACTGCCAACAACCCCCCTGCGAGGTGGTCAGGAAGACGGTGCCAGAGGGCTCCTTCCGGCTGGATGTAGAGCCTCACGATTATACACCCGAGGACATCTATACCGGTAGGTGCATATTCACATCTGGGCCTAGAGGCCGTTCTCCCTGTCTTGGCTTTTGTTCTTTGGTGTGTAAAGTTCTCTCGCTATTAATTCAGCTCCCCCTTGTTAGTATCTGCCCTTTGACTCCAGCAACTGTTCCAAGAATTAATGGTAGAATCCTTCCAATTTTATTTTTTTTAAAGAATCTTTCCAGAATTTAGCATGCCCCAAGTGGAGTTTAGAAGTGCAGTGGCTCAGTGGCTAAGACGCTGAGCTTGTCGATCGAAAGGTCGGCAGTTCAGTGGTTCGAATCCCTGGTGCCGTGTAACGGGGTGAGCTCCCGTGACTTGTCCCAGCTTCTGCCAACCTAGCAGTTCGAAAGCACTTAAAAAATGCCAGTAGAAAAAATAGGGAGCACCTTTGGTGGGAAGGTAAGAGCGTTCCGTGCACCTTTGGCGTTGAGTCATGTCGGCCACATGACGACGGAGATGTCTTCGGACAGCGCTGGCTCTTCGGCTTTGAAACGGAGATGAGCACCGCCCCCTAGAGTCAGGAACAACTAGTACGTATGTGCAAGGGGAACCTTTACCTTTACCTTAAGTGGACTTTGAGGCATGCAGTGACTCGAGAAAGGAGGGGAAGGAAATCACAGGGCTTCTTCCCACTGCCATTTGCAGAGTCACAGTGTTGGAACCTATACTATGGACAAAGGGCTGTCCAGTTTCTCCTTAAAAGCCTCCAGAGCACCCAGCCGTTCCCCTGGTTAATTGTTCTCGCTGTCAGGAACATTAACGTGGGGAATAGGTGAGGAACGCTCTTCGCAACGGCCTCTCCAGCAATGCAGGATTCATTGTGCAATTTGTCAAAGGAGAAATTACTGGTGACGGCAGGCCTAGAAAGATTTCTTAGGTTTTTCTTTGGCAAAAAAAATAATAATAATTGGTCGTTAGATAGGACAATTGTATGTTTAGATCTATCCCAAAGCATCCTTCTCCTTCAGAAGAGAGCTGTAAGATTGGGAATAATAAGGAGGGGAAGGTTTCCAAACGCCACCGAGGCAGGTTGGCTGGCTTAGGGTATGTACCCCGATTGCAGAACTGAACACCGAGGCCTGCTCTTGGTTCCCATGGGCGTTTTCCTCATTTCGCAACTCACTCTCTCTAATGCCAGCCTCGGTCTCGGTCGAAACGCAAGCTGGGCTGAGCCCCACCTCGTGAGTCAGAGGCAGCCCACAGACGAGGGATGCTGGAAATCCAAGGTTGGATTTTTTTAAGCCACCTGGAATTTTCCTCGGGCATTTCCGGCCCCCCCTGAGGCGCGTTTGCTTCTCCTTCCGAATAAAAAAAATTCTTCCTCCTTCTTTCCTTGGCAGTATCGATCACCGGTGCAGAGAACGCCTCTTCCGTTATCTTCCAAATTCTGCCTTCGGGGAACAGCGGTGGGGGCCACTGGGAAGAGGAGAACCGACTGGTCCGCTGTAGCCCCACTGAGACCCTCATGCAGAAAAACATCTCGGGGTCCGGCATCCGGACACGCTGGATTTCCTCAAGCAGCCCCAACATTGGATCGGCAGAAATCAGGTGAGAGGTCCCAGGTGTGGGGCGAGGATGCACATAAATATGTACGTGGGCACATTATTTGTTGTTTAATCTTTGCCATAATCCTGTGTGGAAAATGAGACTGAAAGAAGGAAGTCCTGAGGGCCAACGTTAAAACACGGAGGGTGATTTTTCAGCCCCAAGTGCTAAATAAAACTTCCACATGGCAGGGAAGTATATACTCTTCGGACTGTTCTTTTCAGCTTCTCAGGGCTGGCCATTCTGGTCATTCAGCAAATGATTTTCCTTGTTGTTTTTCACCCCCTTCCTTCCTTCTCTCCCTCCCTCCTTCAATTCCCATTTCTTTCCTTCCATTCCCATCTCCTTCCTTCCTTTCCTCCCTCCCTCATTCCTATATTTCTCCTTCCTTCCTTTCCTCCTTCCTTCCTTCTCTCCCTCCCTCCCTCCTTCAATTCCCATTTCCTTCCTTCCACTCCCATCTCCTTCCTTCCTTTCCTCCCTCCTTCTCTCCCTCCCTCATTCCTATATTTCTCCTTCCTTCCTTCCCTCCTTCCTTCCTTCCCTTCCTATATCCATCCATCCATCCATCCATCCAAGACAAGCTTATACCACCTGCCAGCTATGGAATTGTTTCATTCCTTTTATAATTAATCAGCATTTTAATACTCTGGCTCTGATCACCAGCAACGGTCTTGTAAGAATCCTACAAATAACTGAACATTGGTTAGGATCAAGCTTGCTCTCCTAAACCGTTCTGCTTCATTCTGGTACCATGACAGGAAGCCGGACATTGGAAATTAAAATTAAACAGTGGTTCTTGCTTTCCTAAATTCTGTGCAAAAATAATAATAATAATAATAATAATAACAACGATCGACTTTCTATGGATCCAGCTTCTCTCCTTTTTCTCAACCATGTCCTCTTCTGCTTGTCTGTTTCCAAACAGAGCCTTTGTCACCTTTGTCAATGGAACTACCTTGCTCCAGACCAGGACCCTGGCAAAAGGTAATTTTCACAGGTTCCTGGGGAAAAAAATGGATATTTGCCACAATGGTTTGGTTTAGGGGCGATTCAAAGCACTGACCAAAGCTGGAACATAATTCAGTGTAAGCAGACTAACCACGATGCCAGCTGTAAACTGCATCCTCTTAGCATCCTGCCTCAAACTCCAGAGATGCTCAGAGAGTATGCAAAATTTGTGCTTTGTTGCTATCCTTCTCCAAGAAAGCTTGGGAGGCAGGTTCATATTTAGGAGGCCATCAGAATAGTCAAGATGGCGGGAGTAAGGGTGCAATTGAAGCTCCATCGAGCACCTAAAAACCAGGCAGAGCTTCCATCTCACCTCCCCTCGACATCCCTCATGAGGGTTTTCTAAAGATTTGGGTTGGCATCACCGGAACCACAATAGGACTCCCCATTTCTCCATTTAGCAAAAGGACATGGCTAATCTTGCTTCCATTTTTCTTTCCAGAGGTGATCAGCTCAATGTCATCCTCTTCCGTCTCCCGGCCAACCAGCAGCCCCGGCAAGCCGACTCATCTGAGCAACCCTACCGATGGTCACCGCCACATCAACTCCACCTCATTCCATCATAATTTAGCACCTTCCCACTATTCCACTAAAGGACCACACAGTTCCGTCTCGGTGACCCAAGCCAACTCGGTCCTTCTCGCCATCCTGCAGTTTCTTTCCATCTCTCTGGGATACAAGCTCCTGGCCTAAGCTCTGTCCCAAGTATCAGGGGCACACCTTCCATGTTTGCGTACAACCAGAATTTGAGAACTAACGGACCGATTTTCTTGGGGACCCAATATCCCTCCTGCAAAATCCCCTTCCTTCCCCGTCCCCCTCCCAATCTCTCCTTCCTGCTGAACTCAAGAGGCTGATTCCAGAACCCGTTTTGGCATCTGCCTTGCCTCCATCCGAAGAGAAATGTCCTACTGCAGAGGTGTCAAACTCAATTTCATTGAGGGCCACATCAGGGTTGTGTTTGATCTTGGGGAGACCGGGGTGGGCGTGGCCAGTTCAATGTCACTCATGTCGGGGAGGAGCCTGTGGTGGCCTGAGCGCTTTGCCAGTGAAAATGGGCTCCTGAGCTCCGTTTTCGGCTGCGACAGCCTCCTATAACCCCCTGCCAGTGAAAATGGAGCTCAGGAGGACTGCATGCGGCCCTCACGAGCTCCCTTTTCGCTGGCAGAGGCACCGCAGGCCGGTCCTTCGCTGTTTCCAAGGTGGTCCCGCAGGCCAGCTCTAAGCATCCCATCCAGCTTCCATTGTGTTTGTTCACTCTACGACTTCAAAGCATAGCAATAAACTCAAAAGTCAACAAATGGCTGCCCCAATTCAGCTGCCTGAGGCAGATTGTGTATTTCCCTAACAGTAAGACCGTTCTGGGTCCCAAAAGTGCGAAGATGCAACTGTTATTTTAAATGTACAGGACAACAATCTAGGCATAAATGTTCCTTTAAAAGTAAGACACCCCCCTCTCCCCCCACACACACACAGCTTCCTCTGGCAAAGAGTGTTTCCATTCTCCATAGAAAGAAGAATTCCAGGGTTTGATTTTGGGAAGGAACAAGGGGCACATGAGGGCATTCGAGGCCCGGATAATCAGACTAAAAGGGTGAAATCAGTGTCACAAACTGGAACTGACATTCTTCTCCCACTCACTCACCCACCCACCCCCCAGTCCTGCAAAGATGCTGACCGAAGCATTTCATAACAGGGCCCAATCAGACGACACCACCGCTCAAAAGCGTTTCAAGCTAAATTAGCTTTTTTTTTCATCTGTTGGTGTGACCAATCATCTGGACTTCGGATCCTTCACAACTGCAAGACTGGAAAAAATCCACACATACACACACACACACCCCTTTTTTTTTTAAACACTTTCTGCTATTTAAATCCCCTGCTGGTAAGGCATTCTCCTGTATTAAAAAGAAAAAAAAAGTCTTTTTTTCTTTTCTCCAAAAAATAACCTGGGAGCTGCTCGCTGCTACTATTACTACTATGTGTCTGAAGAACTAACTTGTCTTGAGAGATAAAAAATAAAGAAATGAAATTGAAGGAGATCAGAAGGAACAGACGAGAAGAAGGGATTTTGGAAGCTCGGGAGTCCCGAGGTTGTACTTCCAAAAGTTCTGTGCGTGTTACCGATGTTTTGTTTTGTTTTTTGTACATACTGTATCTTTGGGAAACGTATTTTGAAACTTCACTGTGCTTTCCAAAGCCAATAAAACACATTCATAAGATCTGGTGCAATTGTGGTGTCCGGGGGTGAGGGAGAGGGAATGATGGTAGGACCAACTTCAGTCTCGAGGGCGGTGTTTCTCAGCTGTGGCAACTCAAAGTTGTGTGGACTTCAACTCCCAGAATTCCCAGGCCAGCAAAGGAGATAAGATGGTTAGCCAGAGCCTGGGACTGTCTCTAACTGAACATTGGATCCTCCTGAGCTTAAGTTCTCATTTTATTTACAATCCAGTGCTGGGTTTTTCAACCTTGCAACTCTTAAAGTGGGTGGACTTCAACTCCCAGAATTCCCCAGCCAGCATGGCTGGCTGGGGAATTCTGGGAATTGAAATCCACATGGTTTACATTGGCCAAAGTTGGGACACTTTTTTGGGTTACGAATGTATTTTGTTTTTGGGTTACGAATTTAGGAAAAATCGTCTAGAGAATCCTGGTTCCAAAAGTCCAACCAAACCAGTTGGTTAGAAAAAAGGAAGACATATCCGGAGCCCGATTTCCCCCACGTTGTAAATTCCTCAAGGTCACGGAGAAAAACAATCAGAACTAATAAATTCCCCAACCCCCTTTTGAATTATTCCTCCGTTCAAATGCACAGAAATGACTTTCCTCTCCCCGAGGCTGCTCCCTGGTTGTTGTTGTTTTTTTTTGCTAATGACTCTGCAAGCCAGTTTCAGCCAGAACACACAGACCCCCACCTCCCCGACCCACCCACTCCATGTTGACATGCATCTAATCTTACCAAATAACAACTGTATTTTATTGCCCTGCCAGAACGCTGGGCCCATTTTAATGAAGGCTTCCATAACTGCAACGACTTGTAGGATGCGCATTAACCCCAATGGCCCTTCCCTTCGTGTCAGTGGCTCATCGATGAACTGATTCTGCTCCAGGACACTTTCCTGTTTCTGAAAGTGATGCTGGCTATTGTTCATTTTAATTCTCCCGTTCTCCTAATCTGTATCCCTAAACACAAACTAATGACTGCAAAGGCCACTATGTAGTAGAACAAACAGGCAGAAAACTGGCAGGACGCAGTTATGAACAACTAACTAGCAGTCAAGAGATATGATGAATGTACGTAAAGTAATATGTTGATATAATAGTATGTATAATAATTAAGGAGTAGGATATGCAATACTTTGGCCACCTAGTAAGAAGGAAGGACTCATTGGAGAAGAGCCTAGTGCTGGGAACGACTGAGGGCAAAAAGAAGAAAGGGACGGCAGAGAAGGAGGTGGCAGGATGGAGTCACGGAAGCAGTCGGCGTGAACTTAAATGGTCTCCAGAGGATGGTAGAGGACAGGAAGGCCTGGAGGAACATTGTCCATGGGGTCACGATGGGTCGGACACGACTTCGCAACTAACAACAAAGTATATACAATATGTAAGGAATAAGGGAACCACAAATATAAATGTGAAATATGTAGGGGGTGTGTGGAAATATAAATGGTGGATATACACCAATATGGAACTGTTGTAAAATGGAAACTTTTTTTGGTTCTTGTTTTTAAAGAAAAAATAATAATAATAAATTATAATAATAGAAGAAGAAAGAAAAAGACATGATGAAAACTCTTCGATTTCACAACCTATAGACAAACTGAAGCATCATTTCAATTGGGAAACGGGGACCATCCTAGACCAAGCCAAGCCCAAAAATGCTGGGGAATGTCTAGAAGCCAAACAATCTGGCCAATTAGCCTTCAACAGACTCCTAGACATTAACAATATCTCCATAGACTATGCAAGACAAGACAATAAGTCAAAAAGAGGGGGAGGGGAAGAGACCAAAGCACTTCTCCACCAGCAATCAGTGCCCAGATGAACATAGATGAACTCCGGGATTAACATCAGACCAACAATCAAGTAACCAAAACCCCAAACAAGAAACTGCCAATCAAGCCAACGTTAAACAACCTAACCAAAGAACCACTAAGACCACCCAATTATCACAGACAAGGCAAATTACTAGAATATAAACTCAGAGAAAACCCCACTCCTTTCTAGGACTGATGATGTTACCTAGTTGAGTTATGAAACATTAGCAAGAAAACCACAGAGAGGAGCAAGGATCCCTCATTCTCCCACCCTGTGCATCGTTCCCTTTGAAGCAACTGCCTCGATTTGGACAGCGCTAGCATTCAAACCAGCATGCTTGGTTGAGATCAGGGCTTCTCAGAAGTTGGCCACTGTTAGAGGTGTGGACTTCAAGTCCCAGAATTCCTCAGCTTTTGCAAACGACAAACCACTCCTTTGTGGCCCCTGATGTCCTTGATTGTACATTGAAGGAGCCTGGATAGCTCTGCAGACCAAGTACCCTAATTAACATCCAGCTGTCTGGAATTACTCCATGTTCGAATCTCCCCAGGCTCAAAGTTGACTCAGTCTTCCATCCTTTCTAAGGTAGGTAAACTGAGGACCCAGTTTGTGGGGGCAATAAGCTGACTTTGTATAAATATACAGAAGTATGAAGGCTATTGCTTAGCGCATTGTAAGCCGCCCTGAGTCTCCGGAGAAGGGCGGCATATAAATCAAATTTTTAAAAAAGTTAGTCTTTTATGTGGTTCCAAAGCCTCTTTCTAGGCTAAGGGGCTCTAATGTCCCGTTTTTGACCATCTCCTGCCACAAAGCGTGACAATAGCCCGCTCCCACGATCAGACCATCCCTGCCCAGATGATAAGATGCTGAATCATCTCGCCCACAAACCGAGTTTTTTAAAACTTTTAATAAATCTTTTAGTAAACAAGGCCACCTCTCCAAAAGTCTTTGAATGTAATGAGAAACTTTTTCCTTTTTTTTTTTTTGTTTGCTCCTAGTCTAATTTTGAAATTGTTCGCTGGCTGAGATTTGCCTTTGTCCTTTTCTGTTCGTTGTCCAAGGTCCGCTCTGCAAAACATTGATAAGGCTTGTAAATAGTTTTGAGAAATACATTTGGAAACAGCAGAGGTAGAGTTTAGAGGAGATGGTTGACGGTTTGGCTTCCAATTTTCATATGCAACATTTTTCAGTGGATGCCAAGGGGGATGTAGAGCCTCACTCCCAGAAGGTACCACTAAGTTTCTCAATGTTGGCCACTTTTAAAGAGATGTGGACCAGTGGTGGGTTTCAAATTTTTTTACTACTGGTACTGTGGCTTGGTGGGCACGGTTTGGTGGGCGTGGCAGAGGAAGGATACTGTAAAATCTCCATTCCGTCCCCAATCCAGGGGAAGGATACTGCAAAATCCCCATTTCCTCCTGATCAGCTGGGATTTTTGGAAGCAGAGAATAGATGGGGTGAGGCCGGTCAGAATTTTTACTACTGGTTCTCCAAACTACTGTATTTTCTGGCGTATAAGACGACCCTCCTCAGAGCCATTTAAGGCTCGTCAGAGCCTTTCGGGCTGGTCTGCCTGGTTACAGGAGAATGAGACCCGGCGTATAAGACGACCCCTGACTTTTGAGAAGATTTTTGTGTGTTAGTAGTCCTATAAGTAGTCTTATACGCAGGAAAATACAGTACTCCTAATTTCTGCTACTGGTTCTCCAGAACTGGTCAGAACCTGCTGAAACCTACCTCTGATGTGGACTTCAACTCCCAGAATTCCCCAGCTAGCATGGGAAACAGCTGGCTGGGGAGTTCTGGGAGTTGAAGTCCACGTGCCTTAAAGCGGCCAAGTCTGAAAAACACTGTGCTAGAACATATTTCCCATCATCCTTCAACCCCCTTTGGCCATGTTGGCTAGGGAATTCTGGGAAACGCCTTTCAACATGCCCAAAAAGACTCCCGATTGGGCTAAGATGTTTTGTCCTAAACCGTGTGTCTCTGTGTGAAATGCAAGTCGGAAGCATCTCGTCAGGGAATCAAATCCGCGCTGAGTCATCCCATGCCAAACGCAGCAGCCTGACTTAGGAGCACCCATGTTTAATTTGGGAGGCCTCCGTCGTAGTCAGCTGGCTCCAATTAGTCACTCGCCAGTGAAGTGAACATCAGCAATTGTGGCTTTTTCAAGCACCCCGCACCAAGAGCCCAAAATGTGCAGCAGCCAAGATAACAAAACACAAACAGGCCTGTTCCTCTTGCCATATTTTGTTTGTTGGCACTTTGCTAGAAAAACGTCTGCGGGCGGTGGGATTGTAGATCCTACTTTTCAAAGACTCTATGAAACTGACACTTTAACCACGGAAGAAATACACGGTCACAAAACTCGGCAAAGGACACCAGGGGTGGGGCTCGGAAAAGGCTTGCCGTTCTTCCCATGATGCTGTTTTAGGATCGTGCATTAGCTTCCCTTTCCTTGCTCTTCTCTTCCCCCACCTCCACCCCCCCTCCGATTTATATTTCTCCGGGAGAGCGCTCGTGAATGGGACTTTTTCCCAGAAAGCAAGAACATAAATGTTTAAATCCTTCCTTTTCTATTTATAAGGTTCAGGCATGAATTATGGAAAGCCATAAGAGGCACACAACCAGGGATGGAGCCACCGAATCCAGTTAGCTAGGGGTGTTCTGTATCTTGGATGACAAAGAGTACCCGGAGGGCAGGGAGGGCATGAATCTGAAAAGGTGGCCAGAAGATCAATGCTTCTCAGAGATGGCTTCTCCAGGTGAGTCATTCCACCTCCTGCTTGGCTCCATGGGTAGTGGGTGGCCGATGCATCAAGAGTGGCCCTTCCAGAATCCTCTAGTGTGGCCTAAGTGAGCCTCTGCCTCTTTGTCCGTCAAAATGCGCTGACAATCCAGATCTTGCCAACTGCAAGAGTGGAAAGCCCCCACCCCTTCTGGTAGGGGTTCATGAACTAAGCTGTTCATGAATGCTTGTCCACCATCAGTGAGTTTGTCCACCATCAGTGAGCTGCTGGACAGAATTGCTTGGTCTGTTGTGTGGATGTTTGGGTGGTTTGAGGGTGGAGAATTTGTGGTGGGTGGGGGTGTGTTTGGGGATTGTTGTGTGTGTTGGACCTGGTCTTTGGGTGTTAAGTGAAACTCGTTGTATGGGTATACTGTGTATACACGTACAATGACAATATAGTTGTTGTTGTTGTTGTTGTTGTTGTTGTTGTTGTTGTTGTTGTTGTTGTTGTTATTATTATTATTATTATTATTATTATTATTATTATTATTATTATTATTATTAACCAAGCCAACTGAGTCTGCATGCATCAGCTCAAGCAATGATCCACCAAACAACGGGCAGGTCCCGGGCTCTTGTAAAAGAAGGGATGGTTGCTACACACTGCTTAACGTCCATGGGACGCAATTCCAGCCAATTCCAGCCACTTTAAAGCAGAATTTGGGGGTGGGGACAGAGGTGAAATCCAGCAGGCTCTGACAGATTCTGGAGAACCAGTAGCGGAAATTTTGAGTAGTTTAGAGAACCTAAAACAACGTTCCGTGCACCTTTGGCATTGAGTCATGCCGTCCACATGACCACGGAGACATCTTCGGATAGCGCTGGCTCTTCAGCTTTGAAACAGAGATGAGCACCGCCCCCAAAAGTCGGGAACGACTAGCACATATGTGCTAATCTTTACCTTTTAAGGAGATGGACAGAGAGTAAGCTACAATTTGTTTACCCAAGTAAGAGAAGGTGCTTGTGAGCACGCACGCGCTTTAAGCCAAATCCCACCATAGTTGTGGTTTTATTGTGTGTGTGTCCCCTCCGCCTATCTTTCTGCTCGCAGATCAAAATCAGAGACAGCATGCTTGCAGCTCAGAGTTCCAAGGAAGTGAGCAATCACAGCTTTGGATCAGACAGAAGAATAATTTCTAGAAGAGTTTCAGGGATGAAGCAAGGAAGGACTTAGTAAGCCATAAATCTTAAGAATGAGAAAGGAAGAAAGTCAAAGTAACCCCGCCTTGATTTCATTTAGTAGCAGGTGAAGCAGAGAGAAACTTGAACAGGCTACCAAGATTGTGCCATCCCTTCAAACCAGGGAAGGCCAAGGAACTGGCAGAGCAAGGATTGCAGGAATCTCTTCTGCACTGGGGCAAGGAAGGATAACAGCATTTTAAACACCTAGCCAAGTTTCTCTTGGCCCTATTTATAGCCAACCGAGGCGGGGTTATGAGGAGTTTCTTTCTCTTACATCCCAAGTCTATGAACTCTTGTCCAAGTTTGGTCACCACCATATAAAGGAGTTGAGACTCTGGAAAGAATGCAGAGAAGAGCAACAAGAATGATTAGGGGACTGGAAGCTCAAATATACAAAGACAGTTGCAGGAATTGGGATATGTCTAGTCTGATGAAAAGAAGGACTAGGGGAGACATGATAGCAGTCTTCCAATATCTGAGGGGCTGCCACAAAGAAGAGGCAGTCAAGCTATTCTCCAAAGCACCTGAGGGCAGGAGAAGAAGCAATGGGTGGAGAATCCAATCAAGGAGAGAAGCAACTTAGAACTAAGGAGGAATTTCTTCTCCGGAGACTCAGGGCGGCTTACAATGTGTTAAGTGATAGCCTTCATACTTTTGTATATTTTATACAAAGTCACCTTATTGCCCCCACAGACTGGGTCCTCAATTTACCTACCTTAGAAAGGAGGGAAGGTTGAGTCAACCTTGAGCCTGGTGAGATTCGAACTTACAGTAATTGCAGACAGCTGGTGTTAATCACAATGCATTAGTCTGCTGAGCCACCAGGCCCCTTAGTCAGATGTCCCTTCCAACTATTCTATTCTATTCTATTCTATTCTATTCTATTCTATTCTATTCTATTCTATTCTATTCTATTCTATTCTATTCTATTCTATTCTATTCTATTCCATTCCATTCCATTCCATTCCATTCCATTCCATTCCATTCCATTCCATTCCATTCTTTTTTTGTTTCTATTCTAATTAATTCTAATTCTAATTCTAATTCTAATTTTAATTCTGTTCCATTCCATTCTTTCTCCCTTTACTGATTCCCTCCAACCTTTCCTATCTCCAAAGTCAGCTCAACATGGGACCTCAACAAAGTCAGCTCAACATACCCAGGGATTGCTCCCAGGTTTTCTTTTTTTCTTCTTTTTTTTCAACTGATCCTCGTAGTTCTGCCTTCGCAGAGATGCTACCTCCTGGCAGGCAGGGGTTACAGTGATGCCCCTCGATCTGCAGGCTGTGCCTTCAGGCAAGGCTCATATCCCAACCCCCAACCATTGCCAGTTTGTACCATTCGCTGCTGCCAGATGGGAATGAGAAGGGGGCTCATGACTTGCTTTTTAAACCACAGGAAGTTGCTCGATTTCAGGCGTGGGTGAGCAGAGATTTCCCTCTACCCCCACGAACCAAAGGAGCAAATGAATGAACGAATTTCCCTCCAGAGGTTCGGCCTCTTTCTCACAATGGGGAGTGTGACCAGAAAGGTAAACAGAAGAAGAAGCCGTATTGCAAAAATCTAGGTCAACACCAACACACACGGAGGCCCTAGATTGGCTGGATCCCGGGATTGGCAGCTGGCAATCCTCCTCCTTTGCTGCTTCTCCTCCTTGCTCAATTCCCCCTCCCGTGTTGCTCAAACGCAGCTTCAAAGGCACTCCCTCCCTCTGTGCTCATCCTCCCATCATGAAGATCTCTTTCTCTCTCTGTGTCTCTCTGTCTGTCTCCGTCTCTCTCTGTCTGTGTCTGTCTCTCTCTCTCTCTCTGTGTCTGTCTCTTTCTCTCTCTGTCTCTCCGTCTCTCTGTCTCTCTGTGTCTCTGTCTCTCTCTCTCTCTCTGTCTCTGTCTCTCTCTCTGTGTCTGTGTCTGTCTCTCTCTCTCTCAGTCTGTCTGTCTGCCTCTGTCTCTCTGTGTCTCTCTGTGTCTGTGTCTCTGTCTCTCTCTGTCTCTCTGTCTCTGTCTCTCTGTGTGTGTGTCTGTCTCTCTCTCTCTGTGTGTGTGTCTGTCTCTCTCTCTCTCTGTGTCTCTGTCTCTCTCTGTCTCTCTCTGTGTCTCCCTCCCTCCCTCTCTCTCTCTCTCTCTCTGTTCACCAGCAATCATTCCTACCCCAACAAACACACATCACTGGGATTCAGCTGGGTGGCAATGCGCTCCCAAGCTGGGAAGGAGCAGGGTTCAGAAATGGGGACTGTCAAGAGTCGACAGCCTAGCTCAAACATCTACTAGGCTTCCCCCGAATTTTCATACTCTGGGTGTGTATCCATGATGGTAGATGCTACATCCGTGATGGTGAAACTATGGCATGCATGTCTTCTCTGTGGGCATGCACACCATCACCAGCTGCCCTTCTGGTTTCCAGCGGTCTTCGCGGGCACGGGAGCACCTGAAAACAGCCAAAAATCAGTCCGTTTTTTGGGCCATTTCTGGGCCGTTTTGTCCCTCCTTTTGCATCCTTTCTTTTAACGATTCTATTCCATCACTTCTTCGATATTAGCAGAGCTCCCATTCCACGGTGAGTGTCCAGACCAGTGGTGGGTTCCTCCTGGTTCGGCCCGGTTCAGCCGAGCCGGTAGTGGTGATGACATGACATCACCGTACCGGTTCTGCCCCCTTCCGCCCCCCCCCCCCATTATTCTTACCTTTTATTTGGCCCCACCCCCAATCTATTGCTGCCTCCCGAGTCCCAACTGATGGGCTAGAAGGAAAAAAACTGTTTAAACTCTTGCCACGGGGCTTCAAAGGGCCGCCCTACAGCTGATCAGTGTTAAAACAAAACAAATGAGTAGACCATGCCTGCAAAAATAAATGGGTAGATCGGTACAGCTCTGCAAGCAGTTAAAAGCCTGGTAGACCAGTACCTCTGCTAAATCCTAAATAACTGTCACATGACCATCAAGCCACGCCCATAAAATAAGCCATGCCCACAGAACCGGTAGTAAAAAAAATTAGAACCCACCCCTGATCCACACACACATACCCCTATCCATCCTTCTATTTTTTTTAATCATGTGTCTTCCTGAAGTGAGCCTCTGGCTGATGTTAAAGAAATTGTTTTTTTTCATCTATCCTGCGGTCCAATATTCCACAATCTACCGTGTCCTTGGGCCCTCGTGACACTGCTTGTGTTGGAGATCACTTTCTGTGATGGGCAGCCATATAAATGTGATTAAGAAGTGAAGCTCAAAACTGTAACAAGGGCAGGAAAAAAAACAACCGGCATGAAATTCTTTTGCATGGTCCCTTGGCTAGATCAACGATTCTTTTGTAAGAGTCCACTTTCACTGGACGAAAGAAGAATCAACAACCGGTTCCTGGCCATTTGCACACAGCGTCATTCCCAATTATGCTACAGGCCATCCAGTTCCAGCTCTGCTTGCTTGAATATCAAGCTTCCTTGTTACAGCAAGTTCTTTAAAAAAATGCAAACCTGTCCGTGTCATTTAGATCCCAGTCTCCTTTGGCGACTTGCTCAAAATCATTTTTCCTTGGGGGTGGGTAGGAAACAAAGAGAGGTGAAATTGAGCCCCTGACAAGCTTAAATTGGTTATCTCCCACTAGGAGCTTTTCTCAAATTCTAGTCCTCCAGTGGATGGGGATGACGGTTATCATTGCTATCATCGTGAATTCCTCTCCTCAGAAAACTGGCTGAGATAGAAAAGATAGAAACCGTGACGCGGTGAGAAACCGGAAGGACCCAAATGACGACTGTGCAAAAGATAAACGGGCCTCCAGATTCACCTTCAGGCCCAAAGAGCCGAGGTGGCACAGTGGTTAGAGTGCAGCTCTGCAGGCTACTTCAGCTGACTGCTAGCTGCAGTTCGGCAGATCGAATCTCACCAGGCTCAAGGTTTGACTCAGCCTTCCATCCTTCCGAGGTGGGTCAAATGAGGACCCAGATCGTTGCGGGGCAAGAGGCTGACTCCGTAAACCGCTTAGAGTGAGCTGTAAAAGCACTATGAAGCGGTGTATAAGTCTAAGTGCTATTGTTGTGGCCCGTCACAGTTCTCTTCCAGCCGTGGTGGCGCAGTGATTAGAATGCAGTATTTGCAGGTTAACTCTGCCTATTGCCAGGAGTTTGATCCTGACCGGCTCAAAGCTGTCCAAATTTATATCCTTCCGAGTTTGGTAAAATTGTTGGGGGCAATATGTTGACTCTGTAAACCTCTCACAGAGTGCTGTAAAGTATTATGGAATTGTATATAATTCTAAGTGCAATCGTTGCTGATATTCATTGCTTTTAGATTTAAAGAATCACTGTCACTTCTTTTAGAGTAGACCACTTTGCTAACAATGCCACAAGAGATCCTTAGACTAAGGGAGATTGTTTCCTTCCAACTGAAAACCAGCTCAGATCTAATTGGTTAGTCTCGATGAGCTACCTAGGTTCCTCCATGAATCTCCTTCAGTTGGTGGTGCCTAGCATTCCTCACGAGATGAGGCTTTCTCGGAAGAGATTACGGAGCGGGATTTTTTCCCAAGGCCAATACCGAGCGCTTGAGATACGGACAAACTGTTCATCTGAGTGAGAAATATTGAAGAGTATTTTTCCTCCCTCCAAGTTTGAAAAGGAACTTGGTTTTCCTACGTTCTGGTTGCCTAGGAAACTGCAAAACACTATCAAGAAATTTTGCATGCCCTCACCCTTTCCTCACTACAGAAAATGCATGCAGATACAGCGGTCGAATGTAAAGCTGATTTTATAAACTCTTCATGCAAAGCAATGAAGGCCTGTCAAGAACGACAAACTTCATCTCGTGTCCCATCTGAACATTCTTATTCATCTATTGGCATTACTAGCGTAATAAACGTCTTTTTGTGCCCCAGGACACACCTAGAATCAGGGGTGAAATCCAGCAGGTTCTGACAGGTTCTGGAGAACCGGTAGCGGAAATTTTGAGCAGTTCGGAGGACCGGCAAATATCATCTCTGGCTGGTCCCAGGATGGGGTGGGAATGGAGATTTTGCAGTATCCTTCTCCTGACATGCCCACCAAGCCACCCCCACCAAGCCACGCCCACAGAACTGGTAGTAAAAAAAAATGGATTTCACCACTGCCTAGAATAAGGGTCCCCAACCTTTCGGATCTCAGGGACCACTAAATTCATAATTTTAAATTCCACGGACCACTAATATGATTTGCCTAATGACTGGCTGGGTGGGCGTGGCTAGCTGGTCATGTGATTGGGTGGGTGTGGCCAACTCAATGTCACTTATGTCAAGGGGCACCTCACCAGCCTCTACTCAACCCTCCCATCCACTCATCTTTTGCTCGCTGGAATGAGCTCCCCCCAGAGATATGGAGGATCCCGGATCTGCCCACCTTCCGCCGCGCTCTTAAGACATTTCTATTTCGCCAGGCAGGCCTGGACTAACCACTCCCCGTTTTTAGTGTTAATTTTTTTTTTTAAAAAATTAAATTATATTGGGGTGTTTTAATTCTGTCCGGGCCAAATTCATTTAATCTGTTTTTAGTTGGTTTTAAATTTTGTACTTATGTATTTTTATTGTTGGCTGTACACCGCCCTGAGTCCTTCGGGAGTAGGGCGGTATATAAATCCAATAAAACTCAAACTCAAACTCGCACCAGCAGGAAGCAGTTGCTGGAGCTAAGCAGCTACGACAAGAAAGAATTGGCAAAACAGCTGGCTCAGTTCAAATGGGATCTGACCGAGAAGGAGGCTCGGCAGAAGCACCTCACTGAGGACTAGAAGCATAGGCTTTCCAAGCAGAGGGAAGACCTGCGAGAGTGCAAGGCCAGGTACTGGCACCTGGAGGCTCAGTGGGCTGAGATGGTCAGCCAGTTCCAGGCCGTGATGCAGTCCCATTAGAACAAGGCCCTCCGGCTCTTCACCACCAGCAGCTCTTCCCTCCAGCCTTCGCCCAAAGCCCCACACCAGGAGGCCGAAGCAGACCCCAAGTTAGATTTTCTGCCCCCCTCCGACCCACACAAGAAGACCCCGAAGAGGGAGACTCTCTCTGCCGCAACACAAACATTCACTGCACGTATTTGGCCCAGGGCCCGTAGTTTGAGGACCCCCAATTTAGTGCAATATAAAAAATGCAAATAATTTTTCTGGGGACCACCACAATTTTCTCGTGGACTACCAGTGGTCGACGGGCCACCGGTTGGTGACCGCTGGCCTAGAATGTTCCAACAACACAAAGGTGCGTGATCCTATCCCAGAAGGAAGATAACCCATAGGAAGTTAGGAAGACTAACGTAGGAAGATAACTTCATCCAGAAAACCCAAAACACGGCCTCCTTTTTCAAACATTCCAGCCCGAAGATGAGCCAAGCGGGCCATCTTAAAACGCTTCGCGTTGAACAGACCCTACGAGAGGCTGGTATGCAGCAGGAATTCAGCCAAACCCGCCTGCCTTTGGAGAACCTTAGCTAATTCCCAAATTTAAGATAAGAGTTGTATCTTGCCTTGGATTGGCAGAGGAGACATGCTGAATTAACGGCTGAATGTGGGAAAGGCATAAACAGGGATCACGCTTCTAAAGACCAGTTCTTTTTGCATTCAGAACTTGGGTCACATGAGGATTGGTGAGGTTATTTAACCAGCCCTTGGGCAGAGAGGTTCTCCTGTGAATCTCCTGGGCTCCTGAAAGGAACATGGAGGATAAGATCGTCTTCCTATCGCGCACTACAACTTTTGCAGCTGCTCACCAACTGAATAGGTAAGGGTTGGCAAGAGCGGGTGGGGCACTGAATCTTGAGAAGATAGCACAAACAAAAGGGTACTCCCGTCTTTGGTTTCCTCCGCCACCATCCGAACTGCCCAACGCTGGATTTGGGTGAAGAGCCACAACAGAAATGAAAGGCAAACCTCAATCATCTTTGTTTGTATCAAAGGGTAGGAGCGTCCAACATAGAAGAGTAGAGATGGAAGGGACATCGAAGGTCTTCTAGGAGATCCTATACCTTTTATATTTAAGTATGTCCTTTACACTTTTCAGAGAAGGAGTTCATTCCATAAGAGCCAACAGGCTTTACATCCTATTCTTCCCCTTGTCTTTCTCCTCCAACTCCTGTGAAGGCTACAGCACATCTACATGAAACCAAGAGTCTTCTGCTACCTTACAGGCTGATATAATAATAATAGTAATAAATAATAATAATAATAATAATAATAATAATAATAATAATAATAATAATAAATAATAATAATAATAATAATAATAATAATAATAATAATAACAACAACAACAACGATGATGATGTCCTTGATTTAGGACTCGAGCTGCTGAGCTATTAACCAGCCTCAAAGACCGTGAATCTCACTACAGATTAAATAATAATAATAATAATAATAATAATAATAATAATAATAATGATAATAATAATAATGTCCTTGGTTAGGACTCAAGCTGCTGAGCTATTAACCAGCCTCAAAGACTGTGAATCTCACTACAGATTAACCAATAATAATAATAATAATGATAATAATAATAATGTCCTTGGTTAGGACTCGAGCTGCTGAGCTATTAACCAGCCTCAAAGACTGTGAATCTCACTACAGATTAACCAATAATACTACTACTACTACTAATAATAATAATAATAATAAGATCCTTGGTTAGGACTCGAGCTGCTGAGCTATTAACCAGCCTCAAAGACTGTGAATCTCACTAAAGATTAACCAATAATAATAATAATGCTCGCATAATCCGCCGATACCTGCTTGCAGTCCTAAACGCTTGGGAAGTGTTAAACTAGAGATTTGGGATACGAAATCCAGCGTGGTCATCTCGTTTGCTTTGTATACTGTTTAAAAATATAATAATAATAATAATAATAATAATAATAATAATAATAATAATAATAATAATAATAATAATAATAATAATAATAATAATAATATAAAAAATAAAAACTGCACTACTTGGAATATCATATATTTTAAGAAGGTACTTGGTTGATACCTAGGATGCTGGCAACAACCGTATCAACCAGTCAATGATATTTGTGCTGCATTTTTGAATGTTCAGTTGACTGAGTTTCATTTTTAATGAATAAAAGAGAATAATAATAATAACAACTTTATTGTCATTGTACGTGTATACATAGTATACCCATACAACGAAATTCACTTAACACCCAAAGACCAGGTCCAACATGCATAACAATCCCCAAACACACCCCCACCCACCCACAAATTCCCCACCCCTAAAACCACTTTAGCATCCACACAACAGACCAAGTAATTTAAGTTTTCAATGGATTGTGGGGTATGCCAGCGTACGCCAACTCAGTTCATTTCAAGCCTTAAGTTCTGACTTAGTCTTTAAAGGGACACGAGATACGTGGGTTTAATTAATTACATTAATGAAATTAACCAACCTAAAGACCTGGTTTTGTAGTCAAGGGTGATGGGGATCTTGATAATGTAGGTGAGTCCCATCGTTTGGCTGCCGTTAGTTGATTTTTCCCCATCTGCTATTTACGCTATCTGTGATTCTGTTCTATTGTTGTTAATGCTCTTTTTAAACTTTGTCAGCCGCCCGTTGTGCTTTGGATGGGAGCCCATATACATTCAATAACTAACCAGACCAACATCTGGAAAGAAGCCTAGAGAAAATCATTTCATTTCCCTGGGCAACAGCCTAATCCTTGTTTTCCTCCACCCACTTCATGCAGATGTTTAAGAGTCATGCCTCTATCAGCAGTTAGTTCCATGGGCAAAATTGGTGGTTTTCCTACTGGGACAGAATATGAAACTATTGTGTGCTCGTTGGGATTAGGGCTGACAAAGTTGTACAAGCCTAGATGTTGTGATTGGTAAATGACGGCCGACTAGGTTGTAAAAAATGCTTTTAAAAGTTTTTTTTAAAAGGCTCAGCTGGGATTGTCAGAGCCTTTTTTTTAACCTTTTAAAAGCGTTTTTTTAAAAGAAGTGGCAAGCGGGCGGACCAGGCGATTGGGTGGGCATGGGTGGGAGGGGGGCAGAGATTTTTGCTACTGGTTCTCTGAACCACCCGCCGCCATAGCTACCGGATTGGCCGATCCGGTCCAAACTGAGAGCATTTCACCCCTGCCTGTGGACTTCAATTCCCAGAATTCCCCAGCCAGAATGTATTATGGCAGGTGTCTCCAACCTTGGCCACTTTAAGACCCGGGGAATTCTGGGGATTGAAGTCCATGTCTTGACATTGAGAGCACCTCTGTTCTTATCTAGAGGATAAGAATCATGGTTATAAAATATCTTGGAAGGGAACACTATGTGTAGAGAGAGCTTTAAGGAAAAGCAGAAAGAAGGGAAAAGGAAGGAAGAGCTACCTCTAAGTCAGCATGAAACCGAGAAGCAGTTGCCAAATTATGGTGTCTTTAAAGGGCAAGGAAATATATATGTTCATCGGTTTGTGCTTGCTATTCAGGGCACAGGAGCTGGGACCAGTAATAAAAAAGATATTAGCCTCTGGGGGGAAGAAATAAGGAACATTTGTCCAATGAAGGAAAATGCAAGACAATCCCAACTAAAGTTTAACATGGAGGGAGACTCACCCTATTCGGAAGAAAACTCCTAAACAGGGTAGATCTGAAAGGAACACAAGAGGGGCTTCCAGAAAGGGCTTCAGATGAACAGGCTTGTCCAGAATCTTTTCTAGATTAGAATCAGCCAGATATTTAAAATATACCTCATATGGACACAGGTAGGAAGAGAGATCCAGTTTGCAGCATGTTTTTCCTCACCTGTGATAGAGAAGAACATAAATTGTTTGCAAAGTAGACATGGGATGCGGTGGCTCAGCGGCTAAGATGCTGAGCTTGTCGATCAAAAGGTCGGCAGTTCAGCAGTTCGAATCCCTAGTGCCGCATAACGGGCTGAGCTCCCGTGACTTGTCCCAGCTTCTGCCAACCTAGCAGTTCGAAAGCACGTAAAAAAAACGCAAGTAGAAAAATAGGGACCACTTTCGGTGGGAAGGGAACAGTGTTCCGTGGGCTTTTGACGTCTAGTCATGCCAGCCACATGACCACGGAGATGTTTTTGGACAACGCTGGCTCTTCGGCTTTGAAATGGAGATGAACACCACCCCCTAGAGTCGGGAACAGCTAGCACAGATGTGCGAGGGGAACCTTTACCTTAGGATCATTCAGATAAACTGAGCGAAGAATTAAAACTAGGTGGGGAGATCCCAAACACCTGAAAAGCAACAAGCTAAGGGAAACTTGAGTTAATACATGACTTCACCTCCTCATTTCTGAATTTGTCAACCCAGTTTATACCCAACAGCTGTCTGTAAATCCACATTTCAATGCTTCTAGTCACTTCAATGGCTTTCTGTCAGAGACCAACTCTTCACTCTGTAGAGGATAGAAAAGATGTAACATCTGAGAAGCCTGATTTTCAATCTTAGGCTTATGTCGCGACTGCAGAAGATAAAGAGTGACCTCCTTATCCCCTGCCTCGCTTCCAAATCTTTTTTTTTTCATTTCAAATGTCCACGGAGACCCCTGGCACCTGCAATTGATTTCACTAGGTCAGGTTTTTTCCACCTGAGCAATTTCAAGATGTGTCGGCTTCAACTGGCCAGGGAATTCTGGGAAGTTGAAGTCCACACAAGTTGCTGGAGAAACAGCTGGTCCATCTGACATCCCACTTTCTTCTGTGCACCCTGCCAGTCAATGACATTTCCAGAAATTGGTCATCTTCAGGTATTTAAAGGTATACTGGCTTGGCTTTGGGGTCAGCTGCTAGGATTAGATCTCTCACTGCAAAAATACCTTCTCTCTTTCTAAATGTCTACGGAGATTCTCAGTCCTCCAGATCATGGTCGCCCCAGATGCTTTTTTCCAAGCAAGCAAATGGACTTTCTGGTTTTTAGAATAGAATTTTTTATTGGCCAAGTGTGATTGGACACACAAGGAATTTGTCTTTGGTGCATACGCTCCCAGTGTACATAAAAAGACAAGATACGTTCGTCAAGAATCATAAGGTACCATACTTAATGATTAGTCATAGGGTACAAATAAGCAATCAGGAAACAATATCAATATAAATCGTAAGGATACAAGGTTTTCTTTGAAGACGTTTTGCTTCTCATCCAAGAAGCTTCCTCAGTTCTGACTGGATGGTGGGGGAAGGGAAGGATTTAGAAAATGCAAATGACCAAGCTGTCTGCAAGGAGTATAAATCCTTCCCTTCCCCTCCATCCAGTCAGAGCTGAGGAAGCTTCTTGGATGAGAAGCGAGATGTCTTCAAAGAAAGACCAGGAAGTCCAGTTGGAAGAAATTTTTAAAAAGCACTTTTGGGTTTTCTCTTCCTCAATTTATTCTTTCTTTCTCCTCTTCCTCTCCACTGTCTTTCAGCAAATATCTGAGCAAAGATGAAAACCTGGCCACCTTTGGAAAATGCAACCAAGTCCATGGACACAACTATGAAGGTGCTGGGCTTGTTTGAGGACCGGAGCAGAGGACAGCTCGGCTGTTTGAGGGCATGAATCCCTGAACCCGTTTCCCAGGAGGGAGGGAGAGGGCGGGAAGACAAGTCAGGCTTGGAAAAGCGGCAATTCCTCGGTGAATCTCTTGCCACTGCCTGTTTCTTTGACATTTTGCTTCCACCTTGAGGTGCCGAAGCAGGATTGCAGCTAATGACTGATAACGTGTTTTCTTTTCTCTTCCTTCTCTGCCACACAGTGACGGTCACTATACGTGGAAAGGTGAGTAGCGGTTTTAGATTTCTTCATCCTTCGGGAGCGCCAGGCTTAAGGACGGGCAGCAGCTGGGCAAGATTCCATCTCTCATTGGATCGGATCCAGCGTCCTTTGGTTCAGCCCGTTTGGGCATCCTTTGGCCGTCTCCGAATTAGAACTTCCACCGCTTAATTCGATTGTCCAGTCGCAGCCTTTTAGCCATCTGATGCCTTTTCCCCAATTATGCCAGGCACCGAGGAAATTTGCATCTCTTTTCCCAAGATCTGGTGTCCAGTGGTAGGTAGCAGCAGCTATGGCGGCCATGCCCGCTCTTCTGGATGCTCCTTGGGTGGCATCATCATCATCACCACAGCAGAGGAAGGAGGTCTGAAGGCCCAAGGGGTTTCTCTACTTTTTCCATTGGGAGGAGAGCCAAAATGGGAGAAAGGAAGCATTTTTTCCCACATAATGAGGACTTTAAATGCTCCTCCCGTGCCGGCCGGTGGAAGACAAACAAGGGCTGTGCATTTATTATTTTTACAAATAACTTAGGGAACATATCCAATGGCATCTTCCTCCTCCTGTTCTTCCCACAACAACAACCCTGTGAGGTGGGTTAGGCTGAGAGAGAGGGACTAGCCTCAAGTCTTACCCTGCCAGTTTTGGTAGATAGTTCTTTGCATACGGTATCCTTCTGTTTGTCTGGACTTAATCCCCGCTTAACTAGTTGTTGGTTGCTGGAGATGATGTGATCTTGTCTGTTTCTTTCTCAGCTTTTTTTATTGTCCCTTTTGCGTGGGCCGCAAATGTGGAAATAATGTGGGAATTAAAAACGAAAGAGATTTAGGGAGAAGGCACACAGCCAGCTGCGTGGCCGGGGTGCAGTCTCCGTGGGATGGCTCACGGTCTCTGAGAGACGCTGTCCTTCCAATTAGTTTAGGGTTGGGGAGGTCGTGCATTTCAATTTCCCCGTGGATCTTTTTCCAGTCTATTAAAAGAACGTTTTCCCCATGCAGATTGACCCCATCAATGGCATGCTGATGAACACTTACAAGCTAAATGAATACATGGAGGTCAGTGATGGGTTTCAAAAGTTTTACTCCTGGGTTTACCTTGCCCTGGGTCATGTGATCACTTTTTTTTTACTTTCCGACACGCCGAGTCCCTGGGGAAGCCAGGTTCACTTAACAACCGGGTTACTAATTTATCAACCGCAGGGATTCACTTGACAACCGGTGGCAAGAGAGGTCGTAAAATGAGACAAGCCCTCACTTAACAAATGTGGGAATTCACAACAGAAATGTTAGGCTCCATTGTGATCCTAAGTCGAGGACTATCTGTATTAATGTTCCGGGCACTAATTTATTGATTTTTAATCTTACCTGTATTATTTTTAGCACTTAATGCCTCTGAAGGTAGAAAATGTCCACCTTGGGGAAAACAAAACACTTCTTAATGCTTTTCTCCTCAGATGGCCATCATCAACCCGCTTGATCACAAGAACCTGGACCAGGATGTGGATTATTTTGCCAATGTCACAAGGTAGGAGCTGGGGAAAGATGGAACGGTATTCTGACCCACCTCCCCAATCACGACAAACCCTCTGAAGTTAACTCAAAAGATTCCTTGATTAGGAACGCCAGCAGCCCCGGCAAAAAAGTTTCTCTTACACAGAAGGCTAACAAGTCCATCCGTCCAGGAGATGAATCGTTGTCTGCCACATCTATTCATCTCCGCTCCCTGCCTTTTATCCCCAGAGCTAGGGTGGGGCTTCACTAGCAGCGGTGGCTCTTCCATCCCAAGGACCGGCCCATAGATTTCCACTGCTCTCCTCTCCTCTGCCTTCTACACATGAGGCACTGGACCCATCTGTTCCTCCTCTTCCTCATCAGCCATCTGCAGACCTGAGCGCTGTTGACTCTCCATCTGAGGGCTGACGGACGGCCCAGGCTCCACCTCTCTCTCTCTGTCAGCTTCACTCCCTCTTCCCCCTCAGAGGTCTCAGGTTGCCCTGATGCTGGCCCGACTCCCACGCCTCCTCCTCCTCCGATTCGGCTGCTGGAAGGATCGGCGGCTGACAGGCCACAAGTAGTTGCAAGCCGCTCACACTCTCGGGGTGCCATCTTTGGAAATAACGGACGATGCCTGTGGCCAAAGAGTAGCCAAAAGCAACAAGAGGGACATAGAGCGACTGAGAGTTAAAATTGCTTCTCCGGAACAGCTTCTAAGCTCCCTTTTCTCCTCTGTCCTTCTGCTCTTCTTCAGTTCGGCAGAGAATGTGGCCATATACATCTGGAACAGCCTGGAAAAAATCCTGCCTGCAGGGTGCCTCTACAAAGTGAAGGTCTGTGAAACGGACAAAACCTTTGTTGTTTTTAAGGGCCACTAAACCGCCCCACCCTTGCGAATGAAAGACGGGGACCAAAGGTGAGAATCCAGGACTATTTGCAAGCGTTCTTTGGAGTTCTTGATGCTGTCTGGTTTGTTTTTTTGCAGATGTTCCATTACCTGAGTAGATAGCATCATCAGTGCAAGGGGGTGTGGGGTTTGCTCTGTTTATATACAGTAATTTACCCTGCCAGTTTTGGTAGGTGTTTGCTTTTTCTCCTCAGTAGTTCTTTGCATACGGCATCCTTCTGTTTGTCTGGAGTTAATCCCCGCTTATCTAGGTGTTGGTTGCTGGAGATGATGTGATCGTGTCTGTTTCTTTCTCAGCTTTTTTTATTGTCTCTTTCGAATGGGGCGTAAATGTGCTTTATCTCTATGTGTCTATTAATCACTGATGAAGTCTTCTCTGTCTGACAGTCCGGCAACCCCAAGAAGACCCCGTCAAGTTCAACTTAACCGCTTCAAGGAACTAGAATAACCGCTTTTGCTAAGGCGCATCTCTACATGTACCATGTATCATGCTCGACGGTTGGGTGCAGAGCACTGGAACCTAGTAGGCTACAAAGCATGGGGCGAGGTGAGGTGAAATATCCCTCCTCTTTATAAGGAGCCACAAAACCCTTCCCGTGCCTGACTATTTTTTGAGCAGCCACAAAACTAGCATATGTACTTGAATTAAACCTTCTGTTTTCTTCTGAAACTTTTCTTTTCTTGGATTTATCCATGGTTGGCCTACCGGGGGTTGAAAAGCTGAATAAATCGCATGCTGGTGGGTGTCGCACATTGGCTGTTGTGACGTATATTTTGAGTGACAGGGAGCCACAGAAGAGGGGTGAAAGAGCCACATGCGGCTCCAGAGCCGCAGGTTGCTGACCCCTGATCTAAGCAGTTGAGAACGTCCTTTTTAAAAACGGGTTAAAACCATCACATCCAGCCCAGCCCAAGATGAAACAGAAGGAAAAAAAAGACATCTTTTGAGAGATGTTTATTTAGATTGGAGGAGAACCAAGAGCTGGAACTTTTCAGCAAATATTCTTGCGTAAAAGAAAACTCCGATGTTGGGAAAGGGGGGAGTCCCAAGGGGAATGGGAGAACAAAGCATGATCGACACGATAACCATGAATTTGGGCAAATTCCAGGAGACAGCGGAGAACGGGGGCGGGTGGCCTGTGTGCTGTGGTCCATGGGGTCACAAAGAAGGGGACACAACTTAGCAACTGAACAGCCATCATAACTTGCCAAAAAAAAAAAAAAGAGTATGGGAACGAACTTAATTAGAGTAAGGTAAAGGTTCCTCTCGAACATATGTGCTAGTCGTTCCTGACTCTTAGAATTATAATAATTGGCTTAATTACACAGTAAATCCATTCTCCGGCCTCTCCAGTTTTTTTTAAAAAAACAGGTGGTCAAGAAAGAGAAATACAGGTAGTCCTTGACTTATAACAGGTCATTTACTGACTGTTCAGAGTTACGACGACACTGAAAAAAAATGTGATTTATGATTGTTTTTCACACTTACGTCCCATTGTGGCACCTCCACAGTCCCGTGATCAAAATTCAGACACTTGGCATCTGACCCATAGTTATGATCGTTGCAATGTCCCGGGGTCATGTGATCACCTCCCGTGACCTTCTGACCAGCAAAGTCCATGGGGGAGGATGGACTGACTTACAACCGTGGCAAGTAAAATGGGGCAAAACTCACTTAACCAATGTCTCACTTAACAAAAGAAGCGTTGGGCTCCGTTGTGGTCGTAGGTGAAGGACTACCTGTAAGCTGCTTGGGACCAGGAAAACTCCCTCCTGTGTTCAAAGAAGCCCTGGATCTTGGGATTCACACTCATCATGGAAAAAGCAGGGACTTCCTGTTGACACAGGAACAAACAGGAACAAAGAAAGAATTGCAATTTTTCTTAACTCAGATCGAACTGAATGCTCACACACACAGCAGGGAGCTTTGACACCACAAGCTGCATAAAAAAACCTGCTTCACATCAGCTCACTCACATGATTCTTTAACAAAGAGATCAACATTTACACTCACAAGTCCAACGATGCGTTGGTGGATGGATGGATGAGTGAATGGATGGATGGACGGATCAATGGATGGATGGATGGATGGAAGGATGGATGGTCGCCAGACCGTCTGAGTTACAGCTGTTCACCAACAATAACAGCAGAAAAGGCAACCGCGAGCGTCTCACTTCTCGGAAGGAGCTCCTTCTCCTTTGTAAACCACAATGTTCTTCTCCGTTTCGTATACTTTGACTTTATAAAGGGCTCCGGTCGGAAGGCACTTCTGGAGATTATCCCAGATGAATACAGCAACATTTTCAGTAGTACTGGAGAGGGAGGAAAACTCTTGAGAATTAGTTACGCTCCCTTACTAGTGATATTTTTTTATCACTTGGGCCGTGACTGCACCAGAGGGAAAAACCTCCCTCTGCAGCTATGGTGTTTCCTTCTGCAGATTCCTGCACAGTGAGAGTGTGGTTTTGTGTCAGCCTGGAATTCTAATCCCAGCTCCAAAACGCCTTAAAAGACCATCAGGTTGGGATTCTCTGGACCAGTGGAACGAAACACAATCCGCCTTGATTTCCCCAAAAGTGCAGAACATGGATTTTGAACAAACAAAGTTTCTAGACCTCCTTGCCACTGGCAGGAGAAATCCCCTTATCCAGCAAGTAGTCTTTCCAGGGAGAAAAAATTAGAGCAACCCTTTACAAGTATTTTTTCCCCCCTCCTGATGTTACATTAAATGTCCCTGAATAATTTAGGCAATTCAGAATCCTGCTAAGAGAGAGAAAAACAACAACTCAAAAGCACTCTCTTACCCCAAGTTCAGGATTAGAAAACAGGCCCGCCCAGGGCCAGGAAGAGAGTTGCCTACCTAACAAGCTCGGCAAAATAGGGGACGTCTTTATCCAGATTCTTGTGATCGAGAGGCTCCATTATGGCTTCCTAGAAGACAGAGATGCTGTGAGGCGTTTAGCTCCTTGAAAGAAACTCCAAAGTTAATCAGACTCGTTGGGAGACCTGCCTCACGTCATGGGGCAGATTTAATATTTGATGGCATGATTCAAGAGCTCCTCCGGCATTATTGCACAGAAGTGAAATAAAACCTGTTGCCTTCTCTTGAGTGTTTTCTACTTGGGTAAAAATTCCCCCCTCTCTACCCACCAAGGAGATCTTAGGAGACAAGGAAACGGTCCGTCTATCCCCTGCTTTCACTTGGAGGGTTATGGCTTCCCCTTCTTATCCTCCACCCACACGCAGGAAGAAGCTAGAGTTGTCAAGCTGCACTCAGCACTTCCTCGATGTGTGCCTCGATTCCCACAGTGGATCGCCAACTGCCTGGCCAAGGCCCATGAAGTCCACGGGCGTGGCTCATCTCTGCTGGCAACCCCTGGGATGAAAAGAGCTTCCTTACCTCGATGTAGGCTTTGAGATCCGTCAGGTTGATCACCATCCCTGTAAGAGGATTGATCTGGAAAGGAAAATACGAGAGGAAAGATTCAGAGTGGGTGAAATGAATATAATTTGTAATGTTTATGCTATTTCTGATCATCCTTTTTGCTGTTTAACAGAGAAAGATAATGTTCCAGAGATGGGTTTATAGAAACTGGAATGAGAATAACTGGAATAAAGAGATTTTTGGCTTGGTTTGAAAAGCTAGTGTTGAGGTGTTAATATTAATTATACTTTCTGGAGGTAAAAGGGCAGTTTTGTTTTTCAATTTGTTTCTTTTTCTGCAAATAAAATGGTATTTTTTTATTCTTTAAATGTAGTATACATTTCACTTGTATAACACAATCTTTAATAAGCTTATTGGCGGGGGGGGGGAATAGAAAGAAAACACAAATGTTTAAAATCTGAAAACATTTCACTTACCTCTCCTTGCACAGTCACTTCCACTAGAAGCAATGAAAAGGAGCAAGAAGGAAATATCAGGTTGCGGTTTTTGATTCCACGTGAAGATAATCCGCAAAGGAGATAAATACATTAACAATAGACCACATGAATAACTTCCGTCAGAAATTTACTAAAGCTTCCTGCTTTCCATTATATAGGCAATCCTCGATTTACGACCACAATTGAGCCCAAGATTGCTAAGTGAGTTTGGTCCCATTTTACGCCCTTTCTTCCCAGAGTTATTAAGTGAATCATCAGTTAGTTAGTGGCAGAATTATAAAATGAAATCTGGCTGTCATCGTCATAAATGAGTCAAGCGTCCAAATTTTGAGCATGTGACCATGGGGATGTCTGCAATGACAACGTCTAGTCCCGTATGGCGAACCTATGCCACGTCTGCCACAGGTGGCACATGGAGACATATCTGTGAGCACGTGAGTTCAGCTCCACCACGCATGTGTGTGCCGGCCACCTATTTTTGGCTGTTCCAGGCCCACTGTAAGTCGGGAAACAGGCCTCTGGAGGTCCTCTGGGGGATGGGGAAGGCTGTTTTCGCCCTCCCCAGCCTCCAAGAAAACCTCTGGAACCTGGGGAGGACAAAAAACAGGCCTACCAGGCCCACCATGTGCCAAAAGCAAGGAGGAGCGCATGCATGCACAGGGGGGGACGGGACGTATTGAATTATGGGTGTGGGCATGCACGCACGCAAACCACCTGCGCTCCCCCGGCTTTTGACACTCAACAGCAAAAAAGTTAACCATCATTGGTCTAGTTATAAGTCTCCTCTTTACAGAATCCAGTCTAAGTCTGTTACTGGGACCCAAGGTTTAGACTTCTGGTTTTTCTTTGAAGGCATTTCGCTTCTCATCCAAGAAGCTTCTTCAGTTCTGGCTGGATGGTGGGGAAGGGAAGGATTTGAAAGGATGCAAATGACCAGCTGCCTGCAAAGAGGATAAATCCTTCCATTCCCCCACCATCCAGTCAGAGCTGAAGAAGCTTCTTGGATGAGAAGCGATATGTCTTCAAAGAAAAAAAAAAACAAGAAAATCCAGTGGCCTCTTGAAAAAAACACCTTTGGGACAACCATGACTGGATGGCTGAGAATCTCCATAGACATTAAGCCACCCAACGTAACAAAATTGTTCGGGTAACACTTCCACTTGCAATCAATTGGTAATGCTTGTATGTTGCCATATGGCATTTATGGTGTTTTGAACTGATGGTGTTTTGAAAACATTATATAAAAGCCGAAATGAATAATTGCACACAACTCATGCAAACATTACGTCTGCCCCAGGAGTGCAATTTGCATAGGATGAGGGACCCACGACAGGTGAGCTTTCATCCCCATGGCTCATCACACTCTGTGGATGATGGGGCATCAGATCCCCCTTTTTTCCCCTCCCGTTTCTCTTGGTTTCAGAAATGGAGGTCTTCCCTTCTCACCTTTGTAGTTGTGGCCGTGGCCGTTGGGGTTGTTACATTTCCCAAAAAGTTTCCGGTTTTCTTCATCGCTCAAAAACGGGCTGCAGAGAAGACAGAAGAATTGTAGGCTTAACAATAAAGGCACTGCTAGTAGTCACGTCTGGTGCAAATATGACTATCTTGAAGTATGGACAGTTCACACCGTCCCCGGCTGGACTTCACCCACCGGACCAGCTGGACTCCATCAGCCAGGACCCCCAACCCAGAGGGCCAACAGAGGGGTCCAAAGCAAGCCAGAGGGGTGAAGAGTACTTAACAGATTATTAACAGGACCCAGTTTGTGGGGGCAATAAGCTGACTTTGTATAAATATACAAAAGTATGAAGGCTGTTGCTTAATGCATTGTAAGCCGCCCTGAGTCTCCGGAGAAGGGCGGCATATAAATCTAATTTTTAAAAAAAAACCAGAGTTGGAAGAGACCTTGTAGGTCATCTAGTCCAACCCCGCTTTCCAAGCAGGAGATCCTATACCATTTCAGACAGGTGGCTGTCCAATCTCTTCTTTAAAAACTTCTCGCATTCAACAACTTCTGCAGGCAACTTCCCTTCCACAGGTGAAGCGTTCCGTCAGTCAGGCAATGAATGGCTGGCTTTCCAGAGGGTCCCAAGGTAGGACCAGATCCTTGCATGAGGGAGATCCCAAGGTGGGATAAGCAGGGATTCCCTTACCTGGACACCTACAACTCGAGGGGAGGGTGGGGGAAGACTGCTGGTGGGGAGGGGGAAGGGATGGTTGGAGCCCAGGTGGCCCAGCCATTCACCTGCAATGCTCAGAGGGATCCTGCGCCCTGGCGGGGAGGACAGACTAGATGACCTCCAAGGCCCCTTCCAACTTCCAGATTGCAGAAAGGAAGCCCCGAGGCCAGGGACTTTCCAGCCTGCTCTCCTCCAAGCATGGGGGCTGGGATAGCCTGGGGGGGGGCAGGGGGCAAGCATGGGGTGGGGGCGCCTAGTGGGCAGGGCTGCTCCTAGGGTGGGGAGGGGGGGAGGCTCTCATTTCTTTAAAAACTTGCATAAGGAGTTTAAGTGGAGGAAGGGGGGCGCACCATGCCCGCTTTGCCACCTGCGCCCACCCACCCACAAACCCTCCCCCCCCCACTTCCCCAGAGGCAGGCGGAGGTCCCTGGCGCTCTGCACGCGCTCAGGAGCCCTTTCTTCCTACTCTCTCGCCCGCCCCCCCACCTCCCCGCCACCACCAAAGCGCCACCTGTGCAGCCGGTGGGAGGCGCTGAAAGCCGCGCAGCGCGAGACCCGGGCCCGGCGGGCGGGCTGCGGCGCCGCCATGGCAACGGCTCCTCGCTCGGGCACCACCGCGCATGCGCGAGGGAGTTGCTCGAATGCTTTGGCCCCGCCCCTTGGGCCGGGCTTGGGAAAGGAGCACGTGGCGGGGGGATGCCCAGCCGCTGGCACGAGCCTGGGAGAAGCCGGTGCAAAAGTTGGCCCTGCAGCTGGCATGGCTTGCTCCGTCCTCTGAGGAGTTGCAAGGAGCTTTTATGCCACCTGCAGGATCTCTCCAGCCCTGGGCACAGGCTAGTTGCCCAAAGGGCAAGACTGAGCTGGCTAGAGTGACCAAGTGCCCGGCCAAAGGTGGACATGCCTTCTTCGTTTGTAGGTGGCCTTAAAGCAAGGGTGAAATCCAGTAGGTTCTGGAGAACTGGTAGCGGAAACTTCTGAGTAGTTTGGAGTACTGGCAAATACCACCTCTGGCTGGCCCCCGAGTGGGGTGGGAATGGAGATTCCCACCCCACTCCTTCCCCCTGGAATGGGGATTTTGCAATATCCTTCCCTGGATTGGGGTGGGAATGGGAATTTTGTAGTATCCTTCCCCTGGAGTGGGGAGGGAATGGGGATTTTGTAGTATCCTTCCCCTGCCATGCCCACCAAGCCACACCATGCCTACCAAACCATGCCCACAGAACCAGTAGTAAAAAAAAAAATGAATTTCACCACTGTCTTAAAGTCAAATATTGTCCTGGCTCTTGAGTACTGCATCTAACTGAGCTTCCCTCAAAGTCCCACCCAAGTTAACAAGCAGTGCCTGAAACTGACAAGAGCATAATCAGTTTACAGGCTGAAGGCTTTGGACCGGACACTTACCCTCCCTGGCACCTTCCTCCCCCCTCCCCGGAGTTGGAAGTTCACAAGTCCTAAAGCTGCCAAGGTGGGAGACCCCTGCCATAAATGCTCCTCAACCTTCCTTAATCCAGACCTTTGAGTGCCCCCTCCTCAAGCTTCTCACGAGGTCAGAAAGTGTCGGCCTCTGAAGATCTTGGCCCAGGAAATGCCCTCCTTCCCAGAGTATCTCCATCTTTGAAGCTTACTCAGTTTAAGACTGAATTCTTGGCCTCTGCCAGGACATTCTTGGCAGTGGAAGAGATTCTCCGCACAGAAGGGTGTTTGTTGGATGTTGGATGGATGCAGTGGCTGGCAGAGGAACAGAATTGTAGGGCAAATTGCATTTAATTGGTCCTTGTTCTGAGGAATCATTATCAACCAGAACATCTTTAGAACTTCCCGATGTCTTCATTTCTGATCAGAGGGTTTGATGCTTTTGGAAAGCCTCAAATGATCCTCATTTGGGCTTCCCATGTGCTGATTGGCAACTACTTCCCAACCTTCAATTTCTCATCTTGGTTTCTTGCCTTTGCCATCAGTAGTTCTGAATGGGTTGTGACAGTGGCTGGGACTCTTTCTATTGCTCATCCTGAGCCCAGTAGTCCTGGTTAAGAGAATAAGCAGCTGTTTTGGTATATCTCAGAACCTTGGGCAGGTAAAGGAGAAGATCAATTCAAGGTGTTAATTTGTGACATCTCCTGGGGAGGGGGAAAAGGAATTGGGATTGTTGGTTGGAATTAGGTTCAAGTTCTTTGTAGGCTACATCAGAAGACCTGCCTATCTGTGGTGGGCAGACCCAGGGAAACCTCTGCCCCTTAGATGGCCAGCCAAAGAGTGGAGATTTATTTTATTTATTTATTTCAATTTATATATCGCCCTTCTCCCCGGGAGGGGGACTCAGGGCGGTGAACAGCCAAATTAAAACACATATAATACAAATATTAAAAAATTTAAAATTAGATTAAATCGTTGGCGTTCCAAAATAACAGTCTCAAACCCCGTTAAAACCCCATTAAAACCCAATTTAAAACCCCAGAAATTAATACTACCAAAAATTTTAAAACCCCATTAAAATCAATCAAGTAAGGCCGGCTTGTTGGAATAAATAAGTCTTGAGAAAAGGAGGGATTCTCCCCGAATAAAGAAGGACCACTCTCACAGAGAGATGGGTTCAAAGAATTTTGAGAAGGTGGGACCTCAAGGGTGAGTTAGCTATAGCTTGAATTGGGTCATGGCAGGGTTAATGGACTGAGATGCCCCGGGTACAAAGAATTTTTTTTTTTACCTGGTACGATTGCCAAGATTTCTCAACAGTATCCAAAGGGCTCTGAGCCAGGTTTATACAAAGTTCAAACTTGAAACTCAGGCCACGAGGACTAAGAATGACCCGTGGAGTTACTCGAGAGTGATTTCTTTTTTTATTATTCTTCACTTCACAGAAAGACTCTTGCCAGACTAAAGCAGCTATCTGCATAACATCATAATTGTGAATGTCTTGCTTTGAATTAGAAAACTTGATTTAGGTGAGAAAAATGGCTGTTTCTCGGTGAATCAAAGTGGAGCCCGATTGGGGAACCAAGGAAATTAAGGCACATCTAGAGGAAGTAGTTGGTCCACAGCATTTTGGACACCATGGAGGAGATCCCCGAATCTCTGCTGTCTCAACAGGTGGCATTTAACTGGGGACAAAGCCCCCATGGAAGCCGCAGGGGATCTGGACGGGGATCTCGGTGCGGCCCAGTTCGTTGAAATTCTCCGCATCCAGAACAAGAAGGAAGCTGCCTTCATTCTGAAAGAAAGAGCGATGTCAGATAAGAGTTCCTCAGGGCTGCCACCCTGTGCAAAGCACCTGATTCCTCTGCTCCTCCAGGGGTCTTGGAGAAAGAAGAAAAGTAAACCATGAAGGCACAGAGGAGCTCCAAAAAGTCCCAACATTTGGAAACCCCAGATGCCGTGCAGCATTCACAAGGAGGCAGGAGAAATTCATTTTCAGCCATCTAAAAGGAATATTCAAAAAGTAGGCCTTGACCTCTGCCGTGAGGACTAAATTACCTGCTTGGGGGTGAGCACCACCGAGAGGATCACTCCCTTGTCTTCTGCCCCTGAAGAATCGGGTTCTGGCACAAATATGGGCTCAGAAGGATACATCCCTTTCTCGCGCCAAATCTGGTGGGCAAAGCAGAGGGCACAGAAGAGAATTTTTCTCAGGAGCTTTCGAGGTGGAACTCCATCCCCGCCACACCCGTAACAACAGAAGAGCATTGCTGGCCCCGATCTTCTCACCTTCATCTCCTTGGTTTCTGCATCAACCTTGATCAAGGAGTCTCCAGCAACATGACCTAAGCCGCAGCCATAGAAATAACGGTATTTTTTCCCAGAGTAATGTGCATAATTGATGTGAGGGAATTCCACTCCTCCGGCTTCTTTGAGATCCTCCTTGTGTAGACTTTCAGGTGTGCACCAGATCTAGAAGAGTCAGCGCGGAATCAATTCTATCATAGAATCCTTACCTATCTACTACCCTGAACTTGGAAAGTTTCTCCAGGAGCCTTTCCTGGCACCCAATACTTTATGTTTTTGGGCCCTTCCCCTTGAAGAGTACAGGTAGTCGTCAACATACAACCAGAATTTCCATCGCTAAGCAAGATGGTTGTTAACTAACGGAATGCTTGCATTCTTTCTAAATTACACATACACAGAGACACAAATTACTTTACCTTCCCATCCGCCTCTTTCACAGCTTCTGCCAGCGTGTAGGACAAGGAGTTAAGATTTTGCCCCACAGATGCCTTGGAGCTCACTGTGATCGGGAGAACAAAGCGCCGTGGAAATGGCTTTGGGAGCATGTTGTAGGTCTGCCAAGAGAACAACAAAAGCCATTGCACAGAGAAACAGATTCACACTATGATGAAGAGTAGGACGGCCAAGAGGGAAGAGAACTTCTCCATCTTCCTTCACCATGGAATCCCAGCCTTGTCTAGGACTGGAGCACCACTGTCCAACACCCCAGGGAGATATCAAGCTTGGTCTACACGATGAAGTTACCCTTTCAGTGCCCACCATGTGGAGGGCAGAGCAGCGGTACCTGGTCAAGGGCTTCTCCAGCCTTGTGGAGGTTCTGCAGTCGGAAGATGTCAAAAACTTTCCCATCATCGAAACAGCAGAGATCCAGGACGATGCACCCCTGGTCCTCAAAGGCGTTGATTTGATGGAAATAGCAGAAGGCCTTGCTATGATACTGCAAGGGTAAGGTCTACAACAAGGAGGGAAGACATGAGAGTGAATTCCCGCCCTTTGGGGACACTCAAAAAATTGGTCCTGGGTACTTCTTTTTTTCCCCCCATCAAGTTTTTATTTTTTTTAAAAATGTATACATATCATTATGTGGATGGTGTGGTGTTTGAGTATCATACATTTCAGTACAGATAAACATATTCATAATTATTAGATTCCATTTTCCTTATTCCATATTATTTGCCCCTATCTTTTACACAAACTTTTTATTTTCATATAAATATTAACAAGCACGCAATAACATTCTTTGTTAATATTCCAGTCTCCAATGGTTAGAAGGTAAATATGTATAGTTCAACAGTTATTTCCCTTCACTGTCATCAGCAGATGGCGCTCTACTTCACTCTGCTGCCTCTCTGCTTTTATTTTGACAAGTTCAATTTATTTCTCTTGCTTAGTTTAACTCATAACTCCGTTACTTATGGCAAATTATTTGAAGAAAAGGTAGGTTTATAGTTCCAGCATCTTAATATGCCTTCTTAATATCACGCCTTTTGTTTTGGGGATTCCATTTCCAAATTAATTTTCTTTTTAAACAAATATTTACTTCTTTAAATTTCCAATATGCTTTTTCACAATAGCTACACGCCGCTGTAACAAATTGTTCTAAAAGGTATTCCCCTTAAATTTTGGGGGGTCCGGTTTCAGCTGTAAATCTTTTCTTACCCAGACAACACACCATTCACTGTTTCTTTCCTCCTGCGCAAACTTATTGTTTCTGGCTGTTCCCCAGCTTCATGGTAGCCATTTTAACTGCCGCTGCTCCTAGTCTTTGGATGAGTTGGGTTTTCCGAGTCGGGGGGGGGGATGTGTCTCCCCTCAACCTGCAAGGCAGTCCTCCTTTGCTTCAGTACCCTCGAGGGTGGCTATGGCTTAAAATGAAGCTCCCGACAGGGAGAGCTCAGAACGGACCTGCGGAGTTTGTGGATCTCACTTCTGAAGGCATCGGAAGTTCAACCGGAAGCCAGCACAACTTAAAAATCACTCATATATCTGGGTGATGCTTGGAAAGATTTTAACATATGGGCAAACCAAAGACGTTCCTAATCTGATGTTCTCCAAAGATCTCAGGTTATCAACTCTCCCATCATTCTCAGCCACTCTGGCCAATAGCATAGAGGCATTCTGGGAGCTGCCACCCCAAAATAATCTGCAGAAAACTTTGGTTTGTTCATTGGTACCTGAGAAGAGCAACAGTCTCGTCTGCCCGGCCCTGCCGACCCCAGTGAAGATGTATCAGGAAGTCACAGAGCCAGCCAAACAGGTGACCTACCTGTCCTGTGTGCTTGTTCACGACATAAAAGCGAGTGTTTAGCTGAGGCTCCCAACTCAGTCCATCCAGGAAGGATTTTCCAGAAAGATGGGCTGTAATGATCTCCCACAAGTTTATTAGGATGGGCTGCTCAATAAAAATCACGTAGTTTTCAGTCATTCCTAGAAACAGGAGAAGAAAAGAGTTGGGCCACTTCTTTTTGTGAAGAGCTGATTCCATTTGTCCATCTAATTACATGCACTTTTCCAACAGCATTGCTTTATATGAACTGCTCCAGTGGATCATGATTTCAATTTCAATTTATTATGGCCACCAGCTAGCAAAAGATGTTACATTGCTTTGTATGAACTGCTCCGGTGGATCATTCGTGGCTTGGAGCAATGAATTTCATTAATTTAATCTTTCCTATTACTTTTTCTGTTCTACTTGATTTTATTCTGGCAGATGATAGATCACATCACAGGCATTCCAAATTATCAGCCCATTTTTCATCATTTCACTTTTGGAACTCCAGCTGCCTCTTTCTGGCATTTCCAGAAAGACTTAAAAGGAGGAGGGTCCTCTCACCAAAACTGTGATAATAGGCTGGCTTCATTCTGTTCCTGGGTTGAATAGTGCACAACACTTCTGCGCCTTGCAGGCTGGAGTCACTAGGCTGAGACTTCTGGGGAGGAACACGGACGATGTTATAGTTGGAGCCTGTAAGAGAGAAAGCCCAGCTCTTTGGAACTGCGATTCCAGCTAATCAGCTGCAGATGGATTGGGGAATTGAGTTCAGCACAGCTGGTGTGCTATAAACAATGCTTCCTATGAACAATACTTGAATTTGGAATTGAGGTATGGGCAGCACCCATTCAAGGTTTGGAAGGGGGGACCACCAATACGATGCACTGTAAGAGAAATCCACAGCCACTTCGTCTTCAGTGTAAAATTCAGACAGGTGATCCATCAGATGCTACTTCACGTTTTCCAGGTCCTCTGATCCAGTTAAAAGGGCTGTAGCATCTGACTCAAAACCTATGCTACTTATATCAGTTTTCTTGTTTTCCCCACCAAAAAAGGTAGGTGCGCCTTATAGTCCGGAGCATCTTATATTCCTAAAAATACAGTACTTCTGTTTGTCTTACCATATGTCCCAAAAGAGTTGCCCATGTTGTAGACTGTTCCATCTGGATCATAGTGAGGGTGGGCTGTGGCTCCATTCACTGCAACATATTTTTTCCAGTTCACCTGCAAGGACAAACATGGCAGGTCATCTTACCTGAGTTGGACACCTTCCAGATAGAACTGAATTCTCAGAATTCCCACACCGGCTGAGAGGTGGTCATCACCAATATCTGGACCAAACCAGGGTAGGAGAAACTGAACTCAACAACTCATTGTGAAACATTATCGTCCTCTTTCTGTTTTGTGGGATGGCCATGACTAGTAGGATGAGGGCAATTATTCTTTCCCACTTTGGTTTCCCAGCAACTGTTCCACAGGGGCATATCTACTCCTGAACCTGGAAGGAACATTGAAACATTTGTAGAAGATCCAAATTGAGTCTTCAGCATCTCTAGAGCTCCTGGAAAACTGCCTGTCAATCCAGATTTGGGTAGTAGTGGATGAGACGGTGAAATAGGCTAACCCAAAGCCAGGTAACCTGCTCCGTTCCTTTACCTTCTCCTTTGATTCAAGCGTGTCCAGATCCACCTTGTGCATTTGACTGGTCTCCGTGCTGACAAAATAGTCACCTTTGATGACTGCAAAATTCACAACGCAGTTGTCTGTCTCTTCTGCAATATAAAATTCACCTCATTGGAGTGTCGTAAATTCAATACAGAAAGCATTTCCATTGTCACCAACTTGCCAGGATCAAAAGACTGAAAATGTAGGAGATGGAGTGGCAGAACTGTGGCGGAGTCAAAAGAGGAATCAGCCTAGAACATTTACGTGGTCACAAATGGACTTAGTCTATTCTGCCACTCCTTCTCCTATAGAAAGTGGCATAGTGTCTTAAAGCCAACTTCTGATTCAAAGTTACATTGTCAGGACAGTGTTGGAAGAAAAACTGAATATCACCTCCAGTTTTGTTCATAAGTTTTCCCACTATCCACTCCCCCCACTTCTTTCACAAAAAAAAATCCCTTATGGAAAGCACTAATTTCAAATGCAGAATATGAGCAAAACTGATCTAAAAATGATACTTACTTGGCAAGTCAAACTTTGACATGAAGCGCTCAAAAATGTTCTTGCAAGGATCTGGCATAGCCAAGGTGCCAAATTCAGAGATCATGATTCGGTTGTTCTTGCTGTTGGTCAGGTAAGAATCACTCCGGAGAAACTTGCTGCTGTATTTCACCACTCCATCCCCAATTTCAAACTTATGCATGAGTGCCATGCCATCAAACCAGTGGTTGTACCTTCATTTGGAGAAGACAAATACAGATTAGAGAAGGAGAAAGCCATGTGCAAAGCTTACCCTACCAGTTCCAATCATCCACTCTGTTTATTAGATGACAAAAAATGACCCTTTCGGTCTACAAGTGCACACAAAGGACACATCAGGTTGTAAAGACTATAATTTTTGCAAAGATTGAATTGTTAAAAAGGTCTTTCTAAAGAAGACAATCCCCCTCAAAAAAGTTTATTGCTAGATCAGCTTTCACCACGTCCTTCGTGGTCATTATATCTCCCATAAATCAAGAAAATATGTATTCAAGGATTCTTTCTTCCTAAGACACAACTGATTGGTAGAATTACTGAAGCACATGAATGGAGAAAGTTGATCAAGACTGCAGACCAGAATAAAATTATCTACTGGCTTTTTAATCCTTAGCAGAGCAGACGGCAGCATCCATAGCAATTGAAACAGGCATACTTGTCTGGTCCGAATTCGAATTTTCCTGGCCCGTTCCTCAGTAGCTTTCCTTTCAACCATTTGGGAATTTGCCCTTGGAGTTTTACTGGGATCGCTTGAGGTGTTTCTTGTACGGTGGAGAATAATGGCGAGATGCATTCTAAGCCCTTCTTGTGGCTGTAAATAACTGGTGCTTTCTGCTTGGGTAGCAGCTTTTTTATCACTGCAAAGACAAACTGAGCAATTAACAAAGAGGAAGGGGTTACCATCTTGAGTGCAATCCTAAAGTTACCGCTTCATATTATACACAGATGTCAATTACAAGTTTAGGAATTGGCTGAGTAAGAGGAAAGAAGGATGGCTTAAAGAACTAGGAAAGAATTGAAAGGTGCATAAAGAAAAGAAAAAGGGGGGGGGGGGAGAGAAAAAATTAGCAATGACTTTTGAAAAGTTAATTTGATCTGATCCTGTAGCCCAGCTCTTTCCTTCATTCCTACGTAGGCAGATCTGAACTGAATCTGAATTGATGTGTCTAGACATTGCTTTAATATCTGAAATTTTTTGAAGTGGAATTCTGTCTTTGCCCCCTATTGCCCCATAAAGTGCTAATGTCAGAAAAACAGCGTAATTTTTAAGTATTAAGAAGAAAATGCAACATTTTTTAGAATTTTGGTTTGGAAATCCAAATACATAAGGAGTTCAAGTGGTAAGTCTATGCCAAGGCAGACAATCAAATTAAAAATTAAACCACTATTGTTTAATGCTGCTTTATGGATCATTACCATGATGAAATATCCCTTCTCCCAATAACAACAACAACACTACAAACTAATGCCATGAAAGCGAAGATACAAAAATCCACTGACAATCCAAACTGCCAACTTTGCAACGACAAAGTTGAAACTGTTTCATACTTAATATGTGAGTGCAGCAAAATTGTGCAAACTGATTACAAAGCTAGACACAACCGAGTTGCTAAATTAATCCACTGGTCATTATGTAAATAATACGACTTACCTGTATCCAAAAAGCCATGGGAACATAAAGGAAAAAAATATAGAAAATGAGGTGGTGAAGATCTTGTGGGACTTTCAAATACAGACAGATCGTCACTTGGAACACAACACGCCAGATATCAGAGTTGTCAAAACTCTAAACGTGCAATTTATTGACATCGTGGTACCAGGAGATGCCAGAGTCGAAGAAAAAGAACTGGAAAAAATCATGAAATATCGCAACCTGGCCATTGAAACTATACGGCTGTGGGTGAAACATGTGACCATGATACCCATTGTCACTGGGGCACTTGGTACCATGTCCAAGAATTTTATAACATACATCAGCAAATTGCAGCTTCCTGCAATGACACCAGCAGAACTGCAAAAAACTGCGCTACTTGGAACATCGTACATTTTAAGAAGGTACTTGGTTGATATTGGTTGTTATTGACTCATGATGGTTGCAGTGTCCCAGGATCACACAGTTCCCTTTTGTGACCTAGCCAAGTTAAGGGAGAAGCCAGATTCACTTAATAACCACATTACTAGCATAACAACTATGATGATTCACTTAACTGTGACAAGGAAGGTAATAAAACAGGACGAAGCTCACTTAGTAAATGTCTCGCTTAATAACAGAAATGTTGGGCTCAATTTTGCTCGTAAGTCGAGGAGTGCCTGCTAAAGCTCTTGTCCACAGCGAGTTTCTGGGTAGATTCCAACTGAGGTCTACCTGGATGACTTTCATAACTGGGGGCCTTTGATATTGGGACCATCTAGCAGCTTCCTCAAACCTTCTTGGGCCAATTCCAATAGGAAAATCATCACAGACACTCTTGGCTGAATTTGTATGTACAATGGGAAGAAAACCGGTTTTACCTGGGGTACTTTGCAGCAAAGACGCAAGAAAGCGAATCACCTTCTGGAGCAGGAAGCCGGTGAAAGAAACGAGGAGGAAAAGCATTTTCACGATGCTGAGCTGGGAGAAAATAGCAAGCCGCAAACAGCCAGAGACTGTTAGTCAGAGAGAGCCAAAAAGCTCTTTGATAGGAGGCACAGGGCAGTGATGGAATATCTGTTGGCTTAGCGCAGTGTTTCACAATAAAAGCCTCCAGGACTGAACAGGTTTAGCAGACAAGGCGGCATTAAATTGGCAGAAACAGGAGGGCACAGACCTCTCGTGTCAAGTTTGGGGAGGAAAAACAAAATTATAGCAGACTTAAATTGCGAGACCTGACATGATCTCTGTTTGCTTCTAATGCATCATTGATCTATTGAATGAATATATCACATCCAATTATTAACCATTCAGGCTGGGTGTGTCCAGGCACTAGAGTAAAGTGCAGTTGGCTAGCTGGCACTTTGATGTCACTTTTGAACAAAACTACAAGGAAACTGGTTCAGTTGGTGGGCGAGAGTTGCTGAAGAACGCCAGGTACCTGCTGTGTTTATTTGTCTATCCTAAACCAGGGAACATCTGTCTTCCCTCCCAGGGAAATCAAAGCCCTTCTTACAGTAGTTTGCTTCTGAAATGGGCAACACATTCCTCCAGGCAAGCCGAGCGTGTAAAAAAACAATGCCCGGAGGAGGAAAATGTTGCTTTGAGTTCTGCACGGTTGCAGTCCCCATCTCTCCTTTTGCCCAGGGCTCTTGCTTGCAATTTAGAACAGACCAAGACCAACAGAAACTTCTTGCTCACATTCTTCACTTTTTAAAAAATTTTCCTGAGAAGGAAAAATTCAACCTGAGGCGGAGGGAGCGGCAGTCGCCCAAAGGCCCCATGGAAGCTGAGCGCACCAGGCCCAAAAAGCGAGCGAGCCTCGCCATGTCGCCCCGAGGTGGCTCTTCAGCTGAGCGCAGATCTTTCATGTGCTTCCGCCGGCCTGAATATGGGATCCCTTCAGATCCCAACGGAGCCAGCGCATGGCTGCCCATGAAGGTAAGGCTGATGGTGGGCAGTCCTCGGGGGAGACGCCGCACTGGAGGTGAGACTGCTGCCTGCCCTCCCGGGGTTGCTGTGCCAAGCTCCAGACAGTGGCAGGTGAGGGGCGGTGGCAGCAGGAGGGGGCGGGGGCAGCCCTCGGGGCCCTGGGAAAGCGCAGGAGTCCGACTCCCAAAGCGCAGTGCTCTGAAAGACTTTCTCTCCCAGGCAAAAGCAGCAGCTGACCTGGAGAGTAGGTCAGCATGATGGAGCCCTCCACGTGTTCTCGGGTGACCTGTTTACTCTCTCCCGCTCTCTTGCTGGGAGAGAGAAAGAGTTTTTTGCAGCACTGCGCTTTGGGTCCTGGTAACTCCAGAAAGCGCTACGCCAGAGAGAAACAGGATTCAACCCTTTTCTCTCTGCCTGGCTTTCCGGATGGGCCTTACATTTACAGGACCCAAAGCGCTCTCTCGGTCTCCCAGCAAGAAAGCGGGGGAGAGAAAATGGGTCGCCGGAGAACAATACTCCATGTGATCAGCAGCTGCTTCTCCTCTCCACCGCTCTCTTGTTGGAGGAGCGTCTTTCGCAGCACCGCGCTTTGGGGACCCAACCAGAAAGCCAGGCACAGAGAAACAGCCAGGTTGAAGGCCGGTACTTTTAAGCACCCACAAGGAACCCAGCCTTGGAGCAGTTTTGGAGATTGTCAAGCCCAGGCTGTTTGGAGTGAAAAGCTATTGCAATAGCCCGGGCTTGAAAACACATGGCTGGGGCCGAGGAGCGGTCCTCCTTAACAACAGTGTTCCTCGTGGGCGTTGGCATGCCTTCACCTCTGCCACCAGCTGTGGGAGGAAGATAAGGTTGCGAGCCTGGTGGGGACGGTGGGGGGGCCTGCGGCAAGCTAGGCTGCAGGCAGCATGAACTGGAATGGAGCCATGCCGGGAAGTGGTGGCTTAGCCAGCCACACGAGCTCAGTGGAGACGGTTGGGGGGGCATAGCAAGCTCCATGGGCACAGGGCAGGCACCACATAGGAAGGCAGTTTAGGCAGGCAAGCCGCCCGGGAGGTGAGAAGTGACTGGGCGGGTGGGGCGAGCGATCCACTGGTTTGGGGGCGTGGCCAGCCAGCGGTTGCTACCGGTTCAGCGACCCAGGCCAAATTATCACTACTGGTTCCGTGAACAGGTAGGAGCCCACCACTTCCAGCCACACCAGCAGCCCTGAGAGTGCCTTTTCCCCTCCAACTGGAGGTCCCTGGCACTCTGCACACACTGAGGAGCCCTTTCTTCCTCCTCTCTCGCTTCCCCCCACCACCACCAAAACACCCCATCACATGTGCAGCTGGTGGGAGGTGCTGAAAGCCCCGCAGTGGGAGACCCGCAACTGGTGGAGGCGCCATGGCAACAGCTCCTCTCTCAGGTGACATCACACATGCGCAGAGAGGGAGGGAGGGCAGGGGCAGAGAGAGAGGGAGAGATATGCTCAGAAGTTTTGGCCGCAACCCTCTGGCCAGGCATGGAAAAGGAGGCAGGGTTGGAGGCAAGCCCAAACACGTGGCAGGGAGAATGCCCGGGCGCAGGCACGAGCCTGGGAGAAGCTGGTGCAAAAGTTGGCCCTGCAGCTGGCATGGCTACTCCGTCCCTGCGGAGTTGCAGTGAACTTTCATGCCACCCGCAGGACCTCTCCAGCCTTGGCAGAGGCCAGTTGCCCAAGGGGCAAGACTAAGCTGGCTAGAGTGACCAGATGTCTAGCCAAAGGTGGACATGCCCTCTTTATTTGTAGGTGGCCTTAAAGTCAAATATTGTCCTAGCTTTTGAGTACTGCATCTAATTGAGCTTCCCTGCAAGCCCCACCCAAGTTAACAAGCAGTGCCTGAAACTGACAAGAGCATAATCAGTTTACAGGCTGAGGGCTTTGGACCCTTCCCTTACCCTCCCTGGCATCTTCCTCCCCCCGGACTCCTCTTTGCTCCCTTGGGAATTCCTTCCTCTGTCGTTAGTGTAAATGCAAACACAACACTGGATAAGATGAGATTGTCCTGGCACATTTGACTTGTTTTTTTTGTTTGTTTTAATGTTGTTAGTGGGTTTTAATCGTTTTTAACAGCGCTTTGTGTGCTGTGTTAAGTTTCGATTGAGAGCCACCCAGAATTCCAGGATCCAATTGTAGGAGTTGAAGACAACATATCTTCAGCTTGCCAAGAGGGAGAAATATTGCCATTGGCAGTTCAACAGATCTTCCCATCAGGAAATCTTTGCTTATATTCAAATGAAAACTTGGCAGCTGCAATTTACACCAGTTGGTTTTGCTCCTACTTTATGAAAGACAATTCCTGGCCTCCTTCGTGGCGTCTGGAATTCTGGTGTCTTGTGGTCTCTTTTCTTAAGTCTCCAGACTGAAACCTCTTAAATGCCTTATGAATCCTGAAGGCATCACCCCATCCCTGTTTTCATCTGCTGGGGCCTCTCTGCCCCTTAGATGGCCAGCCCAAGAGTGGAGATTGAGAAAAGGGGGGGGGGATTTCTCGCAGAGATGGGTTCAAAGAACTTAGAGAAGGTGGGACCTCAGGGTAAGTCAGCTGCAGCTTGAATTGGGTCAATGGTTAATAGACTGAGATGCCCTGGATACAATGAAATTTTTTTTACCTGGTACGATTGCCAAGATTTTTCAGCAGTATCTGAAGGGCTCTGAGCCAGGTTTATACAAAGTTCAAACCTGATAGTCAGGCCACAAGGACTAAGATTGACCCGTGGAGTTATTCGAGAGTGATTTTTTATTATTATTATTATTCACTTAGACAGACTCTTGCCAGACTAAAGCAGCTATCTGCATAACTGCAGATAAATTCTGGAAATCGCTAGGAAGGAGCCATTTTAAACCTCCCCCAAACTTCCGCTGCCCCTTTGCCAACTGGGATGCAGTCTCTCCCTCCTGCGAATGCAGACTACATCCCATCATAAATTAAGTCCATTAATAGAAATATATACTATGTTTAGCAAAGCCTCTTTTTTTAAATTAGAAAAGCTCATGCATGTGGGTAATAAGTCCCGGAAGGCAAGACAAGAAACCATGGATGGAAACTAAACAAGGAGGGAAGCAACTTGGAATTCAGGAGAAACTTCCTAACAGTGGGGACAATTAACCAGTTTGCCTTCAGCAGTTATGGGTGTTTCATCCCTGGAGGTTTTTAGGAAGAGACTGGACAGCCACTTCTCTGAAATTATATGGGGTCCCCTACTTGCACAGGGGGTTGGACTAGAAGATCTCCAAGGTCCCTTCCAGCTTTATTCTGATTGATTATCGCTTCCCACTGGCCAATATACATCATAATCATGAACGTCTTGCTTTCAATTAGAAAACTTGACTTAGGTGAGAAAAATGGCTATTTCTCGGTGAATCAAAGTGGAGCCCGATTGGAGAACCAAGGAAATTAAGGCACATCTAGTAGAAGTAGTTGATCCACAGCATTTTGGACACCATGGAGGAAATCCCCGAATCTCTGCTGTCTCAACAGGTGGCATTTAACTGGGGACAAAGCCCCCATGGAAGCCGCAGGGGATCTGGACAGGGATCTCGGTGCGGCCCAGTTCGGTGAAATTCTCCGCATCCAGAACAAGAAGGAAGCTGCCTTCATTCTGAAAGAAAGAGGGATGTTGGATAGCAGTTCCTCAGGGCTGCTACCCCGTGCAAAGCACCTGATTCCTCTGCTCCTTGTCTTGTGGAAAGAAGAAAAGTAAATCATGAAGGCATAGAGGAGCTCCAAAAAGTCCCAGCATTTGGAAATCCCAGATGCCGTGCAGCGTTCACAAGGAGGCAGGAGAAATTCATTTTCAGCCATCTAAAAGGAATATTCAAAGAGTAGGCCTTGACCTCTGCCGTGAGGACCAAATTACCTGCTTGGGGGTGAGCACCACCGAGAGGATCACTCCCTTGTCTTCTGCCCCTGAAGAATCGGGTTCTGGCACAAATATGGGCTCAGAAGGATACATCCCTTTCTCGCGCCAAATCTGGTGGGCAAAGCAGAGGGCACAGAAGAGAATTTTTCTCAGGAGTTTTCGAGGTCGAACTCTGTTAGAATATTCATAAACTGGAAGGAGGGCATAGCAACAAGTCAACCGATGGGAGCTGAAACAGGAAGGAGCCGGGGCGTGGCTCTGTAGCTCTGTGCTCAGCTCTAAAATGAAACTAGTCTAGTCTGTCTGCTGAATTGAAATAAAAACTCATCTCTGCTGTTCTCTCCTCTGCCTGTGTTTTTTTTTGCCTGTAACTCTCTACCATTTTGGAAGAATCTGCCATTGGAAATGTATATTTATTTTCATGTGTTATATTGTATATAAAGAGAAGTTAATGAATCCTGCTGAATCCGTTACCTGTGTGTGCTTTCCGGATTTGATTTTGGAACAAACTCTGACAAACTTCATCCCCACCACACCCGTAACAACAAAAGAGCATTGCTGGCCCCGATCTTCTCACCTTCACCTCCTTGGTTTCTGTATCAACCTTCATCAAGGAGTCTCCAACGACATGACCGAAGCCGCAGCCATAGAAATAACGGTATTTTTTCCCAGAGTAATGTGCATAGTTGATGTGAGGTAATTCCACTCCTCCGGCTTCTTTGAGGTCCTCCTTGTGTAGACTTTCAGACGTGCACCAGATCTAGAAGAATCAGCGTGGAATCAATTCTATCATAGAATCCTTACCCATCTATTATTTGGAGATGGTTTCTGAGTTTCTCCAGGAGCCTTTCCTGGCACACAATGCTTTATGTTTTTGGGCCCTTCCACTTGAAGGATGCAAGTAGTCATCAACTCACAACACACAGAATTTCCATCACTAAGCAAGGTGGTTAATAACAAAGTCATACCGAATATTAAGACCTTTTTTGGCCCCCGTTCTTAAGCAAATCACTTCAATTGTTAAGTGAATCACGTGGTTGCTAAGTCAGCCCTTTTTCCCATACAGGCACTGCTTGTCGGAAACTGGCCGGGAAGGTTGCAAATGATAGTCACATGACCCCGAGATGCCGAAATTGCCCTAAAGCATCCAAATTTTGATCACGTGACTGTGAGGCTTGCTGCGATGGTCATAATTGCAAGGACTGGTCATAAGTCACTTTTTTCAATGTCATTGTAACCTTGTGCAGTCTATAAACAAATGGTTGTAACAGTCAAGGACCACCTCTAGATGATCTTTCCCATTCTCTGGAGGCAACATCCCTTTTTTTCTGAAAAGTGTTTCCTTTTTCATCGAATTGCAGAATTACTGCCATGGTCTCCTTGAGGCCTTCAGTTCCATCCCCATCTCCTTGAGAATAACAGCAACTTGCAAAGAGGCTAGTATTTTTTTCTCTCTCAGTTAGGAAAAGCCACCTCTTCCTTGCAGTTCTGAGTATTCCTTGCATGGCTGGCACAAAACCCGGGCTGTTGATCCAACCCTCTGCTCAATTCTGCAGTCTAAGGCTAAGCAATGGTTGTCTTGCCTTTGCATGAAGATATTTAGCTCTCTGAGCGATCTTAAAATCTCGGTTTGAAGAGGGGGGGAATCTCTTGGAGGCAAGCAAATTTACCATGAGCAGGGAAGGATCGACTTCCAAATTCCGGGTGTCAGTTCTTAACTTTCTCAGGAGTATGAAATAAGTTCTACCTTGGCACAAGGCTCTTAAACATCCCATTTCAAGAGCTTCCTTTGGATGAGTTTAAGCTTCAGCTCACGAAACCTTCGATCCAATTTCTCCACAGCTTCATTTAGTTAAATCTTTGGAAAAAATGATCCCATTTATGTACCTTATTTTTTGCAGTGTAAGACACACTTTCCCCTCCCCGCCCCCAAAAAAGGGAACATTGGAGTCTTCGCTGCCGAGCAGCTGACTGGCAGTTGAATTGGCCTCCCGGAATACTGATACCAGCGATGATCGGCGGCGGCAGTGAACGGCAGCAGCAGCGATTGGCGGTGGCAATCCCCGCCACCTAGAACAGCTGATTGGTGGTATTCCAGGAGGACAATCCAACCACCAATCAGCTGCTCGGCTCCAGCGTTCCCCAAAGAATGCAGCAGCTCAGTTCAGTTACCGGTGGTGGCTGCAACAGAGTGGAGCCCTGACACGCCATGCGCTGGGGCTGTGATAACGTGCTGAAGCTGACCAGGCTGTTTGCTGTTTGCTGCAAGGATGCTAGGCAGATAAATACCAGATGGATGCTTGGAGGCAGAGGAATTTTTTTTCTTGTTTTCCTCCTCTAATATGCATCTTATGATCCAGTGTGTTTTATAGTGCGAAAAATATGATAAGTCCCACTATTTTTTCCCAATTCATGTTGCCGTTTGCAGGATGGTGAGATTTCCGAAGGATGACAAGAAAAACGGAACGCTTTCATTCTTTCTAAGTTACACACACCCATGCACACATGGACACAAATTACCTACCTTCCCATCCGCCTCCTTCACAGCTTCTGCCAGCGTGTAGGACAAAGAGTTAAGATTCTGCCCCACAGATGCCTTGGAGCTCACCGTGATCGGGAGAACAAAGCGCCGTGGAAATGGCTTTGGGAACGTGTTGTAGGTCTGCCAACAAAAAAAGCCATTGCACAGAGAAATAGAGCCATACTCTGTGATCATACCACAAGGATGAAGAGCAGGACGGGCCAAGAGGGAAGAGAACTTCACCTTCCTTTACCTTGGAATCCCACCCTTGTCTAGGGCTGGAGCACCACTGTCCAACACCCCTGGGAGATACCAAGCTAGTCTACAAGATGAAGCTCCCTTTCAGTGCCCACCATGTGGAGGGCAGAGCAGCAGTACCTGGTTAAGGGCTTCTCCAGCCTTGTGGAGGTTCTGCATTCGGTAAATGTCAAAAACATTCCCATCTTCAAAACAGCAGAGATCCAGGACAATACACCCCTGGTCCTCAAAGGTGTTGATATGATGGAAACAGCAGAAGGCCTTGCTATGATAATGCAAGGGTAATATCTGCAAGAAGAGAGGTAGACATGGGAGTGAATTCCTGCCTTTTGGGGACACCCAAACAATTGGTCCTGGGCACAACTTCTTAAAAATCTTTGCTTATATGTCAGGGTGATGCTTGAAAGGATTTTAACGTATGGGCAAAGCAAGGAGGTTTCGAAGTGATCTTTCCAAATCTGATGTTCTCCAAAGATCTCAGGACCTCAACTCTCCCACCATTCTCGGCCATTCTGGCCAATAGCATAGAGGCATTCTGGGAGCTGCCACCCCAAAATAATCTGGGGAAAACTTTGCTTTGTTCATTGATACCTTCTACCACCCAGGAAGAGAAGAGCAACAGTCTTGTCGGCCTCGCCCTGCAGACCCCAGAGAAGACATATCAGGAAGTCACCTGAGCCAGCCAAACAGGTGACCTACCTGTCCCGTGTGTTTGTTCACGACATAAAAGCGAGTGTTTAGCTGAGGCTCCCAACTCAGTCCATCCAGAAAGGATTTCCCAAAAAAATTGGCTGTAATGATCTCCCACAAGTTTATTAGGAGGGGCTGCTCAATAAAAACCATGTAGTTTTCAGTCATTCCTAGAAACAGGAGAAGAAAAGAGTTGGGCCACTTCTTTTCATGAAGATCTGATTCCATTTGTCCATCTATTTACGTGCACTTTTCCAACAACAAGGTTGCCTTATCTTTCTACCTGCCAGCTTCATCCTTTGTTGCCAAAACAATTTCAGGTTATTCACCATAACGGCCAGTAATTTCAAATTATCCAACTTAACACTCTGTGGATCAAATTTAATGCCTTAGGGTCCTACATCACCTACTTAGGAATTGACATGCTTTTTTTAATCAACAATTCTTAAAAAAAGGAATTGCCAGACTTCATTTACACAACCCCCTTCCAGCTCCCAATGGAAGGCCAGCGATTGGAGTGCCGCCAGGAGCCAACACTTTTTGTTCAGCTTCATAGTTTTACTGATATTGTTTTTAAAGCATCTCTCATGGCATGATTTCAATTTCAATTTATTATGGCCACCAGCTAGCAAAAGATGTTACATTGCTTTGTATAAACTGCTCTGGTGGATCATTCGTGGCTTAGAGCAATGAATTTCATTAATTTAATCTTTCCTATTACTTTTCCTGTTCTACTTGATTTTATTCAGTCAGTGTGATAGATCACATTGGTGGCATTCCAAATTATCAGCCCACTTTTCATCATTTCACTTTTGCAACTCTAACTGCCTCTTTCTGGCATTTCCAGAAAGACTTAAAAGGAGGACGGTCCTCTCACCAAAACTGTGATAATAGGCTGGCTTCATTCTGTTCTTGGGTTGAATAGTGCACAACACTTCTGCGCCTTGCAGGCTGGAGTCACTAGGCTGAGACTTCTGGGGAGGAACACGGACGATGTTATAGTTGGAGCCTGTAAGAGAGAAAGCCCAGCTCTTTGGAACAGCAATTCCAGCTAATCAGCTGCAGATGGATTGGGGAATTGAGTTCAGCACGGCTGGTGTGCTATAAACAATGCTTCCTATGAACAATACTTGAATTTGGAATTGAGTTATGGGCAGCACTCATCCACGGTTTGGAAGGGGGGACCACCAATACGTTGCACTATAAGAGAAATCCACAGCCACTTCGTCTTCAGTGTAAAATTCAGACAGGTGATCCATCAGATGCTACTTCACGTTTTCCAGGTCCTGTGATCCAGTTAAAAGGGCTGTAGCATCTGACTCAAAACCTATGCATCTACTTATTGGAAAAATACTTATATCATCCTTGAATTGACTGAGTTTTCCTGTTTTCCTCACCAAAAAAGGTAGGTGCATCTTATAGTCCGGAGCATCTTATACTCCAAAAAATACAGTACTTCTGTTTGTCTTACCATATGTCCCAAAAGAGTTGCCCATGTTGTAGACTGTTCCATCTGGATCATATTGAGGGTGGGCTGTGGCTCCATTCACTGCAACATATTTTTTCCAGTTCACCTGCAAAGACAAAGATGGCAGGTCATCTTACCTGAGTTGGACACCTTCCAGATAGAACTGAATTCTCAGAATTCCCACACCGGCTGAGAGGTGGTCATCACCAACATCTGGACTAAACCAGGGTAGAGGAAGCTGAACTCAACAACTCATTGTGAAACATTATCGTCCTCTTTCTGTGGCTAAAACCTGTTTTGTGGGATGGCCATGACTAGTAGGATGAGGGCAATTATTCTTTCCCACTTTGGTTTCCCAGCAACTGTTCCACAAGGGCATATCTACTCCTGAACCTGGAGGGCACATTGGAACATTTGTAGAAGATCCAGATTGAGTCTTCAGCATCTCTAGAGCTCCTGGAAAACTGCCTGTCAATCCAGATTTGGGTAGTAGTGCATTAGATGGTGAAATAGGCTAACCCAATGCCAGGTAACCTGCTCCGTTCCTTTACCTTCTCCTTTGATTCAAGCGTGTCCAGATCCACCTTGTGCATTTGACTGGTCTCCGTGCTGACAAAATAGTCGCCTTTGATGACTGCAAAATTCACAACGCAGTTGTCTGTCTCTTCTGCAGTATAAAATTCACCTCATTGGAGTGTCGTAAATTTAATACAGAAAGCATTTCCATTGTCACCAATTTGCCAGGATCAAAAGACTGAAAGTGTAGGAGATGGAGTGGCAAAACTGGGGCGGAGTCAAAAGAGGAATCAGCCTAGAAAATTTACGTAGTCACAAATGGACTTAGTCTATTCTGCCACTCCTTCTCCTATAGAAAGTGGCATAGTGTCTTAAAGCCAACCTCTGATTCAAAGTTACATTGTCAGGACAGTGTTGGAAGAAAAACTGAATATCACCTCCAGTTTTGTTCAGAAGTTTTCCCACTCTCCCCTCCCCCCACTTCTTACCCCCAAAAAATTGATGGAATGTCTTTCAGCATTTCCCTTATGGAAAGCACTAATTTCAGATGCAGAATATGAGCGAAACTGATCCAAAAATGATACTTACTTGACAAGTCAAACTTTGACATGAAGCGCTCAAAAATGTTCTTGCAAGGATCTGGCATGGCCAAGGTGCCAAATTCAGAGATCATGATTCGGTTCTTCTTGCTGTTGGTCAGGTAGGAATCACTCCGGAGAAACTTGCTGCTATATTTCACCATTCCATCCCCAATTTCAAACTTATGCACGAGTGCCATGCCATCAAACCAGTGGTTGTACCTTCATTTGGAGAAGACAAATACAGATTAGAGAAGGAGAAAGCCATGTGCAAAGCTTACCCTACCAGTTCCAATCATCCACTCTGTTTATTAGATGACAAAAAATGACCCTTTCAGTATACAAGTACACACAAAGGGCACATCAAGTTGTAAAGACTGTAATTTTTGCAAAGATATGATTTTTGAATTGTTAAAAAGGTCTTTCTAAAGAAGACAATCCCCCTCAAAAAAGTTTATTACTAGATCAGCTTTCGCCACGTCCTTTGTGGTCATTATATCTCCCATAAATCAAGAAAATATGTATTCAATGATTCTTTCTTCCTAAGACACAAATGATTGGTAGAATTACTGAAGCACGTGAATGGAGAAAGTTGGTCAAGACTGCAGACCAGAATAAAATTATCTACTGGCTTTTTAATCCTTAGCAGAGCAGACGGCAGCATCCATAGCAATTGAAACAGGCGTACTTATCTGGTCCGAATTCGAATTTTCCTGGCCCGTTCCTCAGTAGCTTTCCTTTCAACCATTTGGGAATTTGCCCTTGGAGTTTTACTGGGATCGCTTGAGGTGTTTCTTGTACGGTGGAGAATAATGGCGAGATGCATTCTAAGCCCTTCTTGTGGCTATAAGTAACTGGTGCTTTCTGCTTGGGTAGCAGCTTTTTTATCACTGCAAAGACAAACTGAGCAATTAACAAAGAGGAAGGGGTTACCATCTTGAGTGCAATCCTAAAGTTACCGTTTCATATTATACACAGATGTCAACTACAAGTTTAGGAATTGGCTGAGTAAGAAGAAAGAAGGATTGCTTAAAGAACTAGGAAAAAATTGAAAAGTGCATAAAGGAAAAAAAATGGGGGGAGAAAAAATTAGCAATGACTCTTCTAATTTGATCTGATCCTGTAGCCCAGCTCTTTCCTTCATTCCTACGCAGGCAAATCTGAATTGATGTGTCCAGATATTGCTTTAATATCTGAAATTTTTGGGAGTGTCTTTGCCCCTTATTGCCCCATAAAGTGCTAATGTCAGAAAAACAGAGTAATTTTTCAGTATTAAAAAGAAAATGCATCAATTTTTGGAATTTTGGTTAGGAGTTCCAAATACACAAGGAGTTCAATTGGTGAACTTAAATCAATACTCAACACAGTTCAACTGTTTGGTAGCAGCATCAAAATGAACTTTCAACTTGAAAAATGTGCTATATTATCCATGCAGCAAGGAAAAATGGAAAAAATAGAAGGAATAGAACTGGAAAATGGAAACATAGTAAAAGCATTAGCAAAGGATGATGGTTACAAATATGTAGGCATATTGGAAGCAGATAACATCTTGAATGGGAAAGTCAGAGTGTTAACGCAAAAGAAATACATCAGGAGGGGCCGCAAAATATTAAAATCAAAGCTGAATTCTGGAAACATAATTAGAGGCATTAATACATGGGCAGTTCCAGTGGTAAACTACTCAGCTGGAATCATTAACTGGACTTTGGCTGAACTGGAAAACTTGGACCGGAAAACGCGCAAATTTTTGAATATGTACCACGCTTTACATCCATGAAGTAACATCGACAGGTTGTACCTGCCAAGAAAAATAGGTGGCAGAGGACTATTACAAATCCATCAAACTGTAAAAGAAGAAAAATGAAGTTTGAATTAATATGTGACCAAAGTACAGAAAAATTGCTGCAGGCTGTGAAAACGGAGAACATTATAAAAACAACAGAAACAAAGGCAGAATATAAGAAAAAACAGCTGGATGACAGATTAAATAGATCTGTCTAAAGCTTTGCATGGACAGCACTTGAAAAACATTGAAGGAAAATGTGATGACAACTTTACATGGGCATGGCTTAAGATGGGAACCATCAAAAAAGAAACGGGGGGTTTAATACTCGCTGCTCAAGAACAAGCACTACAAACTAATGCCATGAAAGTGAAGATACAAAAATCCCACCGACAATCCAAACTGCCTAATTTGCAACAACAAAGTCTAAACTGTTTCACACTTAATATGTGAATGCAGCAAAATCGCACAAACTGATTACAAAGCTAGACACAACCGAGTTGCTAAATTAATCCACTGGTCATTATGTAAAAAATACGACTTATCTGTATCCAAAATGTTATGTGAACATAAAGTGGAAAAAGTTATAGAAAATGAGTAGGTGAAGATCTTGTGCGACTTTCGAATACAGACAGAACGTCACTTGGAACACAACACGCCAGATATCACAGATGTCGAAAAATGAAATCTACAATTTATTGACATTGTGGTACCAGGAGATGCCAGAGTCAAAGAAAAAGAACTGGAAAAAATCATGAAATATCGCAATCTGGCCATTGAAACTACACGGCTATGGAAGAAACATATAACATTGATACCTATTGTCATAGGGGCACTTGGTACCATATCCAAGAATTTTATTAACATACTGTAAATCAGCAAATTGCAGCTTCCTGTAATAACACCAGCGGAACTGCAAAAAAACTGCGCTACTTGGAACATTATACATCTTAAGAAGGTACTTGGTTGATCCCTAGGACCCTGGCAGCAACCTGTATCAACCATTAGCACCAGTCAGTGGTATTTGTGGTGCATTTTTGAATGTTCAGTTGACTGAGTTTCATGTTTAATGAATAAAGTAAATATGATGATGATGATGATGATGATGATGATGATGACGACGACGACGACGCAGCCTGGCTCTCACACATTGAAATAGGTCAGGTCAGTGCAAGCAACAATGTTAATGATGACACTGGGCTACAACCTGTCCTGACCCAACAAGTTCCGTCTTTTATGACTATCTCAAAGCTACCCTCTCTTGCTTCAGCCACTTAGCCCCTGATGAACCCTCATAGATAATTCTGCCTCCTCCTTCCCTCTCTGGTCTGATGCAACTGACACTTAGAAAGAAAGAAAGAAAACTGTGGGTAATAATTCCCAATGCCTGCCAAGGTTTGCCTCCTCCACCATTTCTGGATGGCAGTACAGGTAGTCCTCGACTTACAACAGTTTGAAATTACAGCAAAACTGAAAAAAGAGACTTATGAACATTTATCACACATGCAGCATCCCAAGAGTCATGTGATCAAAATTCAGATGCTTGGCATATGACTCATGACGGTTGCGGTTTCCCAGGGTCATGGAATCCCCTTTTGTGGCCTTTTTTTAAAAGGTTTTTTTTTTTACAAACATCAAATCAATGCATGAACAGGGTATCATACATTCTAATACAAATAAAACTAGTAAAATTAATCATAGTTATTACACTCAATCAACTTATATATTTCTAATAATGATACACAATTATAGTAAGTTGCAATCTATCATTATTCAATTATTCCATGTTTTCTCTTATTGTTACTTTTATTTTACTATATAAAAGTGTCTACGCTAACATTCCCTTCTTTTATTTCTATCACTTATTTTAACTTTTAATCATGTCACCTTTCACTAAACAACATTTTCTTTCTATCCTACCTAACTTCTAGTTGTGTCACCTACCTAAAAAAAAAGAAAAGGGAAAAAAGGGAGAGAAAAGGAAAAGCAAATCAGAACAACAAAGGAGAGAAATCATCTATCCATCATCTCTTGCTCACTTCAATACTTTAGTTGCTATGCTTTTTTTAATTTGCCTCCCACATTCCTCTCTGGGATCTTTATCCCTATCTGTAACTGCTTCTTGGCTATTCAATCTAGGTATTTCTCCCACCTCTACCCTCTTCCACTGCCTAGTTTCCAAAATTTCTGCCCAGACCCCTGTCTCCCTTTCAAACGTATCTTCCAACTCGCTTAATACATTTTCCCCCTGGTTTAATTCATCAATCACTGTTATTTTCATTGTTGTCTCGTCTTCTTCCTTCATTTCTTATGTTGACTCCTCCCTTTCCCTTTTGTGATCTACTGACAAGCCAAGTCAAGGGAGAAGTCAGATTTACTTAATAACCACATTACTAGCTTAACAACTACAATGATTTACTTAACTGTGACAAGGAAGGTGATAAAACAGGGCAAAGCTCACTTAGTAAATGTCTCACTTAACAACAGAAATGTTGGGCTCAATTTTGCTCGTAAGTCGAGGAGTGACTGCTAAAGATCTTTTCCACAGCAGGTTTCTGGGTAGATTCTAACTGAGGTCTACCTGAATGACTTTCATAACTGGGGCCTTCGATATTGGGACAATCTAGGAGCCTTCTCAAACCTTCTTGGGCCAATTCCAATAGGAAGTTCATCACAGACACTCTTGCTTGAAATTGTATGTATGCTCCATCCTGAAAGATTGCCAAATACGCTCATATTTGAATAGAATAGAATAGAATAGAATAGAATAGAATAGAATAGAATAGAATAGAATAGAATAGAATAGAATAGAATAGAATAGAATAGAATAGAATAGAATAGAATTCTTTATTGGCCAAGTGTGATTGGACACACAAGGAATTTGTCTTTGGTGCATATGCTCTCAGAGTACATAAAAGAAAAGATACGTCTACTGGGGAAAGCAGATAAAATGTTAAGTGGAGTGTTTTATATTTTGAACAATTTCCTCTGTACAAAAACTACCATTCTTGCATAGCAATCTGGCTGTGAAGACAACGTTCCTGGTTTACACACTCCTTTCTTGGCTGATCCTGAAAAAAAATCATTCCAAGACTGTCAGAAAAATAAAAACCTATGCAAAGGGAAGGCATGTTGGTTATTTGCACGTTATTCCTAGAAGACTGCATGAATCATCGCAATTCAAACTTAATCTGTCTATAGCTTGTAATCATCAGGATTTGCCTCCTGACCGGCCCCAACTGCAATGTGATCTCTGTGGATCTCTGTGAATCTTAATGGCTCAAAAGCTTTTTTAAAAAAACTGCTGTTAGCAGAAAATGGGAAGAAAAATAGTCTTACCTGGGGTATCTTGCAGCAAAGACGCAAGAAAGCGAATTGCCTTCTGAAGCAGGAAGTTGGTGAAAGAAACGAGGAGGAAAAACATTTTCACGATGCTGAGCTGGGAGAAAATAGCAAGCCGCAAATAGCCAGAGGCTGAGAGCCAAAAAACTCTTTGACAGGAGGGCAGGGCAGTGAGGGAATATCTGTTGGTTTAGCACAACGTTTTACAATAAAAAATTGCCTCCCCCTTTCAGGACTGAACAAGGTTAGGAGACAATAAATTGGCAGAAACAGGAGCGCACAGACCTCTCGTGCAAAGTTTGGACAAATCACTTTTTGAGGGAGAAGAAACAAAATTATATGGTAGCAGACCTAAATTGTGAGACCTGACATGATTAAGATATCACCTCTGTTTGCTTCATAGTTCATTATTGATCTATTGAATTAATATATCATATCCAGTTATTAACCATTATTAACCTAATTCAGGCTGGGTGTGTCCAGGTCACTAACATGCAGTTGGCTAGTTGGCACTTTGATGTCACTTTTGAACAAAACCACAAGGAAACTGGTTCAGTTGGGTGGGTGAGAGTTGCTGAAGAACACCAGGTACCTGCTGTGTTTATTTGTCTATCCTAAACCAGGGAACATCTGTTTTCCCTCCCAGAGAATTCAAAGCCCTTCTTACAATAGTTTGCTTCTGAAGTGCTTCTCCAGGCTAGCCGAGCGTGTAAAAAAACAATGCCCGGAGGAGGAAAATGTTGCTTTGAGTTCTGCAAGGAGTTCCCCATCTCTCCTTTTGCCCAGGGCTCTTGCTAGCAATTTAGAACAGACCAAAACCAACAGAAACGTCTTGCTCACATTCTTCACTTTTTAAAAATTCTTCCTAAACTTTCCCTCAGCCTTCTGTTCTCCATGTTTATTACAGCCAAACCTCGGTATTGCCACAACAGAGACGTTAATCAATTAAGGGGGAAAAGGGGGGTTTCTCCTAGATTTATACTTTGCCTTTCCTTCAAAAGTTCAAGACATCATACATTTTACCAAGTTAAAAGCATCCTATGTTAAGGACTCTGTCCTTCAGCACTTTTCCTGTCTGCTCTAGTTGCTAAATATTGGTAACTAAATCTGTTTCGGCCATAGTCTTTTTTATGCACAGGCTCTAGAGTGACAGATCTACGTCCTGGGCTCACGTTAATAATATCTCCATGATTTGTATTATTCCTATCTTGCTGCAGATCCAAAGAAATAATGCTTCAATTATTCTGATGCAATCCTAAAAATAGCCTCACTCTTTCAAACTTAGCCAATTTCCTACAAGCAAAAGTATGAGCAAAGTGTGTTCGGATAAGGGCCAGGCAAATCGTAAACCATGCTTTGGAAGACATGTTTATATTGGGAGACAAAACTTCTGTTTCTTTTGATCCACGTCTGGGTGCACAAGATGAGAGACTTGGATTATTGCTCAAAAGCAGCTAAAGGAACTTCTCACCTGATGTTTCAAGCATGGACTACAGCCACCTCTCAGCCACTACTCTGATAGCTGACCATTCACAAATAGGACAGTAATAAAAATATTCATTTTCTCAACAACGCAGCAGACACGACAACAAAAGTATTCAATATGAAACTGATTTAAGCCTGGTCATGAAACTGATCGGAAAAAATTGAAGGTCGTTACTGATCTATTGGGGATGCTTTACTTTTACAATAGGATGGGAAAAATTTGAAGATATTATTCAGATCAGATATTTCAGGTTTAAGCTTAAATAATGTTCAACCCTAATCCACTAACACATGAAAGCAGATTATGGAAAGAAAAGTAGCAGTTAGATGTTCAAAAGTAATGAAAAACAAGGGAGCCATGTTGGAGGTGGAAAATATAATGAACAGTTTAATCATAATGCCTATACATATGTATAATTATCCCATAAGATTAACATCAAATCATGATTTTATTTTGGGAGAAGAACTATAATGCACAAGCAAAATAAGAACATTATTACAATTTTCTTCCTTTGTATTTTATTTTCATTTCAAGTCACCAACATTATAAAATAGAATTCTTTTTCCAAAGGGAAAAAGAACACAATAATAAAATATAAGGAAAGAAAAACATCACTTTCTAAAACTATTTAGGGAAAACAAGTTCTTAGTCTTATATATAAGTTTATCAAAGTATAACAAATACAACCCAACCAAAATGAAAGGTTTATATGCCAAGATTTCACTATGACTCAGCCACATAACTTTTTCCTATGGAAATGAAATTCAAATGAGTGTAATGTAGATTAGGTATGTCAAAATAAGTCAAGTTCAAGGTCCTCCTCACTGGAAATTACATGCTTTAGATGGTGAACTACTTTCCCAATCAATAAAAAAGGAAGTATAAGTGTCATGGAAATTAAAAGGCTCCACCCCCCCCCCCCCCCATACAACAGAACAAGTAAGTGCATGCCTTAAATCATTTGCCAGATACACCCTCTTCATTTTGTAGAGGGCCAGCAATTGCTGCAAAACTGTGCCTTAAATTCTCTCTTTTCAGCTTCAAGTGATTTTCTATAGAACAAGCTTCTTTCAGGATTCCTTCAAGCTCCTCTACATATGAAGCATCCATTGCTGCTCTCTCACTTTATTCATAAAAAGGAAGAAAAGAAACTGTAGTTTAAATTGCTACATGCAAAACTAAAATTTGCATCGATGCTTTCAATTGTTAAGCATTTTAAAACAATGAAGGTAAGCCATTAAATACATATAGCAGGAGAATATTTCCTCACTTATAAATATAAAATTTTAGTTAAAAGGTACTGAACCCATGGTATAGATACCGGTGTCCTTCTTATATAAAGTGCTTATTTGTTATATCAATACATGTGGAGTTTGGTGTGTTGCTTTGAACACATTAGATAAAATTCATTTTTGTGACAGTCCACTTAAATAATGGAGCAGGGTTTTTTTCTGCTCACATCTGGAGCTCCCTACACCTCCTAAAACAGCTCCAATTTGCCAGATGTGAAAGATACACAGAGAGTTATTAGGAGACAATATTCTCCCATGCACACAATGCTGACAGAAGCAAGGCAGCAAAACAAGTTTACCGAATTTTAGCAAAGCAGTGTACACAACTAAGACTACAAGTTGGTTCAGAAGATAGACACTAAATAACTTTGGATCTTGCTATATATTTTAAATGTTTTTCTAGCTGAAAGCATTTTGTTACTATTTGCAAACATTTGGTTTATTTTTGCTTTTTAGTAAATAAAAAGGACTAAAACACAATTTTGGAAATAACAATTACATCAACAGCAGAATATGTGTTCAAAAAAGAAAGTTTAAAATATCAAAAGTAAAATCATTTACTTACCTCAAAATTTGTGCATACTTTGATAACAGAGCATTGATTTCTTTGCCTGTATCTGTTAATACAAATATTTATTTAATTAAACTTTGGGTGTAAATATAAGCAAGAAGAATGGCTAATATTCTTTTCAAAATAATACCCTTTAAAATGGTTTCCAAAGTATCAGTTTTATGAAATTTCTGGGAGCTTTCAGGAGTTGGATCATTTTTTTCAAAAAAACTCAATTGTGCACTTCCTGAAGTTTCATTCTATAAAAAGAAAAAAAAGTAACAGTTTTTTAAAAAAACATCAATGGATTTCCCCAGCCATGCCATACCTTTGTATCCATGACTCATAGGATTTTAAATAAACAGAACACAAGTGAAAAGGAAATTACTGCAATTTAAACAAAGATAATGCTACCTAGTTCAAACTTACCTTTGCTTCTTTTTTACGCTTATTTTTGTATTCATCTGACTTTACCAGGGTAGTCGCCATTGTTAACTGATTAAAAAGTACAAGGTTATTATTTGTGGGAAATCTCTGGAATACCAGATAACAGCACACACACACAAAACGAGTGTTAAGCACCACGTAGGTTCTCCTGATACAATCAAATAAACAAAATACACACACACACACACCCCTTTCAGAAAAAAAGATGACAAAATATCTTGCACCTAAGGACAGCCTGTTAAAATTTGATTTTTGCCACTACTTTATGCAACCTAGGTGAGAAATCCTAACTTTGTGGTCAGGAATCTGTGTTCTCTGATAATGCAACATTAATGGCATTGTGATAGTTGTCAAAATTCCACCAGAGGGGATGAATTCACAGGAAGTTTAGGGTCACACCACCGCTGCACTCTGCAGATTTACCATCCTCTAGCAAAGAGGAAGCTGGGCAGCATCTCCCACCCACTTCAAGAAATGCAGAGCTTCCATCTAGGCACGACCTAATGCCAGGCATGGTGGTTTGCAGAAGCAACCACAAAGCAAGATTTGTGCAAAATTGGCAGCCCAGTGTACGCCAAGCGGTGAGCCTCTAGATAGCGAGATGCGTGGCGTATCGATTTCATTTAATAAAACAAACGCAGAGCAACCCCGCCTTGCCCTAGCAGGGCTCTGCCCTTTCATGGAGTTCCCCCCACTTTTCTTTTTAGGAAGCCGTTTCCCAGAATGCCCTGTGAATGAGTCTTCTCTTTTATGCCTCTGTAACATATACCTTGATTCCTAGCTGTTGGCAGCCCACAATCCTATGAGACTCAGAAACCCTTTAAATTAAAGAAATAAAATTAAAATATAATTCAGGGGTCTCCAACCTTGGCAACTTTTAAGGCTTGTGGACTTCAGCTCCCAGAGTTCCTCAGTCAGCTTTGCTTGTGGACTTCAATTCCCAGAGTTCCTCAGTCAGCTTTGCTGGCTGAGGAACTCTGGGAGTTGAAGTCCACAAGTCTTAAGATGGCCAAGGTTGGAGACCCCTGCTTTAAAGCATGCAGACCAGACCCCCCCCCCAATAAATGTCCCCCCCCGCCCCCATTGGCGTCTGCCAGCTTTGCTGGCTGAGGAACTCTGGGAGTTGAAGTCCACAAGTCTTAAGATGGCCAAGGTTGGAGACCCCTGAACTATAGTATAGCATTATAATAAATATAATTTCCAAATTTCAGCCTTAGCAAAACGGGACGGGGGGGGGCTCTTCTATTTCACCCTCCCCAACTCAAAATAAAACCTGGTTTCATAATCTCCCAGGCTGTGGGTGATGGGAGTCCCCAGTCCCCACCACACACACACACACACTTTCGGGGGTCCCCCAAATCGCCCTCCCGGGGGTCCCAGTATCCCCTACTGAGTTCAGTCCGGGTCAAACTGGGTTGAGGTGGGGGGGAGGGCCTGGGAGGTGTGTCTTTAGACCCGAGGGGGGGGGAATTCGGCCGTGTGAAAGGCACAGTACACGTTTCGGGGGTGGGGGAGGGGCGCGCCTCGTGTGAACGCGCCTCACACAGTTCAGGCGGAGGCCGCCGACGCCCTGAGGGGGGGAACCCGTGGGCGACGCCAGTGCGCATGCGCCACTCCGCCTCACAGGGCGACGGTTAAGCGGCGTCTCGCGCTGAGAGGAGGAGGAGGAGGGGGAGGGAAATGGGGGGGGTGGTTTTGGCGGGAAACTGTCACGCGACGCGCAAGGCTGGTGCGGGAGGGCGCAGATATGGAGAGGATCAGCCTTTCTAAAGCAGGCTTTCTCACCGTTGTGATTTTTTAAATAATAATAATAATAATAAAGATTTGTGGATTCCAGTTCTTAAAAAATGCAACACCCACCCAAATTATGATGAAATGCAATGCATCTGCTAACTATTTTAGTTAACTAGTTTCCCACTTAAGAGGGATGGACTTCCACTCCCAGAGTCCCACAGCATAGCCTAGCTGGCTAAAGAATTCTGGGAATTGAAGTTCCACCCCAGGGCCACAGAGGATGGGCTTTGTAATACTCGAAACATGGTTTTTGTAATAGTAATAAGCACTTAGACTTATATACCGCTTCACAGTGCTTTTACAGCCCTCTCTAAGCGGTTTACAGAGTCAGCCTCTTGCCCCCAACAATCTGGGTCCTCATTTTACTGATCTTGGAAGGATGGAAGGCTGAGTCAATCTTGAGTTAGTCAGGATCGAACTCCTGGCAGCGGGCAGAGTTTGCCTGCAACACTGTATTCTAACCACTGGGGGAAGGAAGGAAAGGAAGGAAGGAAGGAAGGGAAGGAAGGAAGGAAGGAAGGAAGGAATAGCAACAGTAGTTGGACTTATATACCGCTTCACAGTGCTTTTTACAGCCCTCTCTAAGCGGTTTACAGAGTCAGCCTCTTGCCCCCAACAATCTGGGTCCTCATTTTAGCAGCCTTGGAAGGATGGAAGGCTGAATCAACCTTGAGCCAGTAAGAATTGAACTGCTGGCAGTGGGCAGAGTTTCCCTGCAACACTGTATTCTAACCACTGGGAGAGAAGGAAGGAAGGAATAGCAACAGTAGTTGGACTTATATACCGCTTCACAGTGCTTTTACAGCCCTCTCTAAGCCGTTTACAGAATCAGCCTCTTGCCCCCAACAATTTCAGTCCGCATTTTACCCACCTCGGAAGGATGGAAGGCTGAGTCAAACTTAATACAGTTGCATTGGCTAATTAACATGGGTTTCCTTGTATCTTAAAGTTACTTTTTTCAATGGTATTGCTAATAAAAATAATAATATGAAGAACGGCTGCAGGTTTTGGGTCTGGCCCATCTAAAGAAGAATTAGGGGCGACGTGATAGCCATATCCCAGTATTTGAAGGGCTGCCACAGAGAAGAAGGGGACAAATTATTCTCCAAAGCGCCAGAGGGCAGGAGAAGAAGCAATGGATGGAAGCTAATCAAGGAGAGAAACAACCTGGGATTAAGGAGAAATTTCCAAACCGTGAGGACAATTAACCAGTGGAACAGCTGGCCACCAGAAGTTGTGGATACTCCATCACTTTTTTAAGAAGAGACTGGGAAGCCACTTGTCTGAAATAGTATAGGTTCCCCTGCTTGAACAGGGGGATGGACTAGAAGACCTCCAAGGTCCCTTCCAGCTCATTCATTCTAACTCTAATTTCCCCTAAACCTTAACCTTCAAGAAAAAAACCCTGTCTTTCAGGAACCAGGGCTGGCAGGAGAGGATGCAACCCATTGCAGATAAGAGTTTCTGTTTTAGCTGTTCTCAAGCCGAGGTAGAACCTAGGGCCAGATTTCAAAACTATCAATGGAAAAGCGTGCTTCGAAATAATGTCTTTTGACACTGTGTTTTTTGTCTGTGGTTAGGGACACTGCAGCCAGCGATGCAAAAGGAAGACCATTCATTATAGGGGCCCTGAAGGACAGAGAACAGTCGTCCATCCAGACAAAGTTCATTCAAAAGAAATTTGGTGAGTGTTGATTTGTTTCCTTTCGATTCTCTAGGGATCCAGGATAAGTTCATGAGTTGATTTGGCTCAGGGTTGCTTTTCCAATAAGCAACCAAGCCAGAAGAGCATTTAAAAGCAATTTATTAAACTACTCTGATAAAGTGCAGTTTCCGAATGAAAAGGGGGAGTCCCGAGAAATGGATTGCATTTACTTTTATAGTTAGCGCAACAAAGAACTACAAAGCAAAAATTGATCGGTTTAGAAATAGTCATCTGAGTTAAAAGAAAGAGAAGAATCGGACTATTACAAAACTTGGAGTAGACTGTACAAGTGGCTAGAGAATAGAAGCCAAAACAAGAAATAAAAATTCTAAAACTATTGACTATATTATAAAGATAAATGTATATATGTATATATTCAGAATGGTTATAATCAGTATTATATTATTATAATATAATTATTATACCATTACTAGAATTACTATGAGAAGGCAAATATTGAATAGTGAATTACAAAAGTAGAATATACATTCTGATACGGAAAGCTGTAAAATTATATTACACTGTTGTGTTTTTTCTATTTGTTTGTATTTGTCTTATTATTTTTTTTCTCCTTTTTTTTTACTTGTGGTTTTTAAAATTGGAAAATGTTGAATAAAAACTATTCTTTAAAAAAAAAAAAGTAAGAAGCATCGAGAAGAATTACAGCGTAGCCATAGAAAAGAGCATTGTGTTCTGACTAAAAGTCGTAAATATTTGTGAAGGAAACCCACCTAAACGGCTTTAGGTAAGATAACATTCTCAGTGCTTCTCAAGGTTGGCTTGACTAGTTTCTTTGCTCAAGAACAGCTAAAAACGAAGCTGCTATCTACAATATATTGAAAGTTCTCTTACCAATCCTGGTTCCTGAAAGAGAACCTTTTTCTTGAAGGTTAAGGTTTATGAGGAATTATTAATAACACAATCGAAAAAGCAAATTTACAATACAAAAAAACCCCACGTTAATTAGTCAGTATTACAAAAACCATGTTTCGAGTATTACAAAGTCCATCCTCTGTGGCCCTCACACCCCTCTTTAAAAGTGCCCAAGGTTGAGAAACACTGCTTTGAGTCTTAGAAGCAAGAGAGGTCCCTCATGTGCCACCAGTTATGCCGGCTCTCGATCCTGGAGAATTCCAGGGCAGGTACAATTTTAGAGGCTGATCTTGGTCAGGTTTAATCCTGATTAAGTTTGGTGCCACATGAGTCTTACGCCAAATGAGTCTTTTAAAATCTCAGGTTTAAGATTTTTGTGATGCGTCAGAAAGCAACACACCAAATAGTAGAAGACATTGACATGATTTGTATGAGTAAGGACAGACACCCTTTAAACATCTTGCATCTCTTCCTTTCCCTGGCTGGGTTTGTTTCTTTAATGCTTGCCATCTTAACTAAGGACATCAGAATTCCACCCTGAGGTCTGATGATCACTGAAAAGGCTGGGTTTTCTGGACACCAAAGGAAAATGGCTTTGGATGGATGGAAAAACTTCAGCCAAAAGTTCAGTTTTCTGTAGTTCCAAAAGAGGCATGGATGCCATGTTAAAATGCTATTATTGCCTGTCTTTAAATGCTACAAATCAGGCCTGAAATTCTAATGAGGATCCAAGGTCTGAAGGGAGATGGAAAGCCACCCAGGCAGGCAATCAGTTGCACCAAGGCATTTCAGCCCTTCTTCCCACCTCTTCCCTCGTCCCCAGATCTCCATCCAAAAGAAGATCTCTTCTTAGCCACTATCAAGGGCTCCTAGTCCCATTTTGCCAAGGCAGCAAGCTGTGAGCAGCCCCTGGGAACCATAACAGCTTATTAACCTCCATGCCACAAGGAAAGAGAGGCCACTCAACTGTCCTTTAGATGCTTACGGGGCAAGGAAAGATCTAGGAGAGATTTCCAAATTATTTCACAAGGACACTAGCAGCAGTGGATCAGCTATTATCACCCTGCATTCAGGAAAAGGGTCAAAGCAACTCTGCCGGAAAGAAATGTGTCAGAAGAATGGGAAATCACAAAATACAGAAGTCAAAACAGATTCAAATGTCACAATTCTTTAAAGAAAAACAGCCAAGTATGATTCTGCTGACATTACTCAACCAAAGAGTCAGAAAAAAAGAGTTTGACTGTAAAATTGACCATAGGCTATATAAATAAATCCAGAGCCAGGGATTCAGGAGAGGAGAGGATGATGGGGTCCTTGCACTCCTGGAGAGAACTTCTGGAGAAGATGGTGTTTGCAAGAATGAAGCCTTTGAGGGCAGCCGCAGAATAATGCTTTCTCCCTTGCAGGAAATTCCTCAGGGAGGGAATCGGTGCCATTTCAAACTCTTTTTCTTTACTTGCACATTTTCTGCCACCAAATTTAAAAAGTATAGTTACACAGGAGGCTTTAAGCTGTCTCTGCTCTGATCCATCTCTGCATTCAGAGGGGCAAAGCTGTTTTCTGAGATATCCAAGACTTCCAACAAACAGAAAATCAAACATTACCTTAAAGGAAATAAACAGACCATCCCACAGAAGCAGTTAATATACTGAACCTAATGGGTGTGCTGTGTGTGGGGGGGTCTTCTTAAAGTACAGCACTCTGATTTGGGACACAAGTATTCCCCCTGGAGGGAAACCTCCCCATCCCTGACTTCCTTCCCTTCCTGCCAGTTCCTTCTTTGGACTCTCTAGAGGTAGGGCTGTGTAACCTTGGCAACTTTAATACCTGTGAACTTCAAGTCCCATAATTCCCCAACCACCTAAGTTGCCTGGGGAAATTCTGGGAGTTGAAGCTCACAGGTGCCAAGTTTGGACTCCTGGGCTCTAGAACCAAGCCCCTCTGATGGTCCCGATGCCGAGCCCAACCTGCTTCCCTTCTCCCTTCACCTTCCTGCTAAGGAAGGTGCCCGGCTGCGCCTTCTGCCATTCTGGGGTGGGTGGTTGTGCGCCCCACTGCCTGGACCCCTTGGTTTCCACACACACCCCTCCCAGGTGGAGGAAGTAGCTGGAGCAGGAGGAAGCCCCTTCTCTGCACAACTTTCCTTGCAAGCTACTCTTGGGTGATTTACTCAGGCTGGGTTTGCTGGGTCTCTGTGCTCGGGGAATGGGCGTCCCTTTCAGGCACGCTCCTGCAAGGGGAAGGGAGAAGGGGCAGAGCTGGGGGGCAACTCCGGCGGCTTTCTTCTTGCTTTTCCTTTCCCTCGCCCTCTCTCCCCGAGGAGCCGAGTGCGGAGTCTGTCCTCAGCCGCCAAGCATCCCCGAGGCGGCGCCTGGGAAAGGAGCGAGCCGCGTCGTCGCCCTTGGCCGGCCAGGGGGCCGGGCAGAGGCGGGGCGCCCACGCTTCCCGGCCCTCTCCGCTCCTCCCCGCCCGCATTCCCATCTCCGAGCGCCGCGCAGGCAGGTGGGTTCTTCGGCTGGGGAGCGGGGCCGGGGTCTGCGGCGCCCACCCATCCCCGGGAGAGGCAGCCCGAGCGCTCCTGGCAGCCCGGCGAGGGTCCCCAGTGGGTGGGCGCGGGGGCGAGCGGCGAGCTCGGGAAGCATCGTCCGGGCCGGCTGGAAGGAGGCAGCGGGGCTCCCTCCCAACCCTGCCCGGAGAACCGATCTTTCAGCATCCTCTAGGCAGGCGGGCCAAGCTGGAACGCGGGATGCCAGGATGCCACGCCCGGAGGTTGGCAACTGGTCCCGAGGGAAGCTCTGGCCTTCTGCCCCTCTCCTCCTTGCCAATGCGCCAAATAAAACATATTCCATTCAACTTCAGAAGTCATAAAACCTCCGCTCCAGAGAGCAAAGATGTGCAGCGATATGATCCAGATGCTGCCGGTGAATTTGGACCAAGAAGGCCGCCTCTATTTCCAAGGTAATTCTTGGGGGGGCTTTTCTCTGGAGGAGGCTCAAAGAGGCTGCACTTTCGGATCCTGCCCGGGGGAGGAGGGGAATCCCCCTGCTGAGCCCAGGGCTTGCTCCTGTTTAGGAATGAGGAAGCTCTGTGGGCACCACCTTCTGCAGCCTTGTAAAATAACTCCAGGTTGTGGGATGAGGCTCTTTTGCAACTCTCACAGCTCCAGGGGGGATTTTTCTTGAGCAGCTGGCACTGGTACAGAGAAAAGGAGCGCCCACATTTACATAATGATTTCATATTTTCTTTTTCCTCCTCTCCCTCTTTCTCTCCCTCTCACCTGCTCCTGAACCGAAGAACAAGGTAAGCAGTGCGAACACTTCGTTCAGCCTGAAATGCTGGCTTTGTTTTTTGTTCTGTTTTTTTTAAATTTGCCGCTGTTTTTTTCCTAATCACTACTTCATAAGGTAGCATTATAGCAGGGGTAAATCTGCAAACTTGCCCACTTTAAGTCTTGCGGACTTCAGTTCCCAGAATTCCCCAGCCAGGAGTTGGGAGTCCACAAATCTTAAAGTGGGCAAGTTTACAGTATCATAACATCAACTCCATAATGAAACAACAAAATATGGGGAGCCATTCCCCCCCCACCCGCAAATCAGCTTTTATCTGCGATTTCATAATTATTCATTGGGGGAGAATCACGTTTCACTAATCCCCCTGAGGATGCATCTGGGTGCAATATGATTATAGTAGGGATTATTTATTACTATGGTTCATTCATTAGTATGGATTATTGATACAGTGAGGAGAGCAAATGAAAGAAAATCAATGAAGTGTCAGGATTGAATTAAAATTCACTGTAGATTTAACATAACCTCAGAGAATAGATGTAAACGGCTGCTTAAAAATAAAGAGAAATTATTAGGAACAGGCCAAGGACAAGCCAAGTGCGACTCCATGCCCAATCTGTACATCCAAGCAATATTTTTACTTTACACGCTTGCTTCTATTATGGTTCTACTGAATAGGAGATCTTTTAAGTTGATTTCATGAACTTCAAAGACGTTTCTCTATAAAAAGTTAGCTTCACGATAAAAAATTACAGACTCACTGAAATGAAAGAAAGTATAAGGTCACCAAATTATGGGCAAAGACAGAACGGATATTTGGCTTCCTTCTTCTCTGCATTTTTGCTTATTTAAAATATGGTTCTTTTCAAAGAATTACGATGTGTGTGTGTATGTTGTGTGCAATATACATTACATATTGGGGGCAAGATGCTGACTCTGTAAACCGCTAAGGGAGGGCTGTAAAGCACTGTGAAGCGTTATAGAAGTCTTAAGTGTTACTGCTATATACGGTATATATTTATATTTTAAAAAATTAGTGTGCAAATACATTCCAGATGAGATAATGTATGTCCTGTGCTGACATCAGATTTATCATCTTCACAGTTTTAGAAACAGACAGCTGGAAAATGTCAGGAAAATGTGAACCTGCCCAAATCTTCCGAAGTCCTAATAATGACGTCCTCATAGCACGGCCGTCTGTCGAAGACTTCCCTGCAGTATTTGAACGCAGAACAGACCAGGAAATTCGGAACGGTAGTGTCGCGGTTTTGCACCTCTGAATGTCTGAACAGATTAAAAGGGTCTCACTCTGTTTTCATTTTTTTCTCCTGACCTATTTTGTGCCCCAGGAAAAGAATTTGGGAAGAGAAGAAACAGGCTGCAGATCAGTCACTGCAGTCAGGACTGAAAATAGCTTTGTAAAAGTGATGCAGATAATTAATTACATTAGGAAATTGTTTTTTTATGCATCATAAGAGTTTATTATCGGAAGAGGCAGTGTTCCTCAATGAAACCTGTCTTTTCATGAATTATCAAGGAAGTTCTTAAGACCAGGAAAATATTTAAATGAGCTACAAAATCTGTTCAAATTTTATGGCTTGCCTTCTTCCAGTCATTTCCAGATCATTTAATGGCAAGTCTTAACAAGCCCTCCCCTTCTAATCAAATGATTAAAAGAGGAAAAAAACTCCGCCAAGATTGCGTGATGCCAGGTATTGAATAATTTTTGGACTACGAAACCTTCCTTACAGACATAGGAGAAAGTGATAGACAAGTCTGAGGTTATTTTATCTACTGCCAGACCCTCCCGAGAAGAAACCTTTCTATTCCTAGCAGGACTACCAGATCCTGTAACAGCTTTCCATTCACCAGGTTCATATTTCTTGCCATGTACATGTATACATCTGAAATAAACTGTGTTGTTTCTCTCTGTCATAAAATATATGAGGGTACGTGCTTAATTTTGTATTTATTTATTTACTTGTCTTGGTTATGTAGCGTATATTGGAGGTGGTGACCCTTTGAGAGCTATATGCAACAAAATTTCATTTTAATGCATGCCGATTAGTGTACATTCAAAGTGACAATAAAGTTGTTATTCTATTCTATTCTATTCTATTCTATTCTATTCTATTCTATTCTATTCTATTCTATTCTATTCCATTCCATTCCATTCCATTCCATTCCATTCCATTCCATTCCATTCCAATTATCTTCTCTACTCTACTCTACTCTACTCTACTCTACTCTACTCTACTCTACTCTACTCTACCCTATTCTACTCTACCCTACCCTACCCTACCCTACCCTACCCTACCCTACCCTACCCTACCCTACCCTACTCTACTCTATAGTCTAACCTTTTGTTCTTTTCCCTGCAGTATCAGGAATCAAATTTGACATCCACAGTTACCAAGACACCAAGCCAAAGGGTCTGTGCGTGGCCTTCACTGTGGAATTTGACCGCAAGACTTACCACATGTTTGTGGAGAAAAAGGAAAACAAAATGAGGGTGAAATTTAAGGTAGGCTCTTGTCAATCGGCCTCAGTTGGAGTTGGACCAAGAGGTTAACTGACTGGTCTTTTATTGTTTATTGTATTAAGCTGGGAAGTCTGTGACCTTCGGGATTCCTCATTGGGATGGTTGGCGTAATTATTGCTGGCTTTGCTTCCTGCAGCTGGCTACAGTCCTTGCTGTCGATTTGTTTTAAAAATAGAAACTCTACAGCTATACAGGGAGTCCTCGACTTCACGATTACAACTGAGCCCAAAATGTCTGTTGCTAAGCAAGTCATTTGTTAAATGAATTTCCCCCCTCTTTTTATGACGTTTCTTATCACATTTGCTAAGGGACCCACTGAAGTTATTGAATTAGTGACGCGGTTGTTAAGGGAATTTGGCTTCCCCCATGGATTTTGCTTGTCAGAAGGGGGATTGCGTGACCCAGGGACATGGCAACCGTCATAAATATGAGCCAGTTGCCAAGTGATCATAAATCACTTTTTAGTGCCCTTGTTCAATTCAAATGGTCACTAAATGAACTGTTCTGAGTCGAGGATTATCTCTACAGCATTCAGATATAGAACCATTAAAACTTGGACCACACATCTTCTGAATAGTTTTTATCCCAGAGCTATAATTGCACTCAACCATGAACTAAAGGGCCACCATCAGTGAGCTGCTGGACAGCATTACTTGGTCTGTTGTGTGGATGTTTGGGTGGTTTAGGGGTGGGGAATTTGTGGTAGATGGGAGTGTGTTTGGGGATTGTTATGCATGTTGGACCTGGTCTTTGGGTGTTAAGTGAATTTCGTTGTATGGGTATAATGTGTATACACATACAATGACAATAAATAAAGTTGTTGTTATTATTATTCCAGAAATTATTCAGAAACACCTTCATTACATCCTCTGTTTAAAACAGCTTATTCATCTTTTCTGAATTGCAAACTTGATAATCTCCTTTGTCCAGAATGCAAAAAAAATTCTAGAGATAAGCAAGATTATCGCCTGACTATAATTTCAATGCTAGCTTTGGTTACATCAGAGAGAGAGAGAGAGAGATGGTGTGTGTGTGTGTGTGTGTGTGTGTGTGTGTGTGTGTGTGTGTGTGTGTTTCTTAAGGCAGCCATTTCATAGAAAGTTCTCAGATAGCTTGGATGCATCTGCAAAATCTGAGTTTAAAAAGAATTGAATAGACTTTAATTTTAGCCAAGGACGTTCTTATCATGTTTATTAAGACTTGATTTCAGCCGTCATGCCAAGCTATAGTTCATATTCATTACGGTTAAGAGTTCACATCATGCACCATCCAAGTGAACTCTAGATTAACCTAACCAAACAATCTCTGCAAATAAAGTGGAGATCTTGGTTAGTGGCGGCGGAGTCAGTAAAGTTCACAGTAATAATAGCCCTTGGGGTATTCCTATACATTGGCTGATGGGTCAACTGTTCCAGTTACTCCCAATTAATTGTCCACCCACCCACTTGGAGTATAGAAGGCCCAAATTGGTTGCATGAATGAGGTTTAAGATAAGATTACAGGTCTGTGGAGATTCTCAGTCATCCAGGACAGGTCATGACCTTCTCCCCAAAGTGCTTTTTCAAAACTTCATTTTTCCTTGAAGATGTTTCACTTCTCATCCAAGAGATTTCTTGAGAACTGAATTGAAGAAGCTTCTTGGATGAAAAGCGCAACTTCAAAGAAAAAACGAAGTCCAGTCGCCTTTTGAAAAAGCACTTTTGGGACAAAACTAAATGAACAAAAGTGCAGAATTGACTTGGAGAAAATGCAGCCTCTCTTCCCATCAAAAAACTGCAGCACCAAACCAGCTCTTTAGCCCAATCCTGAGTTCTTCTTGAGACTCTGAGACGCGAGGGGGTCTTTCTGTTTTTAACTCCCCCTTCCTGCCATGCTGGGGATCCCTTTCAGGATCGTTTGGTCTCCCATTTCAGGCAGGGACAATTCCGAAACACATCGAAGGAGACACCAGCAACATCATCTTCATCAAAACACGGTTTTCGGATGGCAGCCGGCAATTTTACAAGTTCGAATCTGCTCTGGAACGTGGCTATTTCCTGGCCTTGGAGTGTGTCGATGGTAGCCCTGAGACCGTACTGGTAGTCAAGAAGGTAGAACTGGCAGATGAAGTGGATGAATCCACCAAACTCTACCAAGCTCCATTCCACTGACAAGGAAACCCAAGTAAAAAAACAGAAAGGAGATGGCAAACAATCAAGTAGAAAAAATTCAGATTTTAAAGGAACGGTTGATTTAGCGTATGGAGCATATCATAAAATTGCTCACTTTCCTTGCTTAATATTTGAAAAACCGACCCGTGGATTTGTCTAATTAACAGAATCTAAAATCGGGCGGGGTGAATAATGGCAGTAGAAAAGCCACACAAATATCCATGGCTTTGCAAGGAATCTCAAATCAATTACCAATAAATAATTTTTTAAAAACTAGACAATAGCCAAACAAAAAATGGTAGATGAAATCTAATGGAATGTCAACCTTTCAAACCTTACCTAGGTTGAGCATATTTTTTTTAAATTGAGATGTTTTATTTTTAATAATAACTAAAAATCAATCCAGAAGTTGTTTTGTTATTTCTTGAAAGTATTTTTGTAGGTTGTAAAATCCAGTGCAACTCAATTTAACAACTGCTTTGTTTTGTAAGAGAAATTTTAGTCCCAAGTATGATGAAAAGTCAAGAGTTTACCTGCATTTGTTCACTGGCAAACAAACACAGATTTATGAATTGAGAAGTTTTGGTTTCCCATTTTTTTAAAAAAAAAACTGTCCTTGACATATCATCTTGATAACTGATTCTAGCCAAGCTTATTAATAACTGTATTTTTTCCTTTATTCAAATTATATATTCTTTTAGCCCATTATAAACATAAAATGCATTTCAAAATGCAGGGAAACTGCCACATAGTTTCCCAAAAAACGACTAAGAGAAAGATAAGTTTTTTTTTATCCTCCAAAAGGCGGATCACAATTTCTTTCTAAATGAAGATTGAGGTTTTTTTGGCCCAGAGCAAAAAGACAATCTAGTTGCAATCTCAGCATTAAGAAGCCAAATCATAAATTTTGGGGGGGCGGAGGGTGGGGAGGAGAGAAATCAGAGAACGCAAAGAGAAGGGTGAACGTCAGAACAGGACAGCCGTATTGGTAGATTCTGGAAATCTGTCTTTCTAAAACAAGTTTCTAGATCTTATGATAGGAAAGGCATTGTTTCTAAGATCCGTATCAGTCATCGGGTACCCAGCCCATGCAAAATTCAACCTCATGAAAGATGTGCAGAAGCTGGATTGGTTTTGTGACCCAAATGCATGCACGATTTCTGTTTGAAACATTTTAGCTCCACGTTGATAAGGGAGCTAAGGTTCCAGTTAAACCACAATCAGAAATTTTTAAGAGGAACTTTCGTTCTTGCTTTTAACGTCTGAGAGTGGCATGCCAGGGCATGTCTAAACAAGGTGGTTTTTCCAAACCTCTACACTGATCTATTTTTCCCCCCCATTTTAAACATGCATCAAGGCAACAGAGTTGGAAGGGGGCTTGGAGGTCATCTAGTCCAACCCCCTGACGACCCAGGAGACCTGTACTAGGGATTCAAACCGCCAAACAGCCAACCTTTCTGATCGAAAAGCTCAAGCGTTTTAGCCACGGAGCCATTGTTATGTTTATTTTGTTAGTTTGGGAGGGAAGGGTATAAATTATATCCCAAAACTTTTCTTAACAATGTGAGACGATACATTGAGATGAAACGTGTCCTTCCTTCCCCCCCCCCCCCCCTCAACTCTACTCAATCATCAAAATGAACCTGACACTTCCAGAGGCCACAGAATGGGTAAACCCTGGATTTCAGACTCGCACGGCTGTGGGTTCCAAAAATCCTTTATTGTACATAGTTTAGACTTCCCTTTTGCATTGGGCAAGATGCCATGTACATACTTCATTCATTGCAATAAGACAGTCAGAAACTCGAGACGGCATATCAACGTGAAATGATGCTGAGCTCAGCTTGAGGTCTGAGAGAGGAAGGGCCTCCCATCTGCAGAAGCTCCCAACGTAATACAAAGCTTTGCCCAGATGCTTTTTCCCTGATTCTAGCTTGGTTCAGGTCTAATTCTCGCCTTAGCGAGAGATCTTCTGAATAGCAACAGCTGTGGACATGGCCCAGCCCTCCTGCTGCATGCAGAGCACATCCTAGGTTGACCTCTCGCCCACCCTCAAAGACTCGGTGATAACGTAAAGCAGCAGAGGCAGCAGCAAACGGTTGCTGGGCTCTGCGGACAGGCCTCAGAGGCTCCACAGCATCGCCACTGCCCTGCAGATGCCCACGTCGTGGTAGTTGAAGTAGCAGAGGCCGGCAAAGGTGACTGCCGAAAGCAGGTAGAGGCCAGCGTTGGCCAGTTTAATGGAGCTCTCTCCGTGGACATAGTCAGTTACAAGTTGACCCAGGCCCCTGCAGGGAAGGAAGAGAGAAACAAACAGGAAGCTGGCTGAAGACACGTTCAAAATCCTTCCAAAGTTTTTCAAACTGGGCCGAGTCGAGTTAGAATTCGCCTGCTTCAACAGTCGCTTTGCAAATTACTCAGCGGGCAGCGAGAAACCACAATGTGGAAGAATGTATTCTCACTTCCCCAAAGGTTTCTTTCATTTGATTTTGACTTACTCCTTCAACGGAGGGCTGAAGAGTTCATAGGGAGCCCCTGGAGAATGACCCACCCAATCTCAGAAGCTTTAACCCGGCTCCAAAGAGGCAGGATACCCTCCAGAGGTGGCCATGCCCCGATTTCCACCCACTTCTCAATTACAGGAGTTGTTTGGGGCTTTAAGAGTTCACTATTTCTACAGGGCCCAAAGTCACCCAGGTGGCTTAACAAACAACATGCAAACGTTAGTTTGAAGGGGGAACAAGATTGTTGGTCAGCCAATAAACTTAAATAACTGAAAATACCAAAATATATTGAATATTAGTGTTAAGGACAGGGAAACAACCCTTTGTTGAAGGGAAATCTGGGATTTTCCCTTGCTATAACAACAGACAGCATGAATATAAACAATGATGAAATGTAATGCCAGTCAACCGTGGAAGGGAAGGAAATTATGCAAGTGCCACAGAAATCCAGGGAGCAAGAGAGTCATCTGGGATTGCATCAGCACAGATATGGTTTCTACATCACAGGAGGCGGTCGTCCTTAAATCACATCCCAGGGATTGTTTTCCTCTTTTCCTCTTTTGCTCTGTAAAGAGGTTTCGGGCAGAAGTAGAAGGAATGCTGAGAAGTGCCGCGAGGATGAAGAGCAGGGACTAGAAACTTAAGTCCTGTGAAAGGATACTGGACAAACCGGTCACATTTAACCTTGAGAAAATGACTGAGATGGGGGGGGGGGGTGTTTTGATAAGAGTCAGAAAATGGAGCCCAACGTTTTCTTGGTTCTCCCAAAGGACAGGCCATGAAACAGTCCGCAACAGGCAGCCAGATTCCAAATGAATGTTAAAAATGCTGGGAGGAAGCCTTCCGTGGTTGGGTCAAATCCTCCGCCTCCCAAGTTCTCGGATGAACGGCCTGGCATGAGGGCACCGAAGGTCCCTCTTCCAATGCAGGTCACAAACAAGGAAATTAAAACGACCGAAGGGAGCCAAGGAGAAAAACGCTTGTTTTTCTGGGGAGGGGAAAAGATGTCCCCGTTCAAGGATGGGAAACCTTTGCAAAAGAAAGAAGAGCTTTCCAGAAACGAGGGAGGGAAACCCACAAGGGAGGAAAGCAGAAACATAAAACCATTTGTTTTTGAAGCCCTTAACCCACTTTTGGCAGGCCCAGGCCACAAAAAAAAACATGGCAACAGGCCAACTGAGTCATTCTTCTCACTTCCCAATAAGCACAAGACTTTCTTACCCACCACAAAAAAGGACATCACCCTTTCCAGGAACCTACGTAGCCCAGGAAGGAATGTTATTTCCTGGAGAAGGGCTGGCCTGCAACATTTTTCTCTTTAACAACGCCTGTTTTCAAGGCCCAAATTCTTACCCACTGTGGTCGGAGGGCAGGGAGCAGCCTGAAGGGACTCGAAAGAGGCTGCCCTAGAGAGATTTTTCTCCCCCTACATACACACTTCTACCCAGAGGAAGATAGCCCCAAATTCCTTGGGCACAGCACTTGCTGACTTGACCGAGTTTACTGAGCAGAAATGTTTCGTAGGAAAAATAATTACAACCACAGAGAAAATGTGTTCGGCTTACGGAAGTTTAGTTAAACAGAAATGTGAACAAAACAGAGCTTAGGAGCCTCATCCGCTACATTAGATCCGTGTTTTGTTTTGTTTTTCAAATTCGGGTGGGGCGGACTTACCAGTGCCCGTGGAGTGTGAGGGTTGCTGCCAGGGAGTAATCCACAGCTGCCCCAGGATACAGATAGGCTGCTGGCAGGAGTCCAAGCAGGAGGATGCTGACTGCTCGCTCGCTGGTCCAATGGAGAGAGGCGGCCTTTGAACCAGCTGCAGACAGATGCAGCATTTTAATGCCCGAGAAATGGCTTACTTGAGAGCTAGGAGCAAACTTCTCGAAGAGTGTGTGTTTTATCTTGCAGTTAAGCAGTTCAGAGTCGTTTTGAACCAGAGCAAATAAATTTGATGATCGTATTATATGCAGCACATTAAGAGGCTCCCCACTCCTTCAGAAGGGATTCAAGAAAAACATGCCAGACCGCCGTTGGGGGTCATTGGTCCCCCTTTTCAGGTCAGTTGTAACTTTGAAAGGTTGCTACGTAACCTGTTGTAACTTGAGGACAAATTTGAGTCTTGCTTGGGGTTGTAGGTAGCTGGCAGAAGCATAAATGAGCAAGCAAAAGAGCAAAAGAGGGAACTCTAGGGCAGGTGTCTGCCCTAGAGTTTAAGACTTGTGGACTTCAACTCCCAGCTTTGCTGGCTGAGGAATTCTGGGAGTTGAAATCCACAAGTCTTAAAGTGGCCAAGGTTGGAGACCCCTGGTCTAAAGGGTTTTGGTAAAGGACCCTAATTGGAGCTCAGAAAAGAGCAGGAGGCAGCCTTCCAAAGAAACTTAGCCTTCTGAATATCAAAGCTTTGATCCACACAGCCTGAATGGGCCCAAACCTATTTCCACAGTCATGAGGAGTAGAAACTTGTTTTTTTTTTAATTTCTTTACAGTAAAAAAAAAGTAACCTTTGAGATTTCTGAGAATCAATACTGCGAGCCAATGTACCATGCTTTAGTACTGCTAGACAAAAGGCCTCTGATTTAAATCTCTGGAACAAGCTTCCCCTAAAATCAAGATAGCTCCCGCTCTCCTCTTGGTTCGAAGAGATGCTTAGGCTGGGCTCTTGGACCCAGCCCTTGGCAAGCAAGTGAAAGTTCATTGCACTGTTCGCTTTTATCTTTGTTTAGTCTTTTATTGGTTTTATTGTACTTTGACTGTTATGAGTCACCCAGAGTAATTGAGAATTGGACAAACTCTATCGTCGTTTGTCCAATTATTAAACAATTACATCACAAGAGGGAGAGTTGTGTATTTACAAACACGTAACAACCTTGTAATATTCAATTTTTCAATTGAATACAACCATGTCTCAAACAGAAAAGATATGAACAAAAACTTCTTTTCACCAGAAAGAAGGGGAAGCTGTGTTTTCATGGAATCAATGGAATCCAAAACCTTCAGAGAAATTATTCAGAAAAGAACAATGAAACTGTTTAGAAAATTCCCGTTTCTTTTCCCACCCTCTGAGACGGGGGTCAATGAATCATGAGACTAAGCATGACACACAAAGCAGACACGCAAAAAAGGAACTATAGGCAGACCTACCCAAACTTCTGGGAGATGTGTGAAATTTGCATATCTGATGACGACGATGATGATGACAGTCCTCCATTGGTCTAATCAGGGAAACCACTGGTCTAGCCAAGAGATACTTGCTCAGGACAACTGCGGGCAGAAGAGATGCACCTCATTTTATAAATATGACCATTCTGATCTCCAGATCCCACTAATGTTTATTACACATTATGAAAACACACAATCACAATGTTTACTTTTTTTTTAAAAAAAAAGCTCTTTGTCAGAGCTGTAGAGTGTAGAAATTTAAAAAAACAAGCATTAATGCAGGGAAGAAACAGCAACTCACCTGTCTACTGAAACACACTTTAAAATAGAAACATGGGTTCCAGAAGCATCAAGTAGCCTTCATAGCACTGTAGGTCCATTCAGGACTATTCAGTGCAGAAAAACAGACCCCCAACCTGTCTATCATCACGTGTGAAGCAACCTATAAATTAATGGGGGCACACAACCAAGATAGATAAGATAAAACTGGATGTCCTTCAAATTTCAGTTTTTTAGTGGTTCTGGAAGCATTCCAACCCCACAGAGGAGTCGCCTTCACACATTGTTAAGCGATGGGAAAGTGCACCTAAGATTTTGTTTGCCAATGTGGCCTTGGTTGTGTTGAACTGAATCCCTGGGGTTACACACTCAACACACATCTGAATGTTCTGGACTGCAGGAGTATATGAAAGTCCATGTTTCTATATATCTAGCCCTGAGTAATCACAGCTCACAGGAGTAGGTTTGCACAACCAGCAAATCATAAATGAATGGGCTGGGTGAACATACACCCCAGGTAATAACGGTTTATGGTTTTGTAACAGAAGCACATGGGTTTTGTAACAGAAGCACATGGGTACGGATTCCTTGCAGTGCATCCACTGACGTCTTGTCCTTGCAGAGGGGAAAGCTGGTGCAAATCAGCTGGAAAACAAGGATCAAGTCTGACAGAGATCCATGTTCAATGCCCACGGAATAATAAAACTTCCCAAAGGATAACCCCCGACTCATCTTCAGTTAGGCAAAACTGCTGCCTGAAGCACACTCAGGCAGGGCCAAATGAGAAGGATGAATTCACAGGATAGATATAGATATATTGGTAGATATAGATATATATAGATCTCTCTCTCTCTGCAAAAGATGAAGAGATAAGAGAAAAGGAGGGATAAATATATACATACATACATGATTGATAGACACGATAGGGTATCTATCTTGTGTGTATGTATGTATACACACATATACATATCAAATTTATAGTTTGCTGATAAAGAAATAAAGAGAGACTAGTATAGATTTATTTCAAGCTTTTTTGCTTTCATCAGCTAGCCATACCCTTACTTGGTTTCGAACTTGGGCTTCCTGCATGTTAGGCAGTTGTATTAACCTCTGAGCCACAAGTTCTCCTCCCATCATCAGCCTGAGCCAGGGGAGCCACGACAAACCATTTTATACCAAAATTATATTTTGCTGATAAAGAAATAAAGGGAGACTAGTATAGATCTATTTCATGCTTTTTAGCTTTCATCAGCTAGTCATATCCTTACTCGGATTCTTTATCAGCAAAATATAATTTTGGTATAAAATGGTTTGTCGTGAATGCGACTGCTTGAGGGCGCCTGGATTGGAACTGAAAGGCGAAAGGGAGCAGAATGCCCCCCCTACCCCACATGCTGGGGTAGACCAGGTGTCTTGATAGAAAAACACTTTATATATATGTAAGAGCCGAGGTGGCGCAGTGGTTAGAGTGCTGTACTGCAGCACCTTCAGCTGACTGTTAGTTCAGCAGATCAAATCTCACCGGCTCAAGGTTGACTCAGCCTTCCGAGGTGGGTTTCAGTTTCAGTTTCAGTTTTATTGCATATATATACCGCCCTTCTCCCGAATGGGGCTCAGGGTGATTTACAGCCATATTAAAACAATCACATATAAAAATTAAAACTAATAAAATAATTAAACTATTTGGCCATAAAATTTAAAACCCCTGCTAAAAACCCTTTTAAAAATTTAACACAGATTTAAGTCAGACCGGCTTGATGAAACAACAGAGTCTTCAGGGCTCGTCGGAAGGCACAGAGGTCAGGAATCTTTCTTATATCTGGGGGTAGTTCATTCCATAGGGCTGGAGCTCCCACAGAGAAGGCTCTCCCCCTGGGGGCCGCCCGCCGGCATTGTCTGGCCGACGGCACCCTGAGGAGGCCCTCCCTGTGAGAGTGTATCGGGCAGGGGTAAAATGAGGACCCAGGCGAAGTCTCATTCGTCATCTTCAGGCTGGTGTTCTCGGCTTCGTGCTTTCTTTGCTCCAGGAAGCACGAAGCCGAGAACCCCAGCCTGAAGATGACGAATGAGACTTTGTCGAAACGTCGCCACGATACTTCCAATTCTATGCGGGAGAAGACCCGAATAACCAAAGACCTACATATATACATACATACATACATACATGTGTGTGTGTGTGTGTGTATGTGTGTGTGTATATATATATATATATATATATATACATATATATATATATACACACACACACACACACACACACATACACACACACACACATATCATGGCTAATTGGTGAATTGAGATTTCACTGAAAATTAGGTCATGAAACATCTTAATATACATAGGAAGATCCCTGGCATAAAGAAAGATACATACATACATATATACACACGCACACACACACAGACAGAGAGACAGATGCATGAATGAAACTTCAGGCAGATTCCGGGCATTATTTCCATTATTGTTTTCTCCTATTGGCATCTTATGATTTATCCCTTATCTTATATGATTTATGGTGGGAGCCTATATCATAAATCTGACAGGTTATATCCTTGTTGTATGACTTATGATGGGAATTTATGTCATTATGAGGGAATGACGGTGGCTGAGGGTCCCTGACTCTCCCTGGGCCAATGAGGAAGGCTCCCTGTCTCCATCCTCTCCCTCTGAGGCAGCTGCCCAGGGGAAGAAGGTCCAAGGCTCGCAGGGACCCCCACCCCCCCCCCCCCCCGTCTGCAGCCATTGGGGCGTGGCGGCCTCTCCTCCGGCCAAGGGCGACTCCAAGCTTCCCAGCCGCGAAGGCAAAAGGAAAGGGGGAAGGAAGGAAGGAAGGAAGGAGGCGGCGACCCAGCTGGCCCGGGCCCCGTCGGGAGGGAGGCCCCGGGCGGACGCTCACTCACCCGACGAGGCCCGCCCGCCCGGCCCGGCTCGCCACAGCCGCAGCGCCACAGCCGCCGCCATCTTGCCCCCCGCCGCACAAGGGCACCGGCCGGAAGCGGAAACGCCCCGCGGGAGGCGGGACTTCCGGCCTGTCCTGTCCTGTCCTGTCCGCGGCGGGGCAGCGTCTTCCTTCCTCTCCCGTCATGGCGGCCGAGCTGGGCCAAGAGGCCGAGGTGGCGGAGCTGCAGCGGCTGGTGGCGGCCGAGGAGCAGCGGGCGCGACTCACGGCCCAGGTGCCAAAGGAAGGACGGGGGAGTCGGCCGGCGAGGGAGGGGCAGGAGGATATGGGGGCAGAATGGGGGAGGGGCAGAAGGGCCTGGAGGGGAGCTAGAATGGGGGAGGGGCAGGAGGACCTGCGGGGGGGAGCAAGAATGGGGGAGGGGCGGGAGGGCTGGGGCAGAATGGGGGAGGGGCAAGAGGGTAGAATAGGGGGGCTGGGGGCAAGAATGGGGGAGGGGCAGGAGGGCTGGGGCAGAATGGGGGAGGGGCAAGAGGGTAGAATAGGGGGGCTGGGGGCAAGAATGGGGGAGGGGCAGGAGGACCTGCGGGGGGGGCAAGAATGGGGGAGGGGCAGGAGGGCCTGCGGGGGGGGAGCAAGAATGGGGGAGGGGCAGGAGGGCTGGGGCAGAATGGGGGAGGGGCAAGAGGGTAGAATAGGTGGGCTGGGGGCAAGAATGGGGGAGGGGCAGGAGGACCTGCGGGGGGAGCAAGAATGGGGGAAGGGCAGGAGGATAGAATAGGGGGGCTGGGGGCAAGAATGGGGGAGGGGCAGGAGGACCTGCGGGGGGAGCAAGAATGGGGGAGGGGGAGGAGGGCTGGGGCCAAGAATGGGGGAGGGGCAGGAGGGCTGGGGGCAGAATGGGGGAGGGGCAGGAGGGCCTGCGGGGGGGGGGAGCAAGAATGGGGATGGGGCAGGAGGGCCTGCGGAGACAATGGGGGAGGGGCAAGGTGAATGGAGGGGGCAGGGGGACTTGGGGAAGGATGGGAGGAGAGGGTGGCTTGGGGTTGACATCAGGGGCTGATGGTGAGCGCCGCCTCCCCTGCTTGGCTCCCGCTTCCAGGTCCACACCTTCATGGAGACCTGCTGGGAGAAGTGCGTGGACAAGCCCGGCTCCAAACTCGACTCCCGGACCGAGACCTGCCTGGCCAACTGCGTCAACCGCTTCATCGACACCACCTTGTCCGTCACCAACCGCTTTGCGCAGCTCATGCAGAAGGGCGGCCACTGACCCGGGCCCCGGCAGGCTCTGGGAGGGGGTCCTTCCCGGGTCAGCCTGAGGACGAGCCCATGGGCTACCAATTGGTCCTCGGTTCCCCAACTGGCAAGGAAGGGGACTTGGTGGAAGAAATGCCCGACTAAATCAGGAGGCCACTCCAAGCAAGTGGACTTGCAATCTTGGACTGTTTTCCTGTCCTGGCAGGAGAAATAGGCGTAATTGCATCCAGATGGTGTTAAACAAGCTCACTTATCGAATTGAAGGAGTCTTAATATTTCCGTTCTGCACGAGGGGATGTAAAGATTCAGTCCAGTAATGTTGTGCGCAGAACGAAAGCTGCTGTTAATACCACTATGAGAAAAATGTAATTTATTCTCCTTTACTGGGAGATTGATCAAACATCTACTTTATCCAGCTGTGGGGTATGTTTGTACAAAATGAAAATCCATCATTAAATGGAGAATGGTTTCTTGAATAAGTCTGATTGTCTGGCTTTGCACAATATACCATCAACTAACCACACAAACTAAATCCACACAAGACTAGAAAACCGCACTTTGGCCTATAAAGCTGCACAGAGGCACCTTTTGAAAAAAGTAAAGATAGAAAAAAATCCACCCTCACCCCTCCTTTAATTCCTTATCCTTTAGATTTGTTTTTGTTCTTTTCCTATGCCAGACACACTTCCTTTGAGTGTAACCCAAGAATCTTTGTTCCCACACCACAAATCAGAAATGCGGTTAAAGACAGCCTGGTTTTTTTTGGCTAAAGTCAACACTGTTTATTTCTGCAGACCATTTAAATCAACTCATGCCAGTGTTTTGTATGTATAAAAAAATAAGTTTTTGAATTTTCATAGAAATAATTTCAATGGCTTTGCTTCTCGTAGCAACAATTATTTCCAAAAATATTTTTTATATCCCTGTACACAAAGGACCAAAAAAAAAAAAAAAGAGAGAAGAAGAAAAGCCCAGCTTATTATTCTACATTTTAGAACAGGGTGATTCCACAGACGTTCAATATTAGACAAATTTGTTCAGGGAGACCAGCAAAAAAAAAAAGTTAAACACAAAGCTGGCAGAAGGTTGAAGAAAACTTTGTGAAGGGGAACTGGGGACAGGCAGCAACGGAGAACTGTTCTGTGTTAGTGCCTTCAGTTTTCAGCAAACCTGCTCAGTGTATTTTTGAGGAGTAAAGGCGTATTTAGCAAATCTCTTTGTTTTGTTAATCTCAAGGCTTCCCCTACACTGTGTTAAAGAATCTCCGAGCTCTGCCAGGGTGCCCAGTCCCTCTTGCAAAAGTGCAGTTGTCTAGGGAGATAGGAGGCAGATGTGATTTGGCTTTTACCCTGGGAATGTTCTTCAGCGAGTCCTTCCGCAACCGCTTAACCGAATTAGAAAATTATGGAAGAGCTTTACCAAAAACAAAGGAAAGAAATGCTACCCATAACCTGGCTCTTAATTCGGCACCGTACGCAAAGATAAGATCCTCCCCTGTGGCTCATCCTATTAATGGCTACAAGACGCTGAGGGCTCGGCATTTTTTCTGGAATTAACTTCTGGCAGCAAGAGATAATTTAAGAACAGGACAGCCAGCCAAAACAAGATCTGGTCCCCGCAAGGGGAAGTAAATGGATAGGATGACCTGCATTCTTCCAGGTGGGGAGAGGCAGGGGTCTCCGGTTACTTCACGAGGTGACCACTTAGTTCACCCCGAGACTGCAGTGGGGTCTGTTTGGTTTACTCCGAGCCACTCTGCTCCCGTACCTCTACAGGAGAGGACGCGTTCAAACCGGAGAGCGCGGCCTGCCTACCTGCTCGGGGAACACCCCCTCACCTCTCTCCCTCATGCTTTTATTGCAATTTGTCTGCGAGTGTTTGCCAATTAAAAAAAAATTAAACTCCAGGTGATTTTCAAAGGAAAAGGGGGAAGACTAAACCATCCAGGGTTCCTGCTGCCTTCGAGAGCGGGATTTTGCCATTGGAAGGTCCATCCCGAGTTGGGGGGGGACAAAGGGACTGTCCGGCTAGAATCCGCGGCAGGCAAAAGGAATCCAAGCCTTTGTTTTTTCTCTCTGGCCCACGGGAAAACTCAAATTAACCCCCGCCCCTGCCAGCAGAACCCAACCCAAGTTTGTTCCAAGCAGGGCTGTGTCAGGGGGAAAGCTCCGCCCTGGAGCTGGGTTCTAATCCTCCTCCGAGCTGTCGTCGGAGTTCTCGTCAGCCGCTACTTTCCAGTTCCTCTTGCTGCGTTTCTCCGGCGCCCTGTCGCCCGCTCTTTCGGACAGGGAAGCCTGGCGCTTCCGCCTCTTCCTGGCCGGCTCCTCTGAGTCACTCTCCCCAGAGTGGCTGGAGAGGCAGCTGCTGGCTTTGCTGGAGCCGCTGCCTGGATCCGAGGAAGAGGCGGGAGGCCCCTCGGAGGCCTTCTTGCTCTTCGCGTGGCGCTTCTTCTTCCTCTTGGGGGGCTCTCCCTCCGAACCCGCAGACTCCTGGGAAGAAGCCGCCTCCGTCTCACGTTTCTTCTTCTTTTTCTTCTTGTGAGATTTCTTTTTCTGCTTCTTCTTGTGTGACTTTTTGGCCTTTTTCCTTTTGTGCAGCTTCGCGGAACTCGGCTTGTCCGACTGGGATTTTCTTTTGCCATTCACGGAGTTTTGCTCGTCTGGTTCCCGGTCGCTGCAAAACACGAGGAGGATGCGTTTCAGTTTGGGGCACCTTGTCTGAAAGTTTAAAAATAAAAACCTGGCCAAAAGCAACAATTGTGTTTTTTTTAAAACCTTTCCTAATCTTCCTTTTAGCTGAGCCACGACCGCAAATGTCTAAGCCCAATTAACATTCCATAGTGACATTTCTTATAGGTTCAGTTTTTAAAAACCGGGAACCCTACTGAACGAAATGAGATGAAGTAAACTTTATCAAGTCATCTGTGGTTTATTTGAGGCCCCTCTGAGCCCAGTCATCAAAGAGAAGAGTCAGCGAGGCTTTGCGTGTAGAAGGAAATGTCCATGAACTCACATGCTGCTCTTAAGAGAGAAATTTAAATGAGTGGACAAAACAAAACCATAAACCAGAGCTCGGATAAACTGAACGAACCAATTTTCCTCCAGAGTGCGGCAGTGCGGTGGGAAAATTATATTTCACATAGAAGCAAAAAGTTTTCAACAGTACCGTGTAAAAGAATGCATAAATCTAATTTTAATGGACTATTTTAATCTCCAAAGGAAACCATGTAGGATTTGGGTATTTTAAACGCTTTACCTCTCTGTATCAAATTCTTCTGGATACAACTCTTTGTAGCCACTGTGACCCCATCTGTAAAAAATTACGAAAGGATTAAAAATATTATTAAGATTGAATATTGGGAATTATATTTAAAGTTAAACATTTATATGATATTTTATTCTAAAAATTTATGATGCTCAAAATTGTTTTTATATATATATATCTGTTATATATGTGATATTTGTTAGATTGTCATGAGTTCTTATAAATGATTCATGATTACTATATATTTGAAGTAAGGGGGTAAAAGATGTTAGAAGGCTAGATTAATTTTCTTTAATTTAGGTTAAATTTGTTATATTTGTTATATTTTTAGCTGGATCTCACCGGGGTTTTTTGTTGTTTGATGTTGATTGATATATATGATTGGTTAATAGGGGAAGGGGGGAGGGATAGGGGGGGAAGGGAGGGGGTGGTTGTTGGGGGGGGGGAGTGGGGAGGGGAAAGGGGTATAAAAAATTTGTATTGTAAAACTTTTTCAATAAAAAAAAAATTACGAAAGGAATAAGCACATGAAGATCACACACAGCCTCTTTATGCAGAAAAATCGCTGGAAGAGAGGCCCGTTGTCTTTTATAACAATAATAATTATTATTGCAAACCTCCCATTTATGGGATAGTACCTGTCCGGCATGTTAGCTTCGCATTCGTAGAGCTTCTTGTTCCAGTACCGGGCATGTCGAAGGTCATCCTCAATGGTCACTGCCATAACCGGCATGTTCCTTGTCCTGCAGGTGGCCTGCTGGCTATCCTCATCAAAGCCGTCGCTACGCATCCGGCTGCTGCAGACACCACGGGAGGTAAGTAGGTAAGCTTTGGGAGGAAAGCTGCTCTAGCTGGAGGAGTCAGAAACAAGATCCACCCCACTGCCCCCCTACCCCACCCACCCCCCATCCCAGTGATCCTGCATAAACCAAGAGACCAGTTTCACCACTTTGGCCGAACTAAAAATCTCCCTAAAGTTGCCATTCTCCCCTAAAGGCAGGCCTTCCACCTTTTGACCCTCTACTGTTTTCTAAAAGTTGCAGTCTTTAGGTAAACAGGAGTTCTGCCCTTCCCTGTTTCATGAAGGCTTGAGGGCTCAAATGGCCAGTCGCTTCTGCTTTAGGGACAGACCAAGCAGCCAAATTAGCCTGAACGGCAAGAAGTGGAGTCCCTTGGAGACCTGTATACAACGTAATTTCATTTTAATGTCTGCCAATTAGTATACATTCAAAGTAGTCTAAGTCAGGGGTCTGCAACAGGGGAGGGTTCTAACCGCCTTTATTCCCAGTTCTCCTTGTGCATGCACTCTGCGCGCGATCGCCGTGCAAAGGCTTTGTGCAAGCGCGTTGCGAATCTGCCCAGCTAAGGTGCGGCTATCCGCTCTGCCGCACCTCTCAGCTGGGCGAAAAAAGAAGAAATATAAGGTCGGTGGGACGAGGCGAGCGGGAGGGCACAGCTCCCGAAGACAGAGAAGTGGTTCGGTGATGTCATATCATCACCGCTACTGGCTCTTGCGAACTGGTGCAAACTAGGAGCAACAGACCACTGGTCTGCAACCTTAAACACTCGAAAGAGCCATTTGGGCCTGTTTCCCACAGAAAAGAAAACACCGGGAGCCACAAAACCTGGGTGGGTGTGGCCAACTCAACGTCACTCACTTCCTCCAGTCATATGACACCCCCTAGCCACGCCTACCCAGACAGTCATTAGGACAGAGAACCAGTTGTTAAATACAAGGAACCACAAAATCCTTTTGAGGTATCTTTCTCTCCCCGCCCTCCCTCTCTCTCTGTATCTCTCTCTCTTTGTCTCTCTCTCTCTCTCTCCCCCTCTCTCTGCATCTCTCTGTCTCTGCCCTGGACGCTTCTCCATCCCTTGCTGTCGCCCTTATCTTCTCAGGACAGGTGAGGAGTGACCGGAGGGGGGGGGAGGCGAGGGGGGGGGCATTGGTGGGATCACCCGACGGAGACACAGCAGAGGGCCCAAAGAGCCACATGCGGCTCCAGAGCCACAGGTTTCTGACATGTAGTCTAAGCCTCTCACAAAGGGAAGCAAGCACAGAGGGTGCAGGCAGGCATTGCCAGCTGTTTGTGAGTGATGTCCCTTTAATAATGTTAAAATCCCACCTGGAGCTGTTCAGAAGAGTCCTCTGGTGTGTGCCCCAGTGTATCTCTTGGCTCTGCTTCTCCATCTCCCGTATTTTCCACATTTCAGACTCTTCCTGAATCTGAGACAGGGAAAAAAAATCCCAAAAAACCACGACTGAGGAAAGCTACAAGCCAGGGTGCTCTGCTTACCCATGAGGAGGAAACCGGACCCTTACCTTGTTGTGGGCGTCTGTGTGGCGAATGACATTCCGCAAAAGGACTTTTCCCAAGGGAACGCGGGACATCTTTCCCGCACCAACCAGGCGGCGAAGAAAATGCCCTGGAAGGAAGGAAATTGGGGAGTGAGGGAGGAAGAAGAAGAGAAGGAGAAGAGGGAAGGAGGGAGGCAAGGAAAAGAAGGGTAAGGGGAGGAAGGAAGGAAAGGAGGGAAGAGGGAAAGGAAGGAATGAAGGAGAGGAAGGAATGGAAGGAAGGAAGGAAAAATAAGAGAAAAAGCAAAGAAGGAAAGAAAGAAAAAGAAAGAAAGAGAAAGAAAGTGGATGGAAAGAAAGGAAATAAAGAAAAGGAAGAAAAGGAAGAAAAGGAAGGAAGGAAAGAGAAAGAAAGTGAGAGTGAGAGAGAGAAAGAGGAAGGAAGGACATAAAGAAAAGGAAGGAAGGCAAAGGAAGGAAGGAAGGAAAGACAAGAAAGGAAGGAAATAAAGAAAAGAAAGAGGAAGGAAGGAAGGAAAGAAAGAGAAAAAAGAGTGAGAGTGAGAGAGAGAGAAAGAAAGAGAAAGGAAGGAAATAAAGAAAAGGAAGGAAGGAAATAAAAACAAGAAAGGAAGAAAAGAAAGGAAAGAAAGTAAGGAAGGAAAGAAAAGGAAGGAAGGAAGGAAAGAAAGAAAGAAAGAAAAGGAAGGAAGGAAGGAAAAGGAAGGAAGGAAATAAAGAAAAGGAAGGAAGGAAGGAAAGACAAGAAAGGAAGGAAATAAAGAAAAGAAAGGAAGTAAATAAAGAAAAGGAAGGAAGGAAATAAAGACAAGAAAGGAAGGAAAGAAAGGAAGGAAAGAAAGAAAGAAAGAAAGAAAAGGAAGGAAGGAAAGAAAGAAAAGGAAGGAAGGAAAGAAAGTAAAGAAAGGAAGGAAGGAAAGGAAGGAGGGAAAGAAAAGAAAGGAAGGAAGTAAATAAAGAAAAGAAAGGAAGGAAAGAAAAAAAGAAAGGAAGAAAGAAAGAAAGAAAGAAAGAAAGAAAGAAAGAAAGAAAGAAAGAAAGAAAGAAAGAAAGAAAGAAAGAAAGAAAAGAAAGGAAGAAAAGAAAGAAAGGAAGGAAGGAAGGAAAAGCGAGGGAGGCCCCTTCCCGGCCACCCTCAGGAAGGCGAGCAGGCCCAGCCGAGGGACCCCCTGCCCCTCTTGGCCTCCCGATCCCCGACCAGCCTGGCGGGGCCGCCGCGGGACGGAGACGGCCTTGGCTGCTTCCGCTCCTGACCTACCTCGCGGGGTTGGCGGTCGGGCCACCCGAGGAGGGACGGGAGGCCGCCCTTCAACCCCGGGGCCCCCCGTGGCAGCCGCCGCCGCTTCCCTTCACCCTCCGCGCCGGACCCGGGACAGGAGCGCGCCTGGCTCCGCTCCGCCACCGTGGCTGGCCCAGGCCCGGAACCCGCCAGCGCGGCCGAGCGAGCGAGCCGGCCGGCGGAAGGCCACGGAACCACTTCCGGTAGGACCCGCTTCCGGGGGTTGCCATGGCGACCGGCGGCCGCCTTGGCAACGGCGCCCGAGGGGGTGGGGGTTAAGCCGCGTCGCCCTAACCCGCGCGCCCCATCGGTAATGCGGGCTCGGACGCCTACGGCTGGGGATGATGGGGCTGGAAGCAGTCTCCGGGGCCGAGGCGCTGGGAGAGCAACCCCATCCTGCTTGGGGCGAGGGAGTGAAGCAGGGGTCTCCAAACTGGGCCTCTTTAAGACTTGTGGACTTCAACTCCCAGAATTCCTCAGCCAGCTTTGCTGGCTGAGGAATTCTGGGAGTTGAAGTCCACAAGTCTTAAAGGGGCCCAGTTTGAAGACCCCTGGAGCAAAGGGAGGCTTCCTCCATGGGGCTCCCTTTATAGGGAGAAAAGGGGTTCCTAAAAGCCCATCTAGTCGTGGCTTCCTTCCTTTGCCGCCCTTCCATCTTCAACAGGCACATCCCTGCCAGGAGGGGCTTAAGAGTCCCTTGCACAAAGTGGGTGGAGAGGGTGGGGGGGGGGGGCATCAGACCTGGAGCCCTGCAGGATGATGCACAAGAGGAGCTTTTTAAAACTCTGGAGCAGGGCTCCTTCTTTTAAGAGGGGTGGGCCCCCCTTCAACGCCCAGAATTCCCAAGCTATGCTGGGCTGGGGTTATTCTGGGAATTGAGCCAGCCCACCCACCCCGTCAAGGGTGAAAAACCCCTGCCCAAGAGGCATTTTGGCTGGATGGGAAAGAGGGATCTTATGAGAGCAGCGGAGACCCTCCATCGCTGCCCCTTTGGAGGCCAATCGGGTGGATTCCGCGCCCTCCGACGGTCCTCCTGATCACTTTTTCCACATTGGTTGCCTTTCATCAAAGGATTATTAATGCTACTCGGTGGTGAAACCCCATTTTTTTCTACTACAGGTTCGGTGGGCATGGCTTGGTGGGCGCGGCAGGGGAAGGATACTGCAAAAATCTCCATTCCCTCCCCACTCCTGGGGAAAAGATATTGCAAAATCTTCATTCCCTCCCCACTCCAGGGGGAAGGATATTGCAAAATCTCCATTCCTTCCCCACTCCAGGGGGAAGGATACTGCAAAATCTCCATTGAGACTGGGCAGCCTGCCAGAACAACATAACCTGATTAGCCGAACTCATTCGTGCCCAACCGGTGATGTTAGAAGCTAATGAAGAAAAGCCTTTAAAGGTTAGAATTTTTGAAAAGACATCCACTGTTTTCTTTTATCCAATTAGGTTTAATACCAGCAAGAGAGGTCCTGCAGCATCACCGAAGGCCTTCGGATTGAAATATTTTCACTTAACCCGGGACGGCCTCTACAGAAGCATCTTTTCACCGTGAAGGAACAGCCATGGAAGCTTTTTGCAGCTCCGAGGAGATGTTGACCAAAGCAACTCAGCTGTGGACGATGCTGGATGACATGGCCGAGAACAACCCTAAAAGTTACCGCCACTTCATGCAGCAGCAACTAAAGGAAGCAAAGCAGCATTATGCTCCCCCGGAGCCATGTCTCTGCCTGAAGACCAGCATTTTGGTAGGACAACATTCATTAGAGAAGGGGTGTCAAACTCGATTTCACTAAGGGCCACATCAGGATTAGATCTGGCCCACAAGCCTTGAGTTTCACACCCCTGCAGTAGAGCAACGGCAAAGAAACATAAAAGAGCCAAATACTTTTTCTCCTCTTAGCATAAGGCCAAATCTTCCTTTGACTTGTCCCAAAGGTGTTTATTCAAGAGGCAAATGGATTTTCTGTGTGGGGTGGGTGAGTGGATTTGAAGACGTTTTGCTTCTCATCCAAGAAGATTCCTCAGCTCTGACTAGATGGCAGGGAAGCAATGTCTTCAAAGAAAAACGAGGAAGTCCACTTGCCTCTTGAAAAAGCATTTTTGGGACAACCAAGACCTGGATGACTTGAGAATCTCCATAGACCTGCTTTGACTTGAAAATAATGCAGAGGGCGTACATTTGATAAGGGGGCTATTTCCTTGTTTGCACCGGGCGTTGACAAGACAGTGAAAATATTCCAGACTCACCATCATCTTTTCAGTCAAAAAGAGCAGGAAAGGAGACATTCCTTGAAGTGAATATCCGATTATTAATTACACAAACGTGTCTGTTTTAATAAATCATGTAATGTTTGGGTGTTATTTTGTTTTGTGCTTTTCTCATAGAAACCTACCAAAACCTCCCTCTTCATAAATCTGTGCCGTTGGAGTAGGATCCCAGCTCCCAAGTCACCCTCGGAGCCAGTTCTGTTGAGCGTTGGCAAAATGGAGATGCTATCAGATAATTCAGGTAATCTCTACGGTATTACAAAATCTAAATTAACCTGAGCTTACTGCAGTAAATTCTACAAGCAAAGATATATTGGGCATGGATAGCAGTTAAGATATTAGGAATGAAACTTACATGATTCAGTTGGTTGAGTCGTAAACTCAGGCCAGGATACATTTGAGGAGAGAATAAACTTCCATGCTGCCACTATATTTGCTTTTCTCGTAGAGATCTGCAGCGTTCTTGACATTGCATACAATCCATCCGTTCTTGAGCGAGGCCAGGATAATTCCCTGGAGAAGGACCAGTTGATCCGCATGTCATTCAAGTACGTCGAAGAGCATTTCAACGTCACTTTGTCCCCTTCCTGGAGCATGGCCAAATTTAAATTGAAAGGAAGCCTTGAAAGGATGAGGGAGAGCCTGAGAAGAAATCAGCCCCAATTGGCTGTGCCCCAGAGGAACCCCAACAAAGGTAAGCAACATTCAAGATGCCATTGCACCAGCTTTTCATAAGGCACTGAAAAACACCCTTTTTAAATGGGCAATTGCTGCCTGACAATTGTTAAATACTGGGAAACGTTTTTCTTGAATGAATTTGTTTCTAGTTGCCCCCTTATGAGAGGGTGGTATGGGAATGTGAAAAATAATACAATATAAAACATTGCACTTGGCAAGTACTACCTCAAGAGTTGGTCCTCTTTATTTGAAAGATGGGAATGGCTTTCTCTAGACGCGCTTTGAAAAGCGTGCGTGTACACCATATAGAAATGTGTTGCATTCCTATACATCTACGATTAAGTGCACAATTGTAACAGCCGAGATTTCTGTCATCAGTTAACAATTATAGTGGATCGTAACTACATCACTGCAAACAATGGAAATGGGAGGAGGCAGGAGCCCTGTGGTGCAGTGGTTAGAGTGCAGGCTACTTCTGCTGACTGCTGGCTGCCTGCAATTTGGTAGTTCGAATCACATCAGCTCAAGGTTGACTCAGCCTTCCATCCTTCCGAGGTGGGTAAAATGAGGACCCAGATTGTTGGGGGCAAGAGGCTGACTCTGTAAACCGCTCACAGAGGGCTGTAAAGCACTGTGAAGCGGTTTATAAGTCCAAGTGCCATTGCTGTTTAATTGATGCTTTTGTTCTGTAGCAACTTGCTCCACTTACTTGTCTAAACTTTTCTGACAATCCTCTTGCAAGGAGTGACACTCAGCCAACTGAGAAGCCTCACGGCCGAAGACAGCAGTGGCCTTATTCTGCCAGTAGCAGAGAACCCTGCAGCTTCCAAAAAGCGTCTAATTGAAGAGATTTCTACTACCGACAAGCCAGAGGCGCACCAGCCTGCCTACGAAATGACCACCAGGAAGGATGCAGATGAGAAACCCTTAGAAATCGAGCTGAAAATTGAACTGCCAGAGGTTTGCGGTGTGTCCGAGTGCAATTTGAGCGTCTCTAAGGTGAGGCAGCTAACAAATGGTGTATTATTTGCACCCTTCTCCCCTGCTTTTGCCCAGCCAGACCCTTGTGAATCTCAGATGCCTCCCTGCATCTTTTCAGGATGATGTCTTGGTCAAGTGCCTTGAAAAATACAGACTGCGGGTGGATCTTCCAGTTCCTGTGGACGAAGAAGCAACATCAGCAACTTTTAATAAGAAGAAAGGAGTCTTGCTTGTCAGAATGCCTGTGTACAAGGGGAAATGACGTTAGCTGACATGGTGTGGGAATTCGCACTCTCATGATTCACTCCCTCTCCTTTCCAGCACTTCCCATTCGGCCTTTTGCACAGGTTAATATTAAGGGTTATTGGTTACATGCCTGTATTTTATTTCTCTTTTGAGTTTTAAGGCTAAAATTCTTGCTGCCTTTCGGGGATGCAAAAACCCAGGATAAAATGCACCGCTAAATATACACGTTAACATTTGAGAATTGTTCTGAAGGCATACTTTCTACTGTAAAAGATTAACAAATAAATGAACTCTGTATCATATTTTCCCCCATTAATCAAAACAATAAAGGGAAAAAAAACTAGTTTTCCATCATTGCTGGATTTAAATTATTTTTTAAACAATTCTGAGAACTTCCTGTAATCTTAAGAGACCAGCTTACATTTTCTTGGAGAAGCAGGGGAAAATACTGTATGGGTGGAACACTTTTGAATCCAAAGCCAACTTGTTCCTCTTAACTGTTTATTCTTTTAAGCCTCCTGTGTTGTTTTGCCATTTTAACATAAAATACACCTTCAAAGAATGCTTAAAGAAATAAGTGGTATTTGCAAGCATAGACAAAACATTCACAATTACCTCTGCAACTATGTTTGAAGTTGTGCTCAAATAAAAATGGGCATAACTTTGGTTATGGCTGCCATATTGTCTTTTACTATACCCCAAGGACACAACTGAAGGGACGCCATTCCTTAACAGAAAGCTCATTCAAGGGCAGAGTATTGCAGAGGAACTCTTTCGTACCTTTTGGTTCACTTGGGAAAAAAAAAATCACTTAAAACATTCGAAATGGCTCCAGAGTTAACAGCAGAGACCTTCCAGACTTGAGATGCCAAGTGCCATCCCACCTACTTGATATTTATCCATTTTTGCTCACCAGATAATTATATTCAAAGTCTACCCACAGCTAAGCCAAAAAACTAGCAGTCAGGAAAAGGAATAGCAGTCCAAAGAACATCAAACTTTTAATACCAATCTGTAAATTAAGATGTTTTAAAGCACTTTTCTTACCAAAGGGTTGAATTACAACCAAACTCAACAAATTGGTTCTCAGGAAAAAAAAATATTTAATTGCATGTATATATATATTTGTAGTGGATTCAGTAGCGCAAATTGACAAAGAGACAATATTGAATGAAGTGGCGATGTACAGATTAACATGGGGTGTATCGGTCAACGGTCCGTTCAGGTCACACCACTAAGCCATTACATGATCCACCTTTTAAAATTAGCTTTTTTTTTCCTTGGCAAGCAAAAGAGGCATTTCCCATTAGAACCCCAGCAATACCAAGGACACAATTAAAAACCGTGGACTGGGCCCCGTTTTGAAGAAATCTCATTTCTAGCAAAGATGTTTACAAATTTACAACTGGTGAAATTCTGTTTCTCTTGAGCCTGGGACGGACAAGAAAGCAAAGGGGTTCCAGAATAACAAGTCAGATCCTGCAAAAGCTGCTTCTGGATTTCTTGGAATCTGAAGTGGTTATGCCCAATGGTCTTACTGATTTTAGTGGAATTCAAGCACAATGATTCCCACCTGGTCGGGCCACTTGATCCCAAGGCATCAGGGTTTTTCCTTCTTTCATACAATTAGTTCTCACTTCAGCTATTCTGAGGGTCAGCGTCCCATTTTAAATGCAAGACTGCTGGAGGCCACGGGCAGCTGCAATACGGGCCGATTTTGAGAACTTCTGGAGTGCTTCATGCTTAAGACAGCCCATTTTGCAGGGGAAACGGCAGCTTCCCGTGTGGGATGGGACATTTCACAAAATTGCACGCTCAAACGTGGTAGGAAGGAAAGATTTTTTCCCCCTACATCCCTGCATTCAGCCCTTGCTTAAAATGATGGAACTGCGCCCTCACGTTCCTTTCAGTGGGACAACGGCCCCAGTCTGCCCAGTCTAGACCATTAAACGGGGGAGGAGGAACCTATGGGGAGGGACCTGTAAGGAGTCCATATGTTGCCTATCTTTAACTGACCCCCGTTTCACCAGTTCCCTTAACAAATGACTTCTCTTTGGAGTAAAACAGCGTTTACTGACCTAGAAAGGAAGCAAAACAACACAAGCTTAAATTACAGAAACTCACATAAGGCAAATCATCGGAAGGGTTTCAAAGGGCTGTTCAGTTTAGGTGGTCTGACTCCCAACATTCGTTTTCTCTCGCTGGGTGCTAAAACGATTCCCCGTTGCTCGAAAGTCTGACTTAACAGCTGAATTTGGCAAAATTAGAATGTCAGCTGCTCTGTTCTATTTCAGGTGACACCATTTTATTTTATTTTATTTCTGCAGTATTTAGAACACGGGTGGAAGGTTCATTCTTTTTCCTGCGGAAAATTTAAATTGTCCAAAATCTACGGTTCACTTTTTTTTTTTCTTATTTCATTTCAAATCCCTGGTTTTATTGAAAATGAAGGCTGAGCCAGCTAGCTGGTGGGGTTGGGAGGCCGCGATACCCTGCACCGTTGTGATCAGAAGTATTATTACAACACATGATTATTTTCGACAACTGGGGAAAGTTTGCCAATCCACCCACTGAATACGATATAGCGCAGGAAGGCCACCTGCAAAACCTTTAAATCTTTATAACTGGTAATTCATAATCACCAGCCGCTGTTTATATAGACTCTTTTTTAAAAAATAAAAGAAGGAAACATTTTTCTTTTAAAAGTCTAACCCTTCGATATATAAATAGCTTCTTTAGAATGAAGCGACTGGGTCGCCAAAGTCCGTGAGAAACTAGAGCAGCATCGTGGCGGGTTTTTCCAGGAATCGCTTGAACTCTGCCAGCCACTGGGCCCCCACGGCCCCGTCCACTACACGGTGGTCACAGCTGAGGGTCACAGACATGACGTTGGCCACATCGAACCTGTGCGGAAGAAGGGGAAATGCTCTCTTTAGTATCTTCTCGTACACGAAATATGAAATACCTGTTGTGGTCCTCCAGCAGCCTGCCGAGTCGGACAGCGATGAGGCTGAGGAAGAACAGGGGAAAAGTCCTGGAAGCTGGGGAAGGCCCAGACGAGGGCTCTGCATCAGAGGCAGAGATGGGACCAGGGCCATGTGCAGACTTTGGAGCCTCCAGAGGCTGACAGCAGAGAGGCAGAGGAACAGGAGGAGCCTGTTCCTAGTGCAAGCATGAGAAGAGCTGCCAGAAGGCAAGAGCAGCTAAAGCAAAAAGGACGACTTGGGAGTAAGGCCAGGAGATGATTGGCCCCTCCCATAAGGCTTAAAAGAGCAGCAAGGGCTCTTTGCCTCTTTGCCAGAAAACAACCGTTGAGAGATTTGCTTTGTGTTTAGATGCATTTCTTTCTTCTCAGCGTCTTCTGTTCCTGAACTGTTGCCAAGAAAAGCCTTTGGCAGTTTGCCTAATTATCCCAAGGTCAGAGATAAACTGAAGAGTGGCGTTTTGGGGACTTTGCTTTCATTTAATTTGGAATACGCGGAGAATGAGTTAATTCTCAGCTGTTTTAATAAAATCTTGTTTGTTTTTGGAACTGTTTTGCATTTAATATTAACTATTTGGGCCTGGGTCACAACAATACACACACCGCCTTTTTTTTTCATCAGATGCTGACTTTCCACTGAAACTTTGTCTTTTTTTTTAAAAAAAAAGAAAACATTTACCCTTTTTCATTATCCGCTGGCACCAGCCTTCTCTCTGAGCCCCCAACTGCCAAGATACAAGCCTGCGGTGGATTGATTATAGCCGAAAAATTCTTAATGCCATACATTCCTAAATTTGAGACTGTGAAGGTTCCGCCCTGAAAAGAAACACACACCTTAAGGCTGTGGCACAAATCACTGGCGTTGTGAATTAGAAAAGGCAAAGGCGTCGTAACCAAGGCGACAGGGAAGGTGCCTCACCTGGAACTCGTGGGGCTGAAGCTTGCCCTCCCGCGCTTTGCTGGCCAGCTTCACGACATCTTGGTTAATGGAGGCCAACCCCTTGGTGTGTGCATTAAATACAATTGGTGTTATAAGCCCCGCTGGAGTACTGACCGCCACGCTTACATCAACGACGTGATTTCTGAAAGACAGAAAGCGGGCCCATTGGCGAGAATCCATCAACCAGTCACAAAATCTGGTTGAATAAATATGACAAGATGCTTCTTGTAATAACAGTCTAGCTGGCCTTCCAGGAGGAGCCAAACCTTCACACCTCTGCCTGGACCATCTGTGTACTTACTGCCTAATGACGGTTTCTAACCACGAAGAATTCGCTTCAGGCACCTTCAAACATGCCAGCGCCGAAGCTTTAATGATGAAGTCGTTGACTGATAGCTTGGTATTCTGTGGCATCTCCTGCAGAGGGAACAGCCAAGGGAAGAAATGTTGCTCAAATTGATCAGTCGGCAAAGTTACCGAAGAAACTGGGGGAACCTCCAGAAACAACGGACTTCAATCCCCACTTCCCCAGGATTTTCAGCAATGTCCCAGCTGGCTGGAGAATTCTGGGAACTGAAGTCCACATATCAGGAAGGCACCTAATTCAAGAAAACCAACACCCAGATGTGTGTAATCCTATTGCCATCAAAAGTACAATAGTTGTGATTGTGCAGCCAGAATGACCCAGCCAAGAAAACTGGGGATTCCATTCAGACCTTGCTGTTCCTGTGCTTTCCAAACTGAATGCGTGTTTTTCTCAAAGCCAAGTTCCAGAAATAAATGCTTTTGCTTTACTTTAAAGCCCAGAGGGTTTAATTTGATTTATCACAATTTTAAGTGTTACTTTTTTTCTATCTCTAGGAGCTGCGGTGGCTCAGTGGTTAGAGTGCAGTACTGCAGGCTGCTTCTGCTGACTGCCGGCTGCCAGCAGTTCGAATCTCACCAGGCTCAAGGTTGACTCAGCCTTCCATCCTTCCAAGGTGGGTAAAATGAGGACCCAGATAGTTGGGGGCAAGAGGCTGATTCTGTGAACCACTTAGAGAGGGCTGTAAAAGCACTGTGAAGTAGTATGTAAGTCTACGTGCTATTCCTATTTGTAAAATTCATGTCTTCCTGTGGAATTAGCCCTGAACGAATGATCTCTCCCTTACATTCTCCAAATCCTAGAAATGCAAACTTAAGGAAATATCCTCAGAGAGCTAATTGGAAGGATGGAGAGTCAGAGGCACATAAACACCTCGTTTGCTGCACAAGTCCCAATCGTTAAGTTACCTGGTTGAGCTCTTTCCTCAGCACCAAGATTTCTCCCATGTTGACATCAACAGAGAGGTAATAGTGAGGTATTGTTTGCTTAGACTGTATCAAACGCTGGGCAATCACCTAAGAGCAAAGAAAGCAGGATGCGAATTAAAAGGCAACTTTATTTAAAAATGAAGTTAACTGCTTTACTATAGACCAGACTAATGCTGGGAGTTTTGGTGCACCATTTTTCAAATATCCAGAAAAGCAGATCCTCAACTTATTAAGTCAAAAATGTCCTCCAAATACTTGGTCCCCTGATGTCAGCTTTGTCTAATCATTTCTGGCTAATTTTTACTCCAAATTTCTCTGTCCGGATTAACATGTTGAATGCAAATGTCCAAGAAGAGTGAGGAGGTTGATGGATTAAAATCCCCCATCAACGACGCCAAAGGAAAGTTCCTAAATTAAAACCTGGCCTCCACCCCCTGCAAGGACTCAACAGAAATCATCCCAAAGCCTCTTCGTGGGTCTCTGTTAAAAAAAAAAATATTTTGGTGTAGTGGTTACAGCACCAGGCTAGAAACTGGGAGGTCGTGATTCTAGTTGTGCCTTAGGCAGAAATCAGAGCCAACAGATTAACCTTGGGCCAGTCTCTCTCTCTCCCTCTCAATCTTAGGAAGTAAGCAATGACAAGCCACTTCCAAAAAACCTTCCTAAGAGAATTGCAGAGAATTGTCCAATCAGATGCAGGAGTCAACACTGATTCAAAGGATCTATCTGTCTGTCTGTCTATCATCGATCTATCTATCTATCTTTTATATCTATCGTCTCTCTCTCTCTCTCTCTCCCCCTCCCTCCCTCCCTACCATATCTATCCTTCGGGAGTAGGGCGGTATATAAATCCAATAAATGAAATGAATGAAATCTGTGTCCATCCACCCACCCATCTTTACCTAATCTAACCTAACCTAATCCTTGACCATTGTAAAATATGTGGACTTCAATTCACGTCTTACAGAGGCCAAGGTTAAACACTGTTCAATCTGCCTGTTTGCCTGTGCCATGCGATGCGCCAAGGGATTTAACTTACCTTTCGAATATTACTAATGGGAATATCAGTAAAGACACCTGTCGGGGCAGCTGCAGCTGCAGGAGCTGGCGCAGCCAGAGGAACTGCATCCGGAGGCCGGGCCTGTAGGAATACAAGCACGCCAGTGAAGAAGTGCCAAAGGGTCGGCTGGCAGAATGGAGGAGAGCTTAGGATTCTCCGAGGCAGGGGTCTCCAAACTTGGCAACTTTAAGACTTGAGGACTTCAACTACCAGCTTTGCTGGCTGAGGAACTCTGGGAATTGAAGTCCTCAAGTCTTAAAAGTTGCCAAGTTTGGAGACCCCTGCTCCAAGGTATTCCAGAAGTTAAAGCTGCACCAAAGCCTCCTCCCTGCTCCTTCGCTTTGATTTTCTCAAGTCTATGAGGTGCTTCTAACTCTTCCCTTGGCTTCACCCTGTCTCTATGGGCCATGCCTGTGCTTAGAAGGAAGTTTTCAGCAGGAGAAACTGAGTGCGGTTGAAAAGAAAGAAAGAAAGAAAGAAAGAAAGAAAGAAAGAAAGAAAGAAAGAAAGAAAGAAAGAAGAAGAAAGAAAGAAAGAAAGAAAGAAAGAAAGAAAGAAAGAAAGAAAGAAAGAAAGAAAGAAAGAAAGAAAGAAAGAAAGAAAGAAAGAGGAAAAGGAAAGGAAAAAGGGAGGAAAGGAAAGGAAGAAAAGAGGAAGGAAAGGAAAGGAAAGGAAAGGAAAGGAAAGGAAAGGAAAGGAAAGGAAAGGAAAGGAAAGGAAAGGAAAGGAAAGGAAAGGAAAGGAAAGGAAGAAAAGAGGAAGGAAAGGAAAGGAAAGGAAAAAGGGAGGAAAGGAAAGGAAAGGAAAGGAAAGGAAAGGAAAGGAAAGGAAAGAACCTGGGAGATTTAGGGAAAGGGCAGCTAAAAGGACACCATGGTGGCAATGACAGTGAAAAAGCCGGCCAACATTTGCTCTAGCCAGATCTTGTCCTGCAGTTTGCAAACCTTCAAGGGTTCCCACACCTTCTCAAAACAGGCCGAGTTGCTGAAATACAGCAAGCAAATCCATGGCAGATTAACTAGTGTATATTACTCCACCTGGCAGCCTTTGGAAAGTCAGGTGAAAAATGTATGTTTGCATCACGCTGCATTTATACGTATTGTGTTCTTAGGGAAGCACTGAGAGCGTATGCACTAAAGACAAATGTTGTGTGTCCAATCACACCTGGCCAATAAAGAATTGTATTGTACTGTATTGTATTCCATCCCCTGTCTTAAGTTGATGTTTCTTCGGAGAACCTTCCCTAGGAACACGATGCAAACATAAATTTTTGATGTTTCCCCCCCAAATCAGACCCCAGCTTAGGTAGCCTTCTGCGGAAAAACTCCTGCTGAACACTGGAGTCAGTAGAGCCAACGTGGCTACTCACCGGGGCAACTTTAGATGGCACAAATGAGTCAATGTCCTTCTTGGTGATCCGTCCATCTGGCCCTGTACCTGATGAGACATGCAAAGGGGGGGGAACTCTTACCCAAGAGGCAATTAAACCATTTTTAGGGGACGGCTGACAAGGCTTCGGAAAAGATGTCGCTCACCTTTCACCTGTGAGAGATCGATCCCTCTCTCTGCGGCTAATTTCCTTGCCAGAGGGCTCACAATTATCCTCCCTTTATGTGCAGGAGTCTTGACTGGGGAGGCCGTAGGCTGGGCTGAAACAGCCTGAGAAATAAAAAGACAGCAGAGTTCCTAAGATAGACTGTTTTGGAAATTCTCCAAATAGGGACTCTGCTGGACATACACCTAGGATGTGGCATTAGTCCTCTTTAGCCCACTAGAGATGGTCTGGCAGGACACATAGTCTGAACTCACGAGGGCAGGTGGAAGTCTGCTTGTTAAATTTATTCAGTCCAAACTCTCTTAAAAGTCTCTCTGGCACCCAACAGAGGCTTCAACACCACCCTGAGAAAAATGTTAAACTGTTAAGTAGCCTTTTTATTAGGTAGTTTTTACAAAGAGGATTTCTTTCCTTATTTTTTTAGGTAAAGAAGGTTTAGGAACAGCCCTGAACTTCCTTTGTAAAGGATCAATAGCATTTATGGTATTGTGTTTTTAATAGATATATTATCTTTTATTATTGTAAGCTGCCCAGAGTTACCTTGTGGTAAGGTAGGTAACCAATAAATTTTATGAATGGATGAATGAATGAATGAATGAATGAATGAATGGTCTAGAGGCTACTTCAGTTAAGAAAGTCTCTTGCCCAAGAGGAACTGAAACTGAAATCTCTCTGGAGAGCTGAGAAATCAGCTGGGTACCCCAACACTTTGCTTTCCCTCCCCAGGTCACCTTCTGGAGGCTGTACATACAGGGCTCGGGGGCAGAGGCGGTGGGGGTACTGGAGGCTTGATATCAGTGATCCCAGCATCTCTGTAGTCTGCGAAAGCAGGAATGTCGGACTCCTTCTCCACAATGATGCAGAGTGGGGTTCCCAAGGGGACATCTCTGGTACCTTCTGCGATCAAGATCTTCGCGAGGTAACCTTCTTCTTGCACTTCAAAGCCTTGAAAGGGGAGAGAGAAATAAGCAGTTCGGAAGGGAAAGGAGGGGCTTCAACCAAGCTTGGAGACGGAATAAGTCATCAGGCATCCCAGCAAATGGAATCACTGGTAAAGCATCCATTAAATCAGGAAATACGGAGGTGCCATCCGCAAGACAAACAAATCTGGAACTGATTTTCTTTCAGGAAAATATCTAACCCTCCGAGGCAGTTGAGTACTGCTTCAAATATCGCCCTGGCAGTGTTATCCGGTGCTCTTATCTGGTATTGCAAGGGTGAAAAGGGGGATCTTGACCACGTCGTGGACCCCTTTAAGAAAGGGCAAACTGCAAAGCCTCCCACAAAGATTTTGTCACAGAGGATGGAGAATTTCTTACCTATTGTGGCTTTGTCCGTCTCAATTTCTGCCAATAAATCTCCTTCGCTCAGCTTCTCACCCACTTTCTTTTCCCACCTCTGAACGGTGCCCATGGTCATCGTGGGAGAGAGGGCAGGAAGAAGAATCTAGGAGAAAGGAAAAGGCAACCCTGCACCGATATGCATCTCAAAATCCAGCACAACCACTAATCAACGTGTGCCATTCTCACTTCTGTTAACAAAAATAAAGTAAAATAAAACGCACTGCGGGCATTTAATTGAGTAGGAAATTCCTCTGAAGAAGAGAAAAAGACACGAGCAATCACGCCAAGGAACATTCTAATTATGTAACCAGCATATCTGAATTCAAAGTTTCAATTTTCACAGCCAGAATCAAAGTCACTCAAGAGATACTGGAAGTTCCCATCCATGCCTGGACAATGGAACCGTTCGTTCTGTTTCCACCAGGCCTTCAGACCCATCAAGACAGCCCAGAGGCTCTCTTGGTCACTCAGCAAATGAGGCTCATGGCAGGCAGGATATGGAGGCTATGAAGAGGCTCGTGGCAGGCACAGAGTCCGGAGGTTATGAAGCGAAAATATGCCGTACGAAAAGAGAAAAGAATGCAAATGGGGAGCTGGGTCGTACCTGCATATGGGGAGGATAGGAGCTGCCTGGCGCTTGTGCAGATGGCTGAGCTGCTGGTTTTGGAGGAGCTGCCGGAGGAGGAGGAGGAGGCGGTACTGAGGCCGGTGGGGCGGCAGCTGATGAATCCAAAGTATAATCCTTGAACGCGCCAATGAGTTCAGGCCTAAAAGGAAGGAAGAAAAGAAACTTAAGCCACTATCAAGGGATGGCAGTTCCCTAACCCTGGCACCAGGAACCCACTCCAGCCTTAAGATGGGACCCAAGAGCACAGGAGAGCCAGGAAATGTTTGAGGTTGAAAAAAAACATAAATCGAGTAGAAAGACGGGCACTTTTAAAGGGAGAAATGGTGGTGGGGTTTAAATTGGAATAACTGGGCAAAAATCTAAACGGAGGAAGCGAAAGGTATTGGGGAAGCTTCACAGTCTGACTCACTTGTCCACAGTGATGCAGATGATGGCTCCAATGGGAACATCCCGCGTTCCTTCGGCGACCAGGATCTTGGCCAGGTAGCATTCTTCCAGGCACTCAAAGCCCACGGTTGCTTTGTCCGTCTCTACCTTTAACACACACACACACACACACACAATTCCCCTGAAATACGTTTCACAACTGCACGCTGCCGAACAATCCTGTCCGAGCGAAGTTTTACTTCCCATTTTAGCCATGAAGAAACAAGTGTTGGGCAAGTAAAAAGGCAGACGCTCCTGTACAATGTTGCTAATCCAAAAGCCCGTCCACAAAGGTGACAACCGAGGGCCAAATGCCCAGCCAACCCACCCACCTGGCAGGAAAGCTTCCCCAATACCTCCGCAATCAGGTCTCCCTCGTTGATCTTCTCCCCTTCTTTCTTCTCCCAGCGCGCAATGGTCCCCATCTGCATGGTGGGGGAGAGGGCGGGCAAAGGCACCTGTGGAGGAACAAAGGGCTAAGGACCACAGAATGACAGAGTCTGGAAGGGACCTTGGAGGTCTTCTAGTCCAACCCCCAGCTAAAGTGGGAAATCCTATTCTATCTCAGATAAATGGCTGTCCAGGCTTTTCTTAAAAACTTCCAAAGATAGGGAGGGAGGGAGGAAGGATAGATAGATACTTAGAAGGAAGATAGATACTTGGAAGGAAGGAAGGAAGGAAGGAAGGAAGGAAGGAAGGAAGGAAGGAAGGAAGGAAGGAAGGATAACAGAGTTGGAAGGGACCTTGGAGGTCTTCTAGTCCAACCCCCTGCCCAGGCAGGAGACCCTCTACCATTCTTGTCCAATCTCTTCCAAAATAACCTCCCGTGTTGGAGCACCTACGACTTCTAGTGCTGACTGCCAGGAAATCCCTCCTTAGTTCTAGGCCGCTTCTCTCCTTGGTTCGGTTTCCATTGATTAAACCCGGCCCCTTCCAAGCTCAGAGACCACCAAGGACCGCCCCCACCCCCACCCCCACCCTCATTCCAACCCTGAGCTGCAAATACCCTGTTTCCCCCAAAATAAGACACCCCCCAATAATAAACCCAATGGGGCTTTTGTGCGCATGGCAATAAGGCCAAGCGCTTATTTCAGGATTCAAAAAAATATAAGACAGGGTCTTATTTTCGGGAAAACACGGTGGATAGATAGATATAATAGATATGATGGATATGATACTTAGATATGATACTTAGATATGAGATATTATAGATACTTAGATCTGATATAGATATGATGGATATTTAGATGATAGATAATTAGATATGATAGATAGATAGATAGATAGATAGATAGATAGATAGATAGATAGATAGATAGATAGATAGATAGATAGATAGATAGATAGATAGATACAGTAGGTAGGTAGGTAGGTAGATGATAGATAGATAGATAGATAGATAGATAGATAGATAGATAGATAGATAGACAGACAGACAGACAGACAGACAGACAGACACCCTGTTTTCCTCCCTGAGGAATGAGCGCGTGGCAATAAGGCCAAGCGCTTATTTCAGGATTCAACAAAATCCTGAAATAAGGGGAAAAAATTTGGGAAAAAACGGTGGATAGATAGATAGATAGATAGATAGATAGATAGATAGATAGATAGATAGATAGATAGATAGATACTTAGATATAATAGATACTTAAGATATGATAGATACTTAGATATGATACTTAGATATATGATATATACTTAGATTTGATATAGATATGATAGATAGATACTTAGATACGATACTTAGATGATAATTAGATATGATAGATAGATAACTTAGATAGGATAGATAGATAGATACCCTGTTTCCCCCCCTGATAATAAGCCCAATGGGGCTTTTGAGCGCATGGCAAAAATAAGGCCAAGTGCTTATTTCAGGGTTCCCCCCCCCAAAAAAGAAGACAGGGTCTTATTTTCGGGGAAGCAGGATATTTCTCCTTCTCCCCTGCAGGAGACCTCCAGCCTCCAGAGCCCCTGGGAGGGGTGGGGGGTCCCTCTTGCTGGCGGAGAAGACCTTCCAGGCCTCTCAAGGCGAGGGATGCTTTATGGGGGGGGTCATTTTGGGGGGCAGCGAGGGCTCCTGGTGGGGGGGGGGGGGTGGAGAATTCCCGCAGGAACCTGGGCCCAAAGCCACCCGTTGCCCCCCCCACCCATCCACCCATCCCCCCCCAGAGGGGAAGCCTGGACGAGACCCCCCCCCTTATTCCAAGGGAGGGGATAATGGGGGGGGCTGCACCCCTCACCTTTTGGTGGGGCGGGAGGCTGCACCAGTGGCGGCGGGGGGCCGCGGGGGGGCAGCAGCGGGGGGGCAGCAGCGGGGCGGGGACTCCTCCTCCTCCCCCTCCCCCTCGGCCCCCCCAGGTGGGGGCCCCGGCGGCGGCCCAGCAGCCCCTCCAGGCGCGTCCCCGCGAAGCCCCCTCCGCGCCCGCCCCCCGCGGGGCCGCGCCCTGCCACGCCAGCAGGCGCCTGGCCAGCACCCGCCACATCCCGGCCTTCGAGGCGGCGGCGGCGGCGGCGGCGTCCCGGTCCTGTCAGGCGGAGGGCGGCCGGGTGACCTCCCTTCTCCCCCCGCGGGCTGGCAGCGGCGTGCCGTGCGGCGCGGAAGGGGCGGGGCGTAGCGCGACGCGACGCGATGACGTCGCAAAAGGGCCGTCAAGCCGCGGCGGAGGGAGGGAGGGAGGGAGGGAGGGGGCGGAGCTTCGGCCGGCGAGGCCTGACCCGAGGAGACCTCCCGGGCCGCGCATGCGCTCTGCTCTCCCGAGTCCTCCCAGCACGTGCTTTCTCCTGGCAATCCCGGCTTTTCCCCAGTTTGAGGAGGACCCCAATGCGGATGCAAGCAAGGAGGGGACCCCTTGCAAGAAAGAGGGGAGGGGGCCTGTTTGCATGGGGCGGGGGTGGAGGGGGCTCTGCACCCATTTTCTTCCCCCCCCCCAAGTGGATCCTTTGGATCGGGATCCCTTTAGGGGCAGAGCAGCGGTGCAAGTTGCACCTATTTGCAGGTGAAAAGCGACTTTCGATACAGGAGTTCTCTGTTTAGGACCACAATGGAGCCCAAACCTTGCCGTTAAGCGAGACACTTTGCTAAGTGGCTTTTGCTCCGTTGCACGACCTTTCTGCCAACAGTCATTAAGTGAGTCGCTCAAGTGAGCCCTGAAATGAATCCTCCCACAGTTGCTAAGCAAATCTGTCTCCGTTGACCTTGTCAGAAGGTCGCAAAACGTGATCGCATGAACCCCATGTGACCGTCATAAGTGTGAGTCAGTGGCCAAGCGTCTGAATTTTGATCACCCGTCCTGCATCACGGGATGCTGCAATGGTTGTAAAATGTCCGTCGCTTTTTTCCAGTGCCGTTGTAACTTTTAACCGTCACTAAATAAACCGTCGTATGTCAAGGCCTCCTATAGCAACGTCACCAGTTGAGACTGGGAAGCTGCTTTCCTGTTGCCGTCTTGCCCTCTAGAAAACCCCTCCTTCCCCCCTCAACATTTGGGGCTGTGAATCTGCTTTCCCCCCCTTTGCATAATGAGTCACAGGTTGGAAAACTCTGAAACGAAAAATGCAACGCTTGACCTTGGTTAAGGTTGTTTTTCTGCTCCGTTTCTGGGAGTTGAAGTTGCCAAGTCTTTAAAAATTGCCGAGGTTGGACGCTCCTGGGTAGGGCCAACTCCCTAGGCCTGTTCGCCTGCTGGATAAAAAGCCCATAATCCCCAACCCAGATTGGCCCTAAAATTAAGATCTGCTCCTATCCAACCCATCTCCAGAACAAACAGGTCGAGGATGGTGCCAAGGGAGAATAAACGATCCCAAAACCAGTGATGCAACACTTGTTTATATTATTTCAGGGACAAAATTCAAAGAAAAACAAGATTATTTTTATGGAAATAAAAGATGCCAAACCGGTCATAAAACACTCTTACACTTCTTTGACCTCTATTTTTTTTCCACATCTGGCAATAAGCCCTTGTGATAAAGATGTCTTAATTAAATTTAAATAAAATATGTTCTGTTTTTTTTTAAATGTACAATTTTAAAGCACAGCTCTTGCTGAAATAAACTCTTTTTTTTTTTAAAGTAACCGTAATTCCATGCAATCTCTTTGCAACCCTCTAAATTCATGCAACGGTCAAACCAATCACAAAAAAAAGTAATTTTCCTCCCCAGGAATGACATTCCCTCAGCTGCTGTTCTCTCAAAAGCCAACTTTAAAGCTCCTGTAGAATAGGATACACTTGAAGTGTAACTGCAGATACAAACAAAGGCTCTCAAAAAGCCCATTCTGTCTGTACACAGAGGACACAATAGGACAAACAACAACGAACAAAAAGTAAAAGACCGCCGTGGACCTAAGAGAGGCCTTCATAGCAAAATAAAGCTAATAATATTATTATTAATGTTATTATCAATAATAATAGAACCAGGTGTGTTGGCATTAACAAGGGGCCCATACGAAGCCTTTCGGCATTTCCTAGAAATACGGATAAAATACAATATTCAGAAATATACGGGGAAAAAAACAGCACTCAACGGCTGGTATAAAAATATACACACTTGTCCTTGTTCGACGAACGATGTGAAGCAATACAAAGTAATTCCAAGAAACAGGAACACGTTTTACCCAACAAGACGTGTGGAAATCTATAAAACGATCAAAAGCCGCGGTTTCTTTTTGACCTTCAGCCTCCCGCGAGGAGGAGGAGGACGCAGAAGACGGACGGACAAGAGGGACGGACGGTCCTTCCAATGGCTGGTGCACGCGAGCGGCCACGAGGCTTTGAAGTCTGGGGCTGCAACGTTAGGAAAGGTGGAATGCTTTCACCGGGCCCCGTTTTTGCATTCAAGCAGGGCCAGGATGTTAGGTTTCTCAATGCGTCCCAACAGGATACTTCCCACTCCTAATTCAGCATTTTAGACCACAAAATCCAACGGGGATGTTGGAAGGAAAAAGTACCCTGTTATGGCAGACTTCTGCATGGGGGGAAAGGTGTAGTAGGCACACCTACCTAGGTAAAGCTTCACATCTGCGTGTGACTTGTGGATTCTCCTAACTGGCTCCTAAGGAATTGAGGCTTGTGTGGAAAGAAGACGAAGATTTTGTGCATCAAAATATTCCCCTTTAAACGCTCAAACCTGTCCAGGGCTGCTTTCCCTATAAAGCAAAGAATGAATACCGTATTTTTTCAGAGCACCTTAATTTTGGGGGAGGAAAATAGGGGGGGGGAGAAGGGGGAAATTCTGCCTCTGCCTACCAGGTATTCAACCTGGACTGAGGGGGTTTGATTATTTTAATGGGTTTTAATATATGTTTTAAATTATATATTTATACATGTATGTACTTTGTATGTATTTTGAGTTGAGTTTATTACATTTCTATACCGCCCTTTTCCCAAGGAACTCAGGGCGGTTTACAGCCATATTAAAACAGTCCAGCACAAAAATTAAAACTAATTTAAACTATTTGGCCGTCAATACAAAACCCCTTAAAACCCCTTAAAACCAATTAAAACCCATTTAAAAATTTATCTATACAGTCAGGCCAGCTTGGTGGAACAACAGTGTCTTCAGAGCCCGACGGAAGGCACGGAGGTCGGGAATCCTTCTCATATCTGGGGGTAGTTCATTCCATAGGGCGGGAGCCCCCACAGAGAAGGCTCTCCCCCTGGGATCACCAGCCGACATAGTCTGGCCGACGGCACCCTGAGGAGGCCCTCTCTGTGAGAGTGTATCGGACGGTGGGAGATATTCGGTGGCAGAAGGCGATCCTGTAGGTATCCCGGTCCTAAGCCAATTTTATGTTTTATTGGGTTTAGTTTTTATTTGTTGTGAGCCGCCCTGAAGTCTACGGAGATAGGGCGGCATACAAATTACATAAAATAAATAAATAAATAAATTCAGGTAGCGTCCCTAGTCAGCTTCAGCACATTAGTTTGCTGGTTGTTGAGCAGCTGCGGGGAATCGCCAAAGCACATTGCCGCCGATCGCTGCCCGATGCACAGAGGCCCAAAACAGGCCATGCGGAGGCCTAAAACGCAATGCGCGGAGGCAGTGAACGGCGGTGGTGTGCTTTGGCGATCCCCGCAGCCTTGAATGGCTCTAAAACAGCGTTCGGAGGCTGAAAACACAAGGCGCAGAGCCCAAATACGCAAGCCAATTGTCTGTGGCAATTTGTGCAGCCAGAAGCAGAAGCTGGAGGGCGGGAGTCGACAGGGCTACATTCGGAGTATAAGACGCACCCAAATTTTCAGCCTCCTTTGGGGGGTGGGGGGAAGAAAAGTGCATCTTATACTCTGAAAAATACGGTAATTCACTCCCTTGGGAGTGTCTCTCTCCAACCTCTGCACAAACTCGCTTGTCCGTAAAGTTTTATGCATCTGTCCTGTTTATGTTTGAAATCTGACTGGTGTAATATTCTTACAGCTTCCAGAGTAGCTACGATCACCAAGTTGGCTGATTTCCAAACACCGAGCCACCTGTTGGCTGAGGCCCCCACACTCACCCACCCCAGTTTTGGCTCAGATATAGGGGTGAGCACTGAGGGCCTAAATTAACTTCTGCTTGAGGCCAACAAGGCAGGTTTGACGTACGTGCTGTCAGCCGAAGAGCCAGAAGGACAATGGGGAAAAGGCCACCTGACAGTTGCTGGAGTTGTAGTACGCTACACTACAGACCATAAAGAAGGGCCAGAAATCTTAGCTGCAACGTTTTGTGGAAGTTTCCCTCCCACCCTTTCTCTTATCTACCCAACTCGGCTGATAAGGCAGGCTGAAATTAGCCATTAAGTGGAAAGATCAATGCCGAATTCAGACCAAGCTCTGGGAAAAACAGAGAGGTCAGCCTTCCCCCAGGAGTCTGCTGGTGATGAATTAATTAAAGAGCATCCAGAGGGAAAGTAGGACAGAGGAGATTGTGTGGTGCCAACACAACCCTGGAAAAGCAGAGATGGGGAGCCTGGGTTTTTTTTTACCAGGCAAAGCCAGAAGGGGGTACCTGGGCAGCGAAGCAACAGGTAACAAGACCCTCAAATAAAGTAAGGACAATTTTGAAACCAGAATGCAAAACAATAAAAGCAAATGCAACAATCCCTGGCCCCTTCCAACACAATGCTGTTGATTGGATCTTCTTTGATCTGGACCACAAACCACTGGATCTCTGGAGGAGATCTTGCTGGTGCCTGATGTGGCCCGGGCACAGAGAGCTCCTTGGGGGAAAAATTGGCTGGCAAGAGCTCCAACGGAAAACTGGAAAAGAGTTTCTAGATTTGGCCATCACAAACGTGCAAATCTCCTTGTAATACTGTCTCATCGTTGACTGAACTTCTCCAGATGATCGGAAGCAGCAGGGTGTCACGTCTTTTGGGGCCATCCCTGACCGAATAGAGAGGCAGCGCGTTGGAACGGCCAAAAGGGACCGTATTTTGGTTGTAACATGCTGGACATCCTTCCTTGAAGCCAAAGTTCATCGCGGTTCGTTTCTTTTGGCAGTTTAAATCACACGTATCAACATTTGTGTGAGGGTTTGGTGGGGTTTTTTTTGGTGAGTATCTGGCACATCCAGCAGCCGACAGCGAAGATTTTAGTTCTCTCCATGGTCCTCTTCCACCCAAGCCACAATCTTTCCCTCCCATCCAGGAATGATATCATCATCATGGAAAACCTACATGAAAAGCAAAGAGAAGGACCTTATCCATCCATAGCAATGTTTCTCAACCTTAGCTAAGGAATTCTGGAAGTTGAAGGCCACACATCTTAAAATTGTCAAGTCCATCATTCATTCCATCGATCAACTCATCCATCCATCCATCCACTGATCCATCCATCCATCCATCCATCCATAGCAACGTTTCTGAACCTTAGCTAAGGAATTCTGGAAGTTGAAGGCCACATATCTTAAAACTGTCAAGTCCATCATTCATTCCATCAATCAATTGATCCAACCATCCATCCATTGATCCATCCATTCATCCATCCATCCATCCATCCATCCTTCCTTCCATCCTTCCTTCCATCCATCCATCCATCCATCCATCCATCCATCCATCCATCCATCCATCCATCCATCCATCCATCTATCCATAGCAATGTTTCTCAACCTTGGCTAAGGAATTCTGGAAGTTGAAGGCCACACATCTTAAAATTGTCAAGTCCAATCATTCACTCCATCAATCCATCCATTGATCCATCCATCCATCCATCCATCCATCCATCCATCCATCCACAGCAGTGTTTCTCAATCTTGACAACTCGGACCCAGTTGGCTGAGGAACTCTTGGAGTTGAAAACCACACAACTTAAAGTTGTGATGGTTAAGAAAAACCAGTCCATCCATCCATCTAATTTATAAGCCACAGGTACTTCTTCACCTACAACGGTTCATTTAGTCCATCAATCGGAACAGAGCTGGAAGGGACCTTCGAGATCTTGCAGTCCAACCCCCTGTTCAAGTGACCGTTGAAAGTTACAACAGGACTGAAAACAGTGACTTACGACCATTTTTCACACTTTATGACCACTGCCGCATCCGCATGGTCACGTGATTTACATTCAGATCCTTAAGCCGGATCGCTTAACGAACGTGGCAAGAAAAGTCGTAAAATGGGGCAAAACTCACTTTAACAAATGTCTCCCTTAGCAACGTAAGTGTTGGGCTCAATTGAGGTCATAAGTCGGGGACCACCTGTACTCCTCTCTCTCTCTCTCTCTCTCACAGAGCAACTGGGGGCAGCGTACAATTAAAGCATAAAAACCACAGCACCCTTGATTAAAAGATTGTGGAGCACCCCAAGGCCACCTGCCTCTACCTGGAAACCTGCAATCTCTTCTTCAGCAATCCTAGAAGCCTGGTGGTGCAGTGGACTAAAGCGCTATTAAATAGCACTTAGCTGCCAGCTGCCTGCAATTACTGCGAGTTCGAATCTCACCAGGGTCAAGGTTGACTCAGTCTTCCATCCTTCCGAGGTAGGTAAAATAAGGAGCCGGATTGTGGGGGCAATAAGCTGACTTTATATAAAAAAGAACACCGCTGGAAGTGAGGGGCAAAAGCCCTACTAAGCAGGTATATACAAAAGTATGAAGGCTACTGTTTAATGCATTTAAGCCGCCCTGAGTCTCCGGAGAAGGGCGGCATATAAATCGAACCAATAAATAAATCCCAGGACAGGCGTCGAGTTGTATCGCCACCATTCTGGAGAAACTGAACCACACTCTGCAGATAACAAATGAGAGCTCAAAACTCACACACACACACACACATACATGGAGCTCTCTGGAGGGAAAAACACAGCTGACCCACTTTTCTAGCTGACTGGGACGTTCCTTGTTTTTCAGGGCTGCAGGGTGTGATTTTTCTCAGGCTCACACATGCATATGAGCACACACGTGTGCGCGCAGACACACACACACACACACAGACACACACACACAGACACACACACTTCCCTGCCCCTTGGCTTTCACTCCACTGGAGAGAGCCAAACGCAAGCATTTTTCCAGGGAGAAGAAATAACCCATCAGGTGGGGCAACATCTACAGTCCATACAAAAGATTCTGGTCCGGAATGCTGTGGTGGTAGAATTTGGGGAGGGAGGGAAGGATGAAGGAAACATCACTAGGCAGGAGCAGCCCCAGAAATGATCCTCCCTAAATCCTCCACAGTGTTTATCAGATGCCGTATTTTTCGGATTATAAGATGCACCAGAGTATAAGGCGCACCTTAGTTTTTGGAGAGGAAAATAAGAAAAAATCTGATTGGTGGGTGGATGGGCATCCCGGAATACCCCCAATCAGCTGTTCCCAGAGGTGAATTTTAGCAACAGGTTCCTTTGTTGTGAGCTCTGTGCCTTGCTTTTTTTTTTTTTTACTTCTGAAACTCTGTTTCAGAAAAAAACTTTTTTTCCTGCCTCTGAAAGCCTCCGAAACAGAGCTTCAAAAAAAAAGTCTGTTTGGAGGCTTTTTTTTCTGAAGCTCTGTTTGAGGGCTTTTTTTTCTGATGTTTTTTCAGCCTCTGAAACCTCCATTTGAGAAGCTGGGCAGGGCTATCTTCGGAGTATAAGACGCACCCAGATTTTCACCCTCTTTTTTGGGGGGGAAAGGTGCGTCTTGTACTCTGAAAAATACGGTAACTGTGCAAGAGTGTGCTTTAGTCTGGCAAGATTCTGTCCACTGGCGAAGGGCAATCAAGAAACCACAGGCAGTCCTCCAACTGAACAGTCCACAATTGAGCCCAAAATTTATCCTGCTATGCGCGACAGCGGTGGGGTGAATTTTGTCCCGTTTTACGACCTTCCTCACCACACTTGTTCAGTGAATCGCAGCAGTTTATTAAGTTAGGAACAACGGCCATTAAGCAAATCTGGCTTCCCCGTTAACTTCGCTTGTCAGTAGGTCGTAAAAGGGAATCAAGCAACTCCCGGGACAATGCAACCGTCATAAATGTCAGCTGTCAAGCATCCGAATGTAAATCACCTCATGGTGGGGATTCCCCAACGGTCGTAAGTGTGAAAAACTGTCGTTAAGTCGCTTTTTCCGGTGTTCTCGCAACTTCGAGCCGTCACTAAATGAACTGTTGTTACTAGGAGCATTTACAGGTGTCGTTCTTGATTCCCACCTCTGCAGGGTGTGCCCTTACCTCCTCTTTGACCGTCCCAAACTCTGGATCCAGAGCTTTGAAGTGGTACCGGTGTGTCCCATCCCGATCGATTGCCGATTTGAAGTCCCTTAGAGTCACTTCCCCTAACCTTGAAAGCAAGAGAGGAGAGGAAGGGAATGCTACCACCCGGCTGGATGTCAACCTTCCTGTCGGAGATGAATTTTGCCCCAGCTACGGACCCCAAAGAACGCAGCACACACAAAGTCCGTTCAAACCTTAGTTTACTAAATAAACCAGTCTTTTAGAATGCCAAGAATTCAAAGAATAATAACTGAAAGCTTCCTGTGGTTGGCAGAATGCCCAAAAGCAATTTGCAGGAAGCTGATAAGATAAGCAAGACAAGGCACGAAGGTATTGAACGAAGTTGTTCCCTGCAAATTGCTTCAGTTGGCGTTCCTCCTTAAATAGGCTAAGGGAGTAGCCAATTAGCCCCAAGTCTTACTTTCGAGGAGACCTCCTCCTGAGGAGCCACTCCTGCCTTTTGGCAGCTCTGCGCACCCATGCATCGAGAAGAGGCTCCTCCTCTTCATCCTCTTCACTTAAAGGAGCTTCTGGAGGTTCTGAAGGCCCTGGCTGAATCCCCGCCTCTGGCACCACATCTTCTCTAGCCTCCTCATTGTCCGATTTGACAATGATGTGGTGTGGCGCAGCACCACACCAGCTTCTTAGCTGTCTGAATCAGCTACTAGCTGCACAGGCCACGTACGGGCCACAACAGGATGGGAATCCCTCAGAGACACCAATTCTAGGGTCCCGGAAAAAGGATCTAGGGTTGGGGAAAGGGGAGGGAGGGGACTGCTGCTTACCTCTTTGGAATGCTGACCATGAAGGGGGTGAGGGAGCGATCGGTGAAGTACAGCACTTTGGTACAGGCGCTGTTGCTCACGGCTGGCGTGCTGTGAGAATGAGGCAGTTCTGCAAAGAGAAGGAGAGAGAGACAGGCTGAGCCACAGGTGATCCCACGTTCTCCTGGCAGCCACAGATTTCATCCCCGCAGCCTTCTTAATCCAAGAGGCCAGGTTAATTCTCCCTGGACTAAGAGATGGATCAGAGAAGCTGTCCCTTGCTGTGGCACACCATGCCTTGAGCTTCCATACTGAGCTGAAAAAGGAGATTGCAAAATTGGAGGGGGAGAAAGTGTGCGTTTTTATGTGGCATCTTTTAAAAAAAAGGGGGTGGGGTGGGGACTGAGTTACAAGCAGATACTGTGAGTTGTATTGTGTCAGAGGGGTGCACTGAGGGAGCTCAACCAATCTCATTGTACATATGTTGTGCGCTGACAATAAAGATTTGAAATTGAGATATCCTTAACTTGGGTTCCCCAAAGTTCTGTGTTCTCACCTGTGACCGCTAGATGGCAGCTTATTCTCAGGAAGCGACTTTGCAGCCCCCTTTTGGAATAGTTAAGTGCTACTTTTAAATACTTTTAATATTTTTTTTTTAAAAAAGAAAACCCTCAAATAGACATTGTTTTGTGTCGTTTCCTTCTTTTTAAGCGCTTTGGCCATTTGTAAACCATCCAGAGTCACTGGACGTCATGGGGTATATACAGTTTATTACTGTTACTTTTATAATTACCTGGCCCTAGTGGCTCAGCAGACTAAAAGCATTGTGATTAACACCAGCTGTCTGCCATTACTGTAAGTTCGAATCTCACCAGGCTCAAGGTTGACTCAGCCTTCCATCCTTTCTAAGGTAGGTCAAATGAGGACCCAGTTTGTGGGGGCAATAAGCTGACTTTGTATAAATATACAAAAGTATGAAGGCTATTGCTTGACGCATTGTAAGCCGCCCTGAATCTCCGGAGAAGGGCGACATATACATCAAATTAAAAAAAAAAAAAAACTAGAGCAAGGGGTCTCCAACTTTGGCAACTTGAAGACTTGTGGACTTCATAAGTCCCCAGCCAGCACATAGATGCTTTAAGATGTGTGGACTTCAACTCCCAGAATTCCTTGCTGGCTAGGGAATTTTGGGAGTTGAAGTCTACAAGTCCACAAGTCTTCAAGTTGCCAAGGTTGGAGACCCCTGTTCTAGAGGCCATAATATCCAGAGATGTGGCTGATCCGTTTGTGGTCCTAACAGGACCCAACAGGCTGTTAAAACCCAGCAGGCCTGGGTTAAGCAAGAAGAAGAACGGAGTCCGATCGGACGAAGGGAGCAGGAAAGTCAGTCTGGTTTTTCCCAAAAATAGGCGATTCCCAGGAGCCTATCAAAGCCGGATGTTTCCCAATGGAGAAGGAGAACCTCCGAATTGCACTCACTTGAGTTGGAAGGCCAAGATTCCCGGTATTCGTTTGCCACGTGGCCTGCAGGCGACTTCCCTCGGACCTGGACAAGGAAGGCAGATGGATGAGGGGTGGGTTTCTTGGACTCTCCCGAGTTGAGCCCAAAAAATACTGGAAGGGGTTCAGAAGCATCCAGATGGCGTCTGCCACCATCTAACCAAAGTTCTCTCTTGTTTTAAGAGTACAAGGTTTGCCAATGACTTAAGTTCCCACTGCTTGAATCAAGATTGGTACTTTCAGAGACCATATTAAGTTTGTTGTCTTCTAATGCAATTCCAAGAAAATGTATAGTTTATTCTTGAAAGAGACGGTACCTGGAAAATACAATGTACCTTGTAGGGGAATGGAAATGTGTATATAATAAAGAAAAGAAAAAGATGAAAAGAAAAGGAAGTGGAGAGATGAGGGGAGAGAGGGGAGTGGAGTGGAGTCGAGTGGGGCAGAGGAGAGGAGAGGAGGGGAGGAAACCCTTGGGAAGAGGAGAAGGAAGGAGATGGAAGTAGAGAGGGGAAAGAAGAGAGGGAAATTGAGGAGAGGAGAGGGGTAGGAGAGAGGGAAGGAGAGGGGAGGGGAAAAGAGAAGAAGAAAAGGAGGAGAAGGAAGGAGTTGGAAGTAGAGGGAAAAAAAGGGGGGAAATTGAGGAAAGGAGAAGGGTAGGAGAGAGGGAAGGAGAGGGAAGTGGAGAAGAGGAGAGGGGAGAGAGATAAATATATAGAATGTTATGATACAATTATGAAAGTAATGCTTACAACTATGACATACAACATTCTGCATTTAAAAGAGACTATAAATGTATGATTAAGAGAATATTGGTCATAATCAAGATGTATAAAATTATGTATCCTTAAAAAGGACTGGATACAGCCAGCACGCTGTCGTTGCAAAACTGAAAACGTGATGTATTATAAAGAAACAAAAATGTACAATAAAAATATTTATTAAAAAAAAGATTGGTTTGTTTCAGAGCAGCCTAGAAGGTCCCCACTTACACCGAAGGTCCCCACTTACACCAAAAGGCTGATTAAAAATCCTGCGAATGGCGAGTTCCTAAAACTCTGGATTAAACTGATCAGCTATAGGGATCTGGGGTGATCCTCCCGGGACACTCTCTGCAGAAACACAAGAGGTTCTCCCAACATGGGGCCTCTGGAGAGAAGTTGGGTTGGCCCAACGGATGGAGTGAAGGGCTCTGCTTGAAAGCAAGGCACCATGTCAGGTTGTAACATCCACACAGGGCCTCAACAGGGATAAACCAAGGCCTGTGGCTCCTCAGACTGAGACCCTGCTTGAGGACGGGAGTTGAGCTGCCTTCACAGCTCCAGCAGGAGGGAGATCTGGTGAGAAAAGATGAAGAGGTCCATCAGAGATCCCACCAAGCAGCTGGGCCAACCAGTGACGGGCCTTCCACATGGGTGTGGACTTCAAGCGGACCTTAGGGCTACCAGCTCCATGAGAGCTCAAGGACACGTGTCCCACCTAAGCTCAGAGTGAGGGCTGCTTCTGAGAACGGGCGGAAAAGGAAGTTATGGGTTCCTCGAGGAACGGAAAAGCCAAACCACATCAAGGGATGGGCTCTTACCCTCTTCTCCTGCCTCTTCTGCACCTCCATGCGGTGCAGCCTCTCCATCAAGCTGGAGATGCCCTGCTCCAGGCTGTCGATGGTGTGGTGTTGGGGATCGTGGCCGCTGAAGCTGTTCCGCAAACTGCGTAGGGCCTCGCGCACCAGCTGCAGGTCGCTGGTCTGCCAGGAGAGATCCAGAAGCAGAGGGTGGTAGATGCCAGCACCCCAGCGCTCTCCTCTAGCCCCGTTCCCCCCCCCCCCCCCAAAGCTGCAAAGACCAAGGAGGGTCTCACCAGCCCTGGGGAAAGGCCTCCCCCTCCCAAGCCTTGGGACCCAAGCGGGACATACCCCTCTATGCGTTGAGGACGCCGTTCCTTTCCCCAAGGACTGGACGAATCCGTTGCTCTGGGAGTTGTGGTTGGCATAGAGGATCACCTGCTTTGCAAAGAGAGGAGGGAAGCTGGTTGGCAAGGCCGGGAAGGGCCAGGTGGAAACCTAGCAACCGTTTCCAAGCTCATCTCAGGAGTTGGCCGTCACTGAGCGATGCAGGTGACCCAGTTTGAGAAAAGGATGGCCCAGTTTGAGAAAAGGATGGAAGGAGCAGGGCTGATCTGCTCTGGGTATCCTGCAAACTGGGAGGAACCCAACCCATCCACCACAGCCCTCTCCCAAATAACTCAAAGTTGACCTCATCTTTGAGGGGACTTTGGTGCTCTCTCGTTGTTTTCTTGCAGAGGTTTGATTATCCAAACTCCTCCTCCTCCCCACACAAAGCCCTCTCCCTTCTAGCACTGATGATGTTACCTAGCTGGGTCATGAAACGTCTCCAAGGAAACAACCAAGCTCAGAGAGCACCAAGGACCCCTCCTTTCAATTCTGAACTGCAAATGTTCTCCTTCATGGAAGTTGCCTTTGCCGGCCTGCGCGTCCGTCCTTCTGGAGGGACCAGAGTCCCTGTGACTCGCCCTTTAGTAGTGCCCACTGCTGCACAATCACAGCTCGGTGCAAAAACCAACCCCGCGTGTCCCGCCCGAGCACCGCGAACCTCTTCCACGTCCTTCTTCAGGCAGCGAGCCAGCAGGGCCTCCTTGTGCTGGAGCTCCCGTTCCAACTCGGCCTAGGAGGGAAGGAGGCAGATCGGCCAACGGCCACGGTTAGTTTCTTCTCATTTATGAAATTTACATGCCGCTCCTCGTCTGACTATCCCCAGGGACTCTGGGCGGCTTGCAGCACAGCACAGCTCCCACCTGGAGGGGAAGGAGGGCACGGGGAGATGGGGGGAAGGCCCCTACCTGCTGATACCCTGCCTCGGAGAGCTGGTGCAGCATCTCCTCCATCTTGGCCTGGTGCTGGTGTAGGAGACGGTCCTTCTGGCTTAGTTCTTTCTGGAAGAGAGATAAGAGGAAGGAAGGAAGGAAGGAAGGAAGGAAGGAAGGAAGGAAGGAAGGAAGGAAGGAAGGAAGGAAGGAAGGAAGGAAGGAAAAAAAGAGACATAAGAGGAAGGAAGGAAGGAAGGAAGGAAGGAAGGAAGGAAGGAAGGAAGGAAGGAAGGAAGGAAGGAAAAAAAGAGACATAAGAGGAAGGAAGGAAGGAAGGAAGGAAGGAAGGAAGGAAGGAAGGAAGGAAGGAAGGAAGGAAGGAAGGAAGGAAGGAAGGAAAAAAAGAGACATAAGAGGAAGGAAGGAAGGAAGGAAGGAAGGAAGGAAGGAAGGAAGGAAGGAAGGAAGGAAGGAAGGAAGGAAGGAAAGAGATGTAAGAGGAAGGAAGGAAGGAAGGAAGGAAGGAAGGAAGGAAGGAAGGAAGGAAGGAAGGAAGGAGAGATAAGAGGAAGGAAGGAAGGAAGGAAGGAGAGATAAGAGGAAGGAAGGAAGGAAGGAAGGAAGGAAGGAAGGAAGGAAGGAAGGAAGGAAGGAAGGAAGGAAGGAAGGAAGGAAGGAAAAAAAGAGACATAAGAGGAAGGAAGGAAGGAAGGAAGGAAGGAAGGAAGGAAGGAAGGAAAGAGATGTAAGAGGAAGGAAGGAAGGAGAGATAAGAGGAAGGAAGGAAGGAAGGAAGGAAGGAAGGAAGGAAGGAAGGAAGGAAGGAAAGAAAGGATGTCTATGGAGATTCTCAGTCATCCAGGGCACAGTTGTCCCAAAGGTGCTTTTTCAAGAGGCCACTGGACTTTCTGGTTTTTCTTTGAAGATGTTTCGCTTCTCATCCAAGAAGCTTCTCCAGCTCTGACTGGATGGTGGGGAAGGAAGGATTTATACGAAGAACGGTTGCAGGAATTGGGGATGTCAAGTTTAATGGAAAGAAGGACTAGGGGTGACATGATAGCCGTGTTCCAATATTTGAGGGGCTGCCTTCATTCCTTCTTCCTCCCTCCCTCCCTCTTTCCTTCCTTTTCTTCCTTCCTTCCTTCCTTCCCTCCCTTTCTCACTTCCTTCATTCCTTCCCCACCATCCAGTCAGAGCAGAAGAAGCTTCTTGGAGGAGAAGCGAAAGGTCTTAGAAGAAAAAACAGAAAAAGCACCTCTGGGATAACCGTGACCTGAATGGCGGAGAAACTCCATAGAGGATGGAATAAGAAGTTGCCAAGAGGTTGTGACTCCTTCCCCTGGGCTCTCTTGGTGGGGAGTTCTCCTCTGCTCTGAACCTCAGCAAGAGGAGAGGAAAGGGCTTCCTGGGAGCCAGCAATTCTCAAGACTGCCCCCACCCCCCAGCTCTGCAGACCCCTTACCTTGTACTCTGCCAGAAGCCGGTTCCTCTCTTCCACCTTCCTCTGAAGATCAGCCTGGCGAAGCAAGATTCGAACACAGAGTTGGGACCATGGCTGACCACGCCAGGCTGAAGCACGTGGGTGCAGATTCGAAACCTGCCTTTCTGCCTGGCAACGGGGGGGTCATGGCATCCTTTCCATGCCTCACCCACCCCCACCCCCACCCCCGCAAAAAGACACACTCACATTCTGGCTATGCAATTCCTCCTTGTCCATATTCGCTCTCAGCAGCTCCTGTTTTATCTGGAGCATCAGTGCGTCTTGCTGGGCCAGCCGCTGCTGCAAAGCATCCTAAGAAAATAAAATTAAAATTAAAATAAATGCACCCCATTTAAGCCTCCAAGCACTCCCTATTATCAATGCTGCAGAGTGGAACATTTGCACCTTTTCACTGACGTTTTGCTAATTTTTTTGCTGCTAATTTTTTTTTTAAAGAGAGGGGCCTCCAATAAGTTCCATTAGCCCAGGGGTCAGCAACCTGTGGCTCTTTCACCCCTCTGCTGCGGCTCCCTGTCACTCAAAATATGTGTCACAATCGCCAATGTGTGACACCCGATTTATTGAGCTTTTCAACCCCCGGTAGGCCAACCATGGATAAATCCAAGAAAAGAAAAAATTCAGAAGAAAACAGAATGTTTAATTCAACTACATCTGCTAGTTTTGTGGCTGCTCAAGAAATAGTCAGGCACAGGAAGGATTTTGTGGCTCCCGGTGTTTTCTTTTCTGTGGGAAACGGGTTCCAAATGGCTCTTTTGAGTGTTTAAGGTTGCAGACTCCTGAGTTAGCCTGACTTCATGTGATTTGTTTCTTAGGTTTGTAGCGGGTCCTTCTAATTTTGCCTGCCAAGGGCTTCTTGGAGAGCCCCCTCCTTCCCCCCCCCCCCAAAAATGGCCTGCTTGCACCTCCACCTTCGCAAATGTTACTTCTCACCTTGACTCCTTGCAGATTTCGGCTTTCCTGCTTGCATTTCTGCAGTTCCTTCTGCAAGGAAGCCAAAGAAGGGAGTTGAGGGTTCAGACCCTTTCTCCCCCTCCCCCACCCCATTATCCTGGTTGCATTCGATTCTAGCCCACCCACCCAACTAACCCTGGTCACTCTTTGCTAAGAATGCCCAGAACCCTTAACAACCACAGGATCTGTGGCTGTTTAAGACCATCGCAAAAACAGTTGTAAAAATCAGGTTGGTTAGAACCATTTTACAACCATCCCGAACATAAGATGGGCTCCACTATGGTCGTATGTCGAGGACTGCTTGCACTGGCGCATCTGGAAGCAGCAGTCCAGGTTCTAACAGCCCTTTTTCCATCTCCAGGTGCTTCTCACCTTCAGGTCCTGGTTCTCCTCCAGGCTCTGATCCAGGCGGCTCCGGATGATGACCTGGACGCCCAAGAGAGCGGTTACTTCCCAGCATCTCCCTCCCCAGCCCACCCAGGGAGGAGGGAGGGAGGGAGGGAGGGCCGGCCAGGAGAAGAGGCTCACCAGCTCCTCTTCTGGACAGGCTTCCTGCTCGCACAGGACCAGCGACCGTTCCTGCTCGTCCTCAGGAAGGGATCCGTTCAGCAGCAGCGCCTGGCAGGACGACAAGGGCAGAGAGCGACACTCTCAGCCAGGCAGTGCCAGGGAAACACACACATCCCCCCGTCCCCCCGCCCCCAGGAATCTGACCTTCAACAGGGGACCCAGAGAGATAAAAGGGGGTTCTGCCTTCTGAAGGAATTTAGCAGAATCGAAACGGAGGGAGGGAAACAACAGACAGAACTCCTGCAAGCAAGGTCTGAGATTTAGGAGGGAGCGAAGAAGGGAGGAAGGACAAGAGGGAGGGAGAAGGAAAAGTAAGAGGGAGGGAGGGAGGGAGGGAGAAAGGAAGGACAAGAGGGAAGGAGAAAGAAAAGTGGGAGGCAGGGAAGAAGGAAGGAAGGACAAGAAGAAGGAAGGAAGGAAGGAGAAGAAAAAGTGGGAGGGAGGGAGGAAGGAAAGAAGGAAAGAGAAAGAAGAGTAAGAGGGAGGGAAGAAGGAAGGAAGGACAAGAAGAAGGAAGGAAGGAAGGAAGGAGAAGGAAAAGTGGGAGGCAGGGAGGGAGGGAGGGAGGGAGGAAGGAAGGACAAGAGGAAGGAAGGAAGGACAAGAGGGAAGGAGAAAGAAAAGTGGGAGGGAGGGAAGAAGGAAGGAAGGACAAGAGGAAGGAAGGAAGGAGAAGGAAAAGTGGGAGGGAGGGAGGAAAGAAAGAAGGAAGGAGAAAGAAGAGTGAGAGGGAGGCAGGGAAGAAGGAAGGAAGGACAAGAAGAAGGAAGGAAGGAAGGAGAAGGAAAAGTGGGAGGGAGGGAGGAAGGAAAGAAGGAAAGAAGGAAGGAGAAAGAAGAGTAAGAGGGAGGGAGGGAAGAAGGAAGGAAGGACAAGAAGAAGGAAGGAAGGAGAAGGAAAAGTGGGAGGGAGGGAGGGAGGAAGGAAGAACAAGAGGAAGGGAGGGAGGGAGGGAGAGAGGACAAGAGGAAGGAAGGAAGGACAAGAGGGAAGGAAGGAGAAGGAAAGGAGTGGGAGGGAGGGAGGGAGGGAGGGGGAGGGGGAGGGAGGGAGGGAGACAAAGAGGGAGGAAGGAAGGACAAGAGGGAAGGAGAAAGAAAAGTGGGAGGGAGGAAGGAAGGGAGGGAGGGAGGGAGGGAGGAAGGAAGGGAGGGAGGGAGGAAGGAAGGACAAGAGGAAGGGAGGGAGGGAGGACAAGAGGAAGGAAGGAAGGACAAGAGGGAAGGAGAAAGAAAAGTGGGAGGGAGGGAAGAAGGAAGGAAGGACAAGAGGAAGGAAGGAAGGAGAAGGAAAAGTGGGAGGGAGGGAGGAAAGAAAGAAGGAAGGAGAAAGAAGAGTGAGAGGGAGGCAGGGAAGAAGGAAGGAAGGACAAGAAGAAGGAAGGAAGGAAGGAGAAGGAAAAGTGGGAGGGAGGGAGGAAGGAAAGAAGGAAAGAAGGAAAGAAGGAAGGAGAAAGAAGAGTAAGAGGGAGGGAGGGAAGAAGGAAGGAAGGACAAGAAGAAGGAAGGAAGGAGAAGGAAAAGTGGGAGGGAGGGAGGGAGGAAGGAAGGACAAGAGGAAGGGAGGGAGGGAGGGAGAGAGGACAAGAGGAAGGAAGGAAGGACAAGAGGGAAGGAGAAAGAAAAGTGGGAGGGAGGGAGGGAAGAAGGAAGGAAGGACAAGAGGAAGGAAGGAAAAGGAAAGGAGTGGGAGGGAGGAAGGGAGGGAGGGGGAGTGGGAGGGAGGGAGGGAGACAAAGAGGGAGGAAGGAAGGACAAGAGGGAAGGAGAAAGAAAAGTGGGAGGGAGGAAGGAAGGGAGGGAGGGAGGAAGGAAGGAAGGAGGGAAGGAGGGAAGGAGGGAAGGAAGGACAAGAGGGAAGGAGAAAGAAAAATGGGAGGGAGGAAGGAAGGGAGGGAGGAAGGGAGGGAGGAAGGGAGGGAGGGAGGGAGGGAGGAAGGACAAAAGGGAGGGAGGGAGGGAGGGAGGACGGAAAGACCTGTAATCCAGAGATCATCCTTTTGGCTTCTTCCATTTCTTTCTCCAAGTGATCCTGCTGTTCCAGGAGATGTTCCTCCCACGAAGTCTCCAGACTCGGGGCAGGACACTTTGGGGACCATTCAACGGGCAACCGACCGCCATTTTCTTCCACGTGGGAAACAACATATCTGTGGTCTAACTCTGGAAAGGCGTGGCTCCAGGTTTCTGGGGAGGAAGAGGAAGAACAGGAAAGCAGGGAGAGTGAGAGAGAAAGAGATTTCTGCTTCAGTCCTTAAAAAACGTTATTTTCATTTATATTTGTTTTAAAGCCCTCTGCCTTCATCTCCCCACAAGCTCTTCAAAGAATTCTGGGAACTGAAGTCCACATGTCTTAAAATGGCCAAGGTTGAGCAACTCTGCTCTATCAGATCTGATTGATTACCAACGGGCCTAAGCCATGTGGGGCTTTATAGGTGATGACCAACATCTTGAACCTCACCCGGAGGGCAACCAGTAGCCAATGCAGGTCACGCAGGAGGGGTGTGACATGGGACCATCAGGACGCTCCCATCACTACCCGCGCTCCCATCACTACCACCAGCTGAAGGGTTTTCAAGGGTAGCCCCATGTAGAGAGTGTTGCAATAGTCAATCCAATATTTAATCTGTAATCTGATATAGAAAGATGAGATAGATGATAGATAATAGATACAGTAGGTAGGTAGGTAGGTAGATGGATAGATGATGGATGGATGGATGGACGGATGGACGGATGGACAGATTTAACTCTCAAATTTCTAGGTAGGAAGATCCTTTCCCTTACCTGTCCTGGTTCCTACGTTTTCTTCTCCGTCTTCTTCGTCGTGGCCAAGGTCAAACCCTGCCTTCTCCTCTGAAGGGGTGCTGCCCGATTCACTCTTTGCACTGTTGATAGGGCTAGGAGAGGTGAGGCTGGGGGCAGAGGCACAAAACAGACAGTTATTGGGGGCGGGGGCAGTGGTACCAATTCTGCTTGAACATGTCACTTTCCTGGACCTGAAATCCTGCCAAAAGAAGCTCAGTTAAGACTAAAAAGACCCTCCTGTCAACAGGTCCATCCAATACAATCCGGAAGACCCCTTTTCGTCCCAGAAGGTGGCAATCCTCAAGTGACCTTGGATGGAATCCTGTTTCTCAACTTGAAGATGGTTGGACTTCAACTCCCAGAATTCCTCAACCGGTGTGGGGAATGTCTTTAATAACGAGTCAAGGCACTCTGAAGTTCATGGACTGGGAACTGCAGAAGGGCTTCAAGAGGATCATCTCCCAAGAGATCCTTCTGCCCCCTTCCATGAGGCTCAGACCTGTCAGTCAAGCCCCCTCCTCTCATGCAAATTAGCAAAGCCATTTCTGGTCCTACCTTTACATCTCATTGTAGAGAGACAGAGGGAGGGAGAGAGAGAGAGAGGGAGAGAGGGAGAGGAGAGAGGGAAGGAAGGAGAGAAATAGAGAGAGGGAAGGAGAGAGAAGGAGAAGAGATGGAGAGGAGAAAGGGGAGAGAAAGAGGGAAAGAGAGAGAGAAAGAGAGAGAAGGAGGAAGAAAGAGAGGGAAGTGGAGAGGGAAGGAGGGAAAGGGAGAAAAGGAGAGAGATGGGAAGAGGGAAAGAAAGAGAGGGAGGAAGAGGGGGAGAGAGAGAAATGAAGAGAGAGAGGAAGAGAGAGAGAGAAATAGAGAGAGGGAAGGAGGAAGAGAGGGAGAGGGAGAAAAGAAGAGAGGGAGAAAAGAAGAGAGGGAGAGTAGGAGAGAAGGAGAAAGAGAGAGACAGAAAGAGAGGGAAGGAGGGAGATAGGGAGAGAGAGAAATGGAGAGAGGGAAGGAGGAGAGGGAGAAAAGGAGAGAGACGGAGAGATGGGGAGAAGGAGAGAGGGAAAGAGGAAGAGAGGAAGAGAAAGAAATGGAGAGAGGGAAGGAGGGAGAGGGAGAAAAGGAGAGAGATGGAGAGATGGGGAGAAGGAGAGAGGGAAAGAGGAAGAGAGGAAGAGGGAGAAAAGGAGAGAGATGGGGAGATGGGGAGAAGGAGAGAGGGGAAGAGAGGGAAGGAGGAAGAGAGGAAGAAATGGAGAGAGGAGAGAGAAAAAAAGTGGGGGACAGTATTTTCAGGGGCTTTCTCCAGAGGAGCATCCCACCCTGAACCCCTCTTCCCCACCCGAGGGGGATTCTCCCAGCCGGCATCTCCCAGACAACAGGGAAAGGCATCCGAAGCACTGACCCATTTAATGCATCCCCAAAGAATTCTCCCTTGCGAATGTGAGCAAGAGTTAATGTACCATTTTCCCAGACAGAGCAACAAAGATACCCGGGACAAAAGGGAAATCAAGGGGAGAAAAAGGGATCAACCGAACGAGAGAGAGGCGAGAAAACGAAGATGGGAGACCCCTTTCCCAGCTCCCTTTCCCGGTCTTCCCGAGAGGGACGAGTCGGCTCCCACGGCTGAGCCCAGATGGGTGTGGGTGTCCTGTGGGCCTCCTATCGCACACAGGACAATATACACAAAGCATCTCACCCACTGGAGGATGGTCAGTTTTGGGGACGTCCCATTCCGAACGAAAAAGCAACGGGTTCAAATCCCGGAGTGTTATCTCTTTTGCAACTCGTGGTTTACACCCATTTTCCCACGCTGTTAGTATGCCACGCCACGTTCTTGCACTTTGCACACCAAACCCTGGAGTTTCTTTCCCCTTTGCTGCAGGCTGCTAATCTCAGTGCAACAGGAACTAGGAAGCTCTGGGTGCAAATCTCTCTCTCTCGCACACACACACACACACCCTTTAATCTTAGGGATTCTCAAACGTACAGCTGACCCCCAGGTGAGTGGCAAACTTCTCTTAAAGGAGCAGGACATGCTTGGCACGTGGGTTTTCACATCCAGTGGCCAGGTTTATTCTAAACTAATTCATAATTTAAACCAATCAAGGAGAGAAGCAAACCTGGAATGAAGGAGAAACCTCCTTAACAGTGAGGACGATTAACCAATGGAACAACTTGCCACCAGAAGTTGTGAGTGCTCAATCACTGGAGATTTTTAAGAAGGGATCGGACAGCCATTTGTCCGGAATGAAATAGGGCAGTGATGGCTAATCTTTTTTTGCTGTCGCGTGCCAACAATGGGGGGAGTGCATGGGGGGGTTGCGCACCCGTGTGCCTACACCCATAATCCAATGCCCCCCACACCGCTGCATATGCATGCACAGCCTCCCCACACTTCCCTTGTTTTTGGCACGTGATGGCCCAGTAGGCCCGTTTTCGCCCTCCCCAGGCTCCAGGGACTTTCTAGGAGCCTGGGGAGGGCAAAAACGGCCTTCGCCACCCCCCGGAGGCCGGAAACAGCCCATTTCCCGACTTCCAGTGGGCCCAGAAGGCCCAAAAATTTGGAGCTGAGCTAGAGCAACACTTGCATGCCCACAGATATGGCTCTGCGTGCCACAGGTTCGCCATCACAGATATCCCAGGGCCTCCAAGGTCCCTCCCAATTCTCTCCTGATTAATGCTAGAAGGGGCAAACACCTTGAATATTTTGTTCCTGCAACAACGCCATGGCAACGTCCCCCTAGCCTAGCCTAAGAGGAAACGTATTTTTAAAAGGCTGCGAAAGGCCACCACTCTCCCTGCTCAGTTGTGCATTAATAAGGAAATGTATGTTCATCGTATTGTATGCAAACTTCATCCCTGCCCAACCGTCTGCCTTCTCTTGAAGCCACAGCAATCCAGGTGGGATGGGGCTTCCAGCAGGTGACGACAAGAACCAAGGGTCACTGGATGCAGCTGTTGACCAGGAGTCCTCAAAGGGCAGGAGGGGCATAGTGCACCCCCAGAAATCCCCCTCCTTCTCCACCGAGAAGCCAAGTAGGATCCACACAGATCCTCCCAAGAGCATTCCTTCAACCCACGTTCTCCCACAAGGCTAGAGAAGCAGGTGCCACCTCTGTCCACCTTACCACATCCCACTTCCTGAGCTTTGGACCGTACTGACCCCTGACTTCCCCAAACCCCCCACCCTCTCCTCTGAGGCTCAAGACCTTCCACGCATCCATCTCCACTCCTCAGGCCGCCCAATTCCCACAGAGCCAGAGTCCTTCACATCAGGGTCTCAATGGTGGGGGGACAGGGAGAGGGGGGAGAGGAGAGCGTTTGCAATTTATGTCTTGGAAGGGGAGAGAGAGAGAGAGAAGAGAACCCATTCATCATCTTGTGCTAAAACTGCAGAGAAAGCAAAAAAAGAAAAAAAATCAAACCTATTCCAGCACAGATTTATAGCCTAAGGAACTGCCCTGCTTAATTCCTTGCTGGGGGTGGGGGAGAGGGGGCTGCACCCAAGCTGTAGTTGAAGCAAGTCAGGAAGGACCACCGAGCCCTCCCCCCCCTTTGCCCAATTTTCATAAGGGCCCTGCTCCCCCGGCCATCATGCCCCCCCTTTGTAGTCTTTTCTCCCCCCCCTCCCCCTTCGCCCCGCGTGAAAGCATCCGTGCCAATGGGAAGGCTCACCATTTCACCGGCTTCCCTCCCATGTTTCGAATTTGGCTCTGCCTCAGAGCCCGTCTCCTGGCCAGCCTGGATCTTCACATGCCACATCCCTCCGCCAGCCTGGCCCTTCTGTGCCAGGGAGGTTGGCCAAAACCTTTTGGACCAAGTCAGGTCGATGATGTCCAGATGGGACACGGAGTCGTGGCGAGGGGGGAGAGATGCCGAAGTCGTCCCGTCTCCCCTGCTCCTTCTCGGAAGGGAGTTGGAAACTGAGGCAGCGTTTCTCAGCTCAGCTGGGATGTTGTTTTGTTTTGCACTGTTGCGTTGCGGGTCTGACGCATGCCCAAATTCCTTTTGGCAGCCCCGAGAGAGAGAGAGAGAGAGAGAGAGAGAGAGACAGCATTTCTCTGTCTCCTTTCTCATCCCATCCCGGACAGCAGCCGATTCCCTTCTCAGCCGAGAGCCCAAATGGACACGAAGGATCGAGGCCCCGGTGGGTCGCGTGGGGCGGCAGGGAGCCAGCACCCCCTCCACGCCCCGAGGTGGGAATGCACACACCCGCAAAGTGTGTGCACACACACGTATGTGGTGTGTTGCTCTCCCCGTAGCTCTGCTGTCGCTGGGGCTGTGCGAGGCAGCCGCGTTTCTCCCGAGTTGTCTAAGCCGTGGATGATGGAGGGGAGGGGAGGGAGGGGAGGGAAGGGAGGGAACTGCCTGGGAAAAGCAGCAGGATTTGGCCAGGGCTGTTGTGAGTCACTCACGACCGCTGCCTTCCCTTCCCCTGGAAGGTTAACACCACCAAGAAAACATTTGTGGAAGAACAGGGTGGGGAGAGATGCCCTTTGCATGCACACACAGAAACACAAACCTTCATTGTGTCCCTGAGGTGCAAAGGATTTTTGCGCTGTGTGCCCACCTCTCCTGAGGGGGGGGGCAGAGGCGGAGGGGGAGGGGAGGGTAGCGGATCAAAGCCCCTGCACCGCGCAAAACAGACCCTTCTGCATTTCAGACCCGCCCTTTCCAGGCGCTCCTTTGCCAGAGTTGGGCTTATTTTCTCCTGGGGGAGGGGGAGATGGGGGGGACGACGACACTGTTTGGGAGACCAAGGAGTGCGGCAGCTGCCAACCGCAGAGACAACACACCCCAACCTGTTGGGTTTCATACACCGCATGCAAACGCAACGTCGTTTGAAAAACGGGCCGATGCAGGATGCAAAGCAGCGAACATGGACATCCCCAGACATCCCCTTAATCCTTGCTGGGGGCGGGGGTGGGGGCAGGGCTGCACCCAAGCTGGTCAAAGCCCCCTCCCCCCATGAGATGCCCTGTCCATGTTCTGCAGCTGGATCATGGCAGGCTCTAGGCTGGCAGGCATGAAATACGCTGCGCCTGGCAGTTATGCTCCATTCCTTATTTGGCGCTGGCAACAGCCTTCACTGGCCGCTGCTAAGAGACCCAACACACACACACCCCAAAAATACCAAAGAGATACAGCTGGACCAGACCGAGAGAGATGCCCCTGCCATTCAAGGTGAAGGGAAGTGCAAAGAAAGACAGTCCGAAGAAACCTTAAATCTTGCCCTCCAAATGATTTTATGATGATTGATATTGGGAGCTCTTGGCTATTCACACCTCTGCCTGCCAAGAGAAGAGGAGGGGGGGAGAGGAGGAAGAGGAGGAGGAGGAAGAGGAAGAAGAGGAGGAGAGGGAGGGGGAAGAGGAAGAGGAGGAGAAGGAGGAAGAGGAGGAGGAGGGGGAGGAGGAAGAAGAGGAAGAGGAGAAGGAAGAGGAAGGGGGAGGGGGAGGAGGAGGGGGGAGGTGGAAGAAGAGGAAGAGGAGAAGGAAGAAGGAGGAGGGGGGAGGAGGAAGAAGAGGAAGAGGAGGGGGAGGAAGAGAGGGGGGAGGAAGAAGAGGAAGAGGAGAAGGAAGAGGAAGGGGGAGGAGGAGGCGGGAGGAGGAAGAAGAGGAAGAGGAGGAGAGGGAGGGGGGCGCATTTTCCTATTGCTGCATTAAGTGCGGAGGTAGGTTAATCCTGCAGACGGATTACAGTCAGTCAGACGGATTACGAAGGGAGAGATCCTGCTTAGCCATCCAGAGATCTACCCTAAGCTCATCAAGATCTCGAATTCTTCCTTCGCACTCCCCAGACACACACACACACACACCCCACAACCAAGGGCCGAGTTCCTTCGTCCATATACAAACAGGGCATCTTCTCCACCTGGCAAAGGATTTAGCAACTCGGCTGGTTTCAAAAGCCTTCCGTATGTTATATTTCACATACTTACTGCAGCAAGAATCACATTCACAAAAAAAATTGGAAACAAAAAAAATGGATCCTCAGATGAAACAGGAATTAGGAAAATTCTAGAATGCGCAGAGATGGATAAAATGACTACGGAGTTGAAAGAGAGAGAGGATTCGGAATATTATGAAATATGGAATACAGTGTACAGTTGGTTCGAAAACAGAAAAAGAAATGTTTAACTTAATATTGATGAAACTTAAAGTAACTGAAGAACATTAAATAAAGAGATGTAAATATAAACAAATATAAATGTGTAGATAAGAACAATGAATAGAATAGAATAGAATAGAATAGAATAGAATAGAATAGAATAGAATAGAATAGAATAGAATAGAATAGAATAGAATAGAACAGAACAGAACAGAACAGAATAGAAAAAAAATTCTATGAATATTATAATGTATATATGTTGGAGTAATGTGATTATTCTACTATTGAGTAGTAAATAGAAAGAATAGATAGAGTACTACAAAAGCAAAGTATGTAAGTCGATACGAAATGCTGTGAAATTACCATTGTTGTGTAATATTCAATATGTCTTGACATGTACATTTTGTTGTTATATATGTGTGATTGTTTTTTTTTTGTTGTTTTTAAAGACAAACGGTTTAATTAAAATTATTTTTAAAAAAGAAAGAAAGAAAGAAACTTAGCTGGTGTTTTAAAGATGGCATTTTGCACCGGCAAGATTGGCAAAAATATATAAAGACAGATCTGTGAAATGTTGGCAGTGTAATCAATCATCTGGTTCATATTACCATATGCCAGAGGTTCCCAAACTTGGCAGCTTTAAGACTTGTGGACTTCAACTCCCAGCATAGCTGGCTGGAGAATTCTGGGAGTTGAAGTCCACAAGTCTTAAAACTGTCAAGTTTGGGAACCTCTGGCATATGCGGTGGACATGCCCAAAAGCAAGAAAATACTCACGTGGCTGGAAAAAATGATAAAACAACATACAGATCTGGAACCAGAGATATTTTTGCTGGGCATTCTACCAGAAAAATATGATAAAAAGACCACATAATCCTGCATATATTAACTGCAACTAGAACTGAATTTCTGCAACAATAGAAAAATGATGATATTCCTTTGGAGGGGAATGCAATTAAGAAAATATTAGAAGGTGCAGAAATGGACGGACTAACACTTACTATTAAGGATCAAGAAGAAACGGAATATTTTTTGACATGGGACATATTTTATCAACGGCCAGATAACAGAAACGGAAGTTAGAATGGAGGAGGTATAAAAAGAGGAAGTGGTAAAGTGGAGATTTGCTGAAGAAAATGATGTTAAGTATTAATGTTATTATATTATTCTGTTATTATATTTTCAATAGGATGAATATCACAACAACAAAGATGTTTAATATGACTATTTAAACATAACTATAGCCGGAACACACAACTGCTTGATGAAAATTGAATCTTAAATAAATAAAACAAATAAAACATGAAGAAGAAAAAGAAAAGAAATGCGACCTCTGTGTGTGTGTGTGTGTGTGTGTGTGTGTGTCCCATTCATGGGGGGAAAAACCAGAAACAGCCCAAAAGTTCTTTGTGGGGAAGGGACAAAGAGAACCCACCGACTCCTTTGCAATGAACACAAGATAGTTCGAATGCTCCAACACTGGAAGTTTTTAAAGAAGAGGTTGAAGTGGTGTAGGGTTTCCTGCCTAAGCAAGGGGTTGGACTAGATGACCTCCAAGCTCCCTTCCAACTCCGTTACGCTATTCTATTCAGATAGCAAGAAACATCACTGGGATACTGGCCAGGTTCAGGAGAGAAACGGAGAGAGGGAAGAGCTGCCAATTAGAGCAGCCGAGCGACCGGTGGGGGGCAAATTGTAATTATCCAACCTGGATGGGAGCCAGGGGGCAGGACCACTCCCTTTAATTCCCGTGAAATGCAGCGTGCCCTATTTTTAATGAGCTCCTGTGCAGGGAACGGCCGGCCTCTCGGTCTCCTCTGAAAGGGGAGAAGTGTCAAGGACGCCTCTCTTCAGCCCAGGGGTCCTAAATGAACGGTTGCGGGAACTGGGCCTGGCGAGACTAGTGAAGAGAAAAACCAGGGGAGACAGGAGAGCATCTTCCAATATTTGAGGGGCTGCCCCAAAGACGAAGAAGGGGGTCAAGCTACTCTCCAAAGCACCCGAAGACCAGACAAGGAAGAATGGATGGAAACTGAACAAAGAGAGATTCAACCTGGAAATAAGGAGGAATTTTCTGACCGTGAGAACAATCCATCCATGGCCTTCAGAAGTTGTAGAAGGAGCTTCATCAATGGAAGCTTTCAAGAAGAGACCGGACTGCCATTTGTCGGAGATGGTGTAGGGCAGAGGTGTCGAACTCAAGGCCCGCGGATCACCCTGGAAACAGCAAAGGACCGGCACGTGGTGCCTCTGCCAACGAAAATAGAGCTGGCGAGGGCCACGGGCAGAACTCCCGAGCTCGGTTTTCACTGGCAGAGGGTTGCAAGAAGCCATCAACGGAGCTCGGGAGCCGATTTTCGCTGGCAGAGCGCTCGGGCCGCCACAGGGCACCCCTCGACACACGTGACGTCGAAATGGCCATGCCCACCTTGCCCCCCCCCCCCCGAGGTCAAACACAACCGTGATGTGGCCCTCAATGAAATCGAGTTTGTAAGGTCTCCTGCTTGGGTGAGGAGTTGGATTGAATCCATCAGGAGGAGGGCGGTATACAAATTTAATAAATGAAATGAAACGACTACATGACCTACAAGATCCCTTCCAATGCTGTTAATCTAAGAAGACCTGGAGCAAAATATAAATATTTTGGGCCAAGCAGCCCCACACCGCTGGGTGGAAGGTTATTTCCCCGGCCTTTACCGAGTGCCCGAGGTGACTTATTCCCACCCTCCCCACGAAATGAGGAGCTGATATTATCAGGCAGTGCAAGAAAAAAAAATCCTTCTTTTGCAGAGGTGTTCATCCACTTGATCTCCCGGAAGATTGTAAAGGATAACCAACCGGCTTAAAACCGTGCAGTCCATTTACAAACCCGTCACGCCCCCCCCCCTCTTTATTTGAGGGTTAGGCAAGCGGCAAAGTACCAACAGAAGAGAATATTTGTAGCTCTGGGTTGACCAGTGGGGTCCTGAGCTTGATCATTTTCTTGCAAACGTTTCATGACCCAACTGGGTAACATCATCAGTGCTAGAAGGGAATGGGGTTTGCTCTCTGTTTATATACCGTGACTTGCTCTGCTCTTGTTGGTAGGAGCATTTAAGCAAAATCTCAAATCCTGTTTTTCCATGACGAAGGTGGCCAGGTCTGGAATCGCCTTGTTTTTCGCCAGCTTACAGGCTGCCTCTTGGTCTTTTAAAAAGAGCTCAAAAAAACATGGATTTGGTCCCCAAATGTTTAATTACCCACACTGGCCAGAGGTGAAATGCTACCAGTTTGCTGCAGTAGTTAAAAAAAAAGCTACAATCCGACAATCAGCTGTGCCGCGCAGTTTAGCTTTGCTAGAAAGCAGGATTTCCTGCTTTCTAGTGAAGCTAAACCGCACAGAACAGCTGATTTCCCCCCCCCCCTTTGCTATTCTATTTACCTTCCCAAGCCTCCTTTTGGTGCGTACTGCACATCCACATACAGCATGCACCAAAAGGAGATAAGTAGAACAGTGACGGGGGTGTGATCAGCTGTGCCGCACGGTTTAGTTTCTCTCTAGCAAAGCTAAACCACGCCGCACAGCTGATCATTGGAAGGTAGCTTTTTTAAACTACCGGCCGACTGAACCGGTAGCTTTTTAAATGTGCAGTACTCGTATGATGCACACTGCACATGCATGCACAGCACACATGCTCGGCCAGCAAACTGGTAACAGATTTCACCACTGGCATTAGCCATTACTTCAAGGAGAATTCTTCGGTCTTCGTGCTCTTGGTTTCCTACAATTGGGGAACCCGTGAGATTAAAAGGGCTTCATGGAGAAAAGAGCGGAGCGACAGAAATCTCCCAAAGGGAGTTGTGGAAGGATGCACCTCTCCTGTTTCAGGAAACGAGCGACCTTTGTCAAATGTGGATTTATTGATTCACAAGGAAGGAGACGCAGAGCCTCTAAAGATGCAACATGGAGGCTTCATCATCTCACGGGCCCGCACAGCTTATTTAATATAGGGGTTTTAACTATGGGCCAAATTAATTTAGTTGGATTTTAATACTGTTTTAAATTTTGTATTTTCTGTATTTTATTTGCTGGCTGTTCACTGCCCCGAGTGAACAGGAGAAGGGCGGTATATAAATATAATAAACCATAACCATAACCATGGTGGGCCCACGAGCAGCCTTGCCTGTTCTCAGAAATTATCCCAGGTTCCTAGGAGTGATGAAAGGAGTGAGTAGAGGAAGGGGAGCATCTCTTACCTGGAGAAAGAGGACTCTGAAGGGCCACTGCTCTGCTGGCCTTCGTATTGCTGGACAAGCGCCCGGACGCTCCAGTGCGGACGCTCAATCTCTCTGTGTAGGTGGCTGTTTCTAGAGAGAAGGACGGCACCGTCAGGAGGGAAGGCCAGAGCGGCCAAAAAAGAGAGAGACAAAATGCTGTCCTCTCTTCATCCTTTCCTCTCCATCTGGTGGTTGCTTTCAAAAGTGCTTTACAGCTCTTTCTGAGCGGTTTACAGAGTCAGCCTTTGCCCCCAACAATCTGGGTCCTTATTTTACCCACCTCAGAAGGATGGGAGGCTGAGTCAACCTTGAGCCGGTCAGGATCGAACTTTTGGGAATTGGCAGATTTAGCCTGCAATACTGCATTCTAACCACAAGGAGGGAGGGAGGGAGGGAGGGAGGGAGGGAAGGAAGGAAGGAAGGAAGGAAGGAAGGAAGGAAGGAATAGCCCTTAAGACTTATAGACCACTTCATACTGCTTTTACAGCCCTCTCTAAGTGTTTGTAAACACTTACAGAGTCAGCTTCTTGCCCCTAACAATCTGGGTCCTCATTTTACCCATCTCGGAAGGATGGAAAGCTGAGTCAACCTTGAGCCAGTGAGATTCGAACTACCAAATTGCAGGCAACCGGCAGTCAGCAGAAATAGCCTGCAGTACTGCACTCTAACCACTGCGCCACCGCGGCTCCTATATATGACCCCCAGCGGCTACAATGATCATAAATAGGGTGTTTAGCATCCAAGCTTCGATCATGTAACCGTTGTAGGGATGGTGAACTGGTCATCGGTCACTTTTTTCAATGCCACTGCATCTTCAAACGGTCACTAAAGCGAATGGTTCTAAGACGAGCACTACTTGTAAAGATCGAAGCGTCGGTTTTGCTGCCATCCCAAAAAACAGATCACGTACCTGGGGTGAGGCTGGAAGGCATCACGGCCCACTCCCGAGACATCCTGGCGGACCTCTGCCAGGGCGGCCACCGCCTCCTGGGCCACAGCCACGGCCGAGCGAGGCCTGTGATGGGCCAGCAAGATTCTGCTTCCACCCTGGATCTCTTCCACGGTTCCTGGTGAAGCGATTTTGCCGGATCCAGGCTTAAAGTGAGCGGCCAGTGCAAGGACCAACCTCATGATGCATTTCAGATTCCCGTCCACGATATCTAGAAAACACAAATACGCCAAAATGGTTGTGAGCTGATCAAGGGAAGGAGTTTCAAGCTGTCATTCAAGCCACAAAGGGATGCCCAGAGCCACCGCTATAGTAGCGCCCCCTTATAGGGGGTGATCCTGGACTTACGACCATAATGGAGCTCAACATTTCTGTTGCTAAATGAGACTATTGTTAACCTAGTTTTGCTGTATTTTATGACTCTCCTCGCCACAATTGTTAAATGAATCACTTCAGCTGCTAAATTAGTAAGACTGTTGTTTAGTGAATCTGGCTTCTCCACTGTTCTGCCCCAGCTATGGACCCCAAAGAACTCAGCACACACAAACTCTGTACAAACCTTAGTTTACGAAATTAAATCAGTTTTTTTTTTCAAACAAAGGCTGTTAATTAACTTTCTTAACAGCCTACAACAATCCAAAAAATAAATAATCGTAATCTTACTATGGTGGGCAGAAAGCTCAGAAGCAATTTGCAGAGAACTAAGATCAAGACGCGAAGGAGAGGGAATGAAGTTGTTCCCTGCAAATTGCCTCAGTCGTCATCCTTCCTTAAATAGGCTAAGGGAGTGGCCAATTAGCCCCAAGCCTTACTCTCGAGGAGACCTCCTCCTGAGGAGCCACTCCTGCCTTTTGGCAGGTCTGCACGCCCGTGCATCGAGAAGAGGCTCCTCCTCTTCTTTCTCTTCGCTTATGGGAGCTTCTGGAAGTTCTGAAGGCCCTGGCTGAATCCCCGCCTCTGGCACCACATCTTCTCCAGCCTCCTCATTGTCCAACTCAAGTGCCAGCTGCACAGGCTGCTGGCCCAGCACCACACCAGCCTCCTTGCTATCTGAATCAGCTACTAGCTGCCCAGGCCAGAACCTCCCTTAAGTGAAGAGGACGAAGAGGAGGAGCCTCTTCTTGATGCACGGGCACGCAGAGCTGCCAAAAGACAGGAGTGGCTCCTCAGAAGGAGGTCTCCTCGAGAACAAGGCTTGGGGCTAATTGGCCACTCCCTTAGCCTATTTAAGGAAGAACGCCAACTGAAGCATTTTGCAGGGAACAACTTGGTTCACATACCTTCTTGTCTTGTCTTGCTTATCTTATCAGCTTCCTGCAAATTGCTTCTGGGCATTCTGCCAACCATAATAAGCTTTCAGTTATTATTCTTTGAATTCTTGGTGGCTGTTAATGCAGTTAATTAACAGCCGTTGTTGTAAAAGACTGGTTTATTCAGTAAACTAAGGTTTGAACGGACTTTGTGTGTGCTGCGTTCTTTGGGATCCGTAGCTGGGGCAGAACAGGACTGGAGTATCCAGGCCCTTCAAGGTTAACGGTTGAGGTTCACCTTTAGCCGAGATCTGGTGCATGCGGATCTTCTTGGACGCCACGAATTGTAGGACTTTTTCCACATTCTCCTTCATGGCCTGCTGGTTGGTGGGCGACTCCTCCACAGCACTGAGTTTCTCTCCAGCTGCAAGAGAGGAGGAGCAGGCAAATTTTAGGGCAACTCTTAAACCTGCAGGAGGCGTGGAGTTTGGCAGGACGACAATGGTCAACCTCCCCACCCCCTCCCTTGGCCTAAGGATGCCACTGTGGATATATAAAATATATTTTGTTCTCTTCTTGGAGCATCAAAAAGCTACCACAAGTAATCCTTGACTTGCAAGAGTCCATTTAGTGACCGTTCAAAGTTACAACGGCCACTGAAAAAAATTGAAATGTGTAAAATGGGGCAGTCAGGAGAAGGGCGGTATAGAAATTTAATAAACTCAACTCAAACTCAAACTCAAAACCCACTTGAGAAATGACTCACTTAAACACAGAATTGTTGGGCTCAACTGTGGCCGTTAAGTCGAGGAGGGCTGCCAGTATAGACTTGAACTTCAACTCCCAGAATTCCCCCGTTTAAGTGAAATGTAAGTATGGCAAACAGGCGGGAGGGGAACGGTGATCTCCGGCACCATTTCTCTGCTCCTCCCCCTTAATCCAGGTTAAATCCAAGACTCTTGAGCCCCGAAAACCATCCCAACATCTTTGCAAGGAGGCTACTCACCTACGATCTCAATGAGAGACGCGAGGACCACGCCATCGCGGAGGTCGCGTCTCAAATCCTGCACTGGTTGAACTTCTGGCTTCTTCTTTAGCTGTGAATTCACCCAGGTGACATAGGACTGCAGCTGTTGCTGGAAAAAAAGAAAGGAAGGAAGAAAGGAGACCACCATTACACTTCACTAAATGTAATGAAAGCATTAGCTTCTCCATCCATCCATCCATCCATCCATCCATCTACAGTAGTGGCCAAAATTGTGGAAACCTTTTGGGAAAAGTTCATGAACAGTCTGAAACTCTTCAGGGAATTTCCCACAGAACTTCATGGCACATGGAAAACTCTCTTACGGGATTTTGCCAGACTGAATGGAGATTTTAAATTCCTCCCAAACAAGGGAAAAAAAAAACACCAAAAACAGAGAAAGGAGCTATCTGTTAGCTGACAGCTGAAGGATTAACTAGCGGCAGAAATAATAAGGCATTAAAATTTAATGGAAAGAAAGAACAGCAGAGGGATGGTTAAATGCACAGAAAGCAGAAAATTACACAAGGCCAGGGAGCCAAAAAAAAAAAAAAAACCCCAACCAAAAATAAATAAATAAAAAGATTTCTGAAGATGTGAAAAGGAAGAGAATTTAGGGCAATTGCTTCTTTATTTATAACGTCTTCCCGCACGTCTCGAATCGTGTTAATATAGCGGAAAAAGTGCTTCCCTATAACGCTCCCTGGAGCAGAATGAAAGGCTGGCTGGATCTTGATTGAAAATAAATGTATCTTGCATTCTGTAAGCATCGATGCTCTCTTCCCCTCCCGATTCTCTCACCATGAGAAGGTGAAGAACGAAACGATGCCCAAACACGGCTGCGTTTTCCCAAGATGGCTAACGAAAGAGGAAAATGCCACAGTTTGGGTTTTCAAAAACCATGGCCGCGCCTTCGCAAACTGATGCGCAACTGCGGATTTCACACTTATTTCTACATCGCTGTTGAATAAAAGTTCCGGTATTGTCTAAACAGGGGAGGGCCTTAACCAGTGGTGGGATTCAAATAATTTAACAACCGGTTCCCTGCGCTAATGACCAGCTGGGTAGGCGTGGCTCGGTGGTCATGTGACCGTGTGGGCGTGGTCAACTCAACATCACTCACGTCGGTGAGCGCTTCAGCTTAGCTGTTACAATGTAATAAGGGTTAACCAGAGAGGCAGTTTCTGTAAGCAGGGCAATAAAGATGAGGCTAGAAACACCAGCAGAATGTTTTCTTCCTGCCTTCCTTACAGGATTAGCCCTCTAAAGTGGGGGAAAAAACAAAATAAGATTTCTTCCAACAACCGGTTCTCCGAGCTGCTTAGAAAGTTAACAACCGGTTCTCCCGAATAGGTGCGAATTGACTGAATCCCACCACTGGTCTTAACTCCGATAGCAAGAGGGTCAACGGACCTTAATTTACGACTTAAGACCACCAAAAAAAAAAAACCCAACAGAATACCGAATAATAGAGCTAGAAGGGACCTTGAAGATCTTCTAGTCCAACCCCTTACTCAAGCACAAAACCTTATACCAATTCGGACAAGTGGCTGCCTCTTCTTACCAGGTAACAACATCCAGGCAAGCCGCTAGTATATAGACGGAGAGCAAACTCCCTTCTAGCACTGATGATGTTACTTAGGTTGGTAGTGAAACGTCTAGAAGAAAACAATCCAGCTCAGAGCCCACCAATGATCCCACAAAAACGATATTTAGAATGTATTGGACTCCATGATGTTTGTAAAGAAAAAGTTTTAAGATAGCATTCTGCTGGAGAAGTAGTAAGGATAGAGTAGTCTTCAGTTTATGACCCATGGCTTAGTGACTGTTTGAAATTACAACGGACGCAATTCCCAATCGGTATTTATGACCCAGTTCTAAAATGACAACAGCCAGGCGACATAAATAAATCAATTTATGCAAAATACAGTAAGTTAAAAAAAGAAGCTTTACAAATAAATCAGTAATAAATAAAGGCAGGCTTAAATAATAATTACATATATATATATATAGAGAGAGAGAGAGAGAGAGAGAATTGTCACTGTTAACAGCTGTAATAATATATTATATTTTGGGGAGCGGGGGTTGTTGAATTTTTAATTTCCTAAAGCAATTTCTGTGCATTTTTTTTCCTTTCTCAAACGTACCGCATTTGCACCACAATTATCTCTGTCTTTTGTTCTTTTTTTTTCCCTGCTACTATTTTAAAAGCAAGCAAAAAAAAAAAATCAATAAATAAAAAAAAACCTCCCAGCCGATTTCTGCCTTTTGTCTAAAGAGCTTTAATTACCGAGATCGTCCCGTCTGCCGGCAAAAATCAGGTCAAATTTGCAAGCTTTTCATCTGGAAGGTTTGCCCGTGAATGGAAATCTCTGCTTTGCATTTTTAATGAATTAAGTTTTAAAGTTGCTTGCTTCCTTGACATTTTTAATTACAGATTTCTTTTTGTACGCTAAACCGCGACCAGATGTTCCATTCTGTTTCGGCGCTGCATGGAAATCGGAGAAAACCGAGAAGGATAAAAGGAGAAGAGGGACATCCGTAATAAGAGATTATTAATGAAGATAAGGAACATTATACGATCGGAGACCTCGGCAGACGACGAAAAAGCGGAATCACGTCAGCTTATGTCTAGTCTGAATCGGATCGTTTTTCTCTCCCTGGGGAAGGTTTCTCCGTAGAACTTCCATCACTGAGAACTAAAACTTTGCCTCTCGTTCTTCATGGTGGAGAACATGAATCTCCCCGAAGGCCTTTTTCTGCACCGGTAGTTTTTAAGATCTTATTAATACCTTTAGGCCAATATATATGTCAGGCATGAAAAAGATGTTGAGACTCTAGAAAGAGTGCAGAGAAGAGCAACCAAGATGATTAGGGACTGGAGACTTAAAATTATATGAAGAACGGTTGCAGGAACTGGGCATGGCTGGTCTAGTGAAGAGAAGGACCACGGGAGACAGGAGAGCATCTTCCAATATTTGAGGGGCTGCCCCAGAGAGGAGGAAGGGGGTCAAGCTATTTTCCAAAGCACCCGAAGGCCAGACAAAGAATAATGGATGGAAACTGATCCAGGAGAGATTCAACCTGGAAACAAGGAAGAATTTCCTGACAGTGAGAACAATCAACTCATGGAACAGAAGTTGCCTTCAGAAGTTGTGGGAGCTTCATCACTGGAAGCTTTCAAGAAGAGACAGTCAGAAATGGTGTAGGGTCTCATGCTTGGGTGGGGGGAGGGAAGGGAAGGGAAGGGGAAGGAATTTCCAATGTTCCCTGCCAGCTTTCCCTAAGGAAAGACAATGGGGAAGCCAGGAGGAAGTCGGAAGTCATTCCTGCCCCCAGGAATGCTTTTTGGCCTGCCCGTGGTCGTTCTGTTCCTCTCTACAGATAAGGATATATCTCAGAAACTATGACCTAATGGGCCACAGGTTGTTTGGTAATGTTTTAAAATTTGGTGTCAGGTCTACCTTATCTTAAAGAGGAAGAACAAAGGAGAGCCGGAAAGGAAGCTCCCTTGACGCATTGATGCTCCGATCTTCGCTCGGGTTCTTATGGCATCGGACGCGGCTGTGGCTGTGGGGAGAGCAACAGGGATCCATCTCAGCTTCTCTCTTCACTCAGCTTCTCCCTGCCCAACCAGAACACCTGCAGTGCCTAGCAACAAGTTCTGGAAATTTAAAAATAGCTGGCACATTTTCTCTCTTGATTTTTTTCGCCCGTTTCCAAGGAGAGGCGATCAGGGGGCAGGATTAAGTCGGGTTCAGCTGTCGAATTCAGCAATTAACCCCCTGAAGCCGGTATAGATTGGGAAATGGGAGTTCCGGCGTTCGCTTTAGGAAACTGGGGCAGACTCTTGAAACGTAAGCGTTGTCAGTCGGATCTTTTCGATAGGCGTATTTAACTCCACGAAACATTCAGAAATGCTTTGTGTATCCAACCTCCATCCATCTCTGCCTGCGGGTGCTGAATTCTGCCTGCGAAATGTTTATTCGTTGATTTAAAGGTATTCGCTGCCAACTCTAACGGATCAAGATATAAAGTAGATACCGCAGCGGTCAACGAATTGTCCAAAGACAGGACAACTTCGTTTATTAAAAAGCCTCTCTCCTCCGCGATAAATCTCATCTCATCAATCTCTTTCCATCTATCTAGCTTTAAAAATAGGGGAGAGGGCGAGCTTTTAAAAGGTTTTGTTATCAACCAATTCATTCTCAGCCTTCAGAACTATTTCCCCATTCCAAATATTGGAAATTATTAAAAAGGGTCTCTTTTTCACCTCCAGAAATCTCCACCGATTCCAAAACTTCAAAAAAAATAAAATAAAATAAAAACAAAATAAAACAAAAAGGCCATTTAAGTGCCTCTTCCATCCCATGTTTGTCATCCGGTACTTCTTTTTTCCCTCCAAGGAAAATAAATACTTTTTCCTTTTGTGACTGTCCAAGTCACAAGATCATGATAAACTCAAGTCAGCAGCTCCATAATTCAGGCTTCATCATCTAGGCTGCCCAAACTGGAAACTACCATAGGAGTGTGTGTGTGTGTGTGTGTGTGTGTGTGTGTATGTAGGTCTTTGGTTATTCGGGTGTTCTCCCGCGTAGAATTGGATGTGTCTTGGTGACGTTTCGACGAAGTCTCATTCGTCATCTTCAGGCTGGTGTTCTCGGCTTCGTGCTTCTAGGAACATATATATATGTATGTATGTATATATATGTGTGTGTATATATGTGTGTGTGTGTGTATATCTATATATATCTCTATATATGTATATATCAAATTTATATTTCGCTGATAAAGAAATAAAGGGAGACTAGTATAGATCTATTTCAAGCTTTTTAGTTTTCATCAGCTTGCCATACCCTTACTTGGATTCTGTATCAACAAAATATAATTTTGGTATAAAATGGTTTGTCGTGAAGGGCTCCTGGATTGGAGCTGAAAGGCGAAAGGGAGCAGAATGCCCCCTCCCACATGCTGGGGTAGACCAGGTAGAAAAACACTTAATCTCTCCCTTGACTCAAGCTGATGAAGGGAGGAGAATTTGTGGCTCAGAGGTTAATACAGCTGCTTAACATGCAGGCAGTCCAAGTTCGAATCCAAGTAAGGGTATGGCTAGCTGATGAGAGCTAAATAGCTTGAAACAGATCTATACTAGTCTCTCTTTATTTCTTTATCAGCGAAATATAAATTTGGTATAAAATGGTTTGTCGTGAAGGGCTCCTGGCTTGGAGCTAAAAGGCGAAAGGGATGCACTATGCTCCCTCCCACATGCTGGGGTAGACCAGGTGTCTCGATAGAAAAACACTTAATATGTGTTAGTATGTGTGTACCCTCTTTCCCCCAAAATAAGACATCCCCTGATAATAAGCCCAATCAGACTTCTGATTGCATGGCAATAAGGCCAAGCACGTATTTCAGGGTTCAAAAAAATATAAGACAGGGTCTTATTTTCAGGGGAACATAGTATATGGGTGATGCGGTGGCTCAATGGCTATTATATATATATAGTATATAACGTATAATTATTATACATAATAATAATAATTGGTTCTACCATGTTTATATCTCTTCCCTCGAGCAGGGACTCCCAACCTTAGCAAAACTTTAAGACTTGTGGACTTCAACTCCCAGAATTCCCCAGCCAGCAAGGAATTCTGGGAGTTGAAGTCCACACATCTTAAAACAGCTACGTATTGGCTGGGGACTTCTGGGAGTTGAAGTTCACAAGCCTTAAAGTTGCCAAGGTTGGACACTCTTCTTCTAAAAGTTGGGCATGATCTAATATGGAGTTGCCCTCCTCATCCCGAAAACACGTTCTGGAGGTGCAAAACGAACCCCCCTTCTAACAAGAAAAGGGGGACCCCTTTTCCCTTTGATTCGGTGACTCCCTGGGGTTGAACGAAGGTGGTCTGGGAGTCCACAGCCACCAAAAGGAAGGCAGGAAGAAGCAGAAACAAAGGAAATTTCTCCACCATCTTTCCCAACTCCAGACGCAGATGGACTGCCAATTCCCCACAGGGCCTAAATGCATTTTGGCTGGGATGAATGAAAACAAGACGAGGGGATTATTGGAAGAGCAGCCATATGTTCCTTGCTGTACAACGCGTTTAAAAGCACTTTTCCCCTTGTCACCGTGATTAATGGTGCGCCTTCTTACCAAGTCATACATTACTAGGAGCAAAACTAAATGGGTTGGAATACAGTGGCATTATTGCTTAAAATGCAAAACAAGCTTCCACGAATGTCCAGCAGCTTGAAGAGAAGATGGGAAGATATAATGCCACACCCCAAGAAGGTTCACGCTGTACCCAAGGAAAAGTCCACATGGGGCCATTTGAAGCTTTGAAGCTTTGAGCTAATTTTTAAGGAACTAGCAGGAAGTCAGAGAACTTAAGTCATGGGAGCCTCAGTTCTCCACAGGAAACATGCTTTGAAAGCTGGAATAAGAACATCTTTATCCTATTTCCTACCCATATTTGAAGCTCTTACAACAGAAAAGGAAGAGAAATTATTTTCAGAACAAGCCAGACTAATGGGAGTATCTGCTGCAAAGGGAAGGATGAACATCTGGTGTCCAAAATACAGGACTGGCATACGTGGGTTGGGATGGGGGAAAAAAACCCCACTGAAACCTGAAAACAGATTTATAAAGAGGTCCATCAGCTGCTCTTAGTATGAGTGAAAACAAAGTCAACTGAAAGTTGGAACTCCTGGTGTTTCAACCTACATCATGAAGCACAATTCCAGACAACTCCTGGACTTCTCCTATCTTGCCGGGCACTCCAAATTTTTCTGTATTTCTGGGAAATGCACATTCCTGACATCAAACTATGATCCTTTGGTGTGGACAGACCACGCAATTCCGTCTTAAAATATCTAGGAACTGGATGGGAATTCCCTTCAGACAATCAGGCATGCAAACGTAACATGGTTTTTCCCAACCCCTTCCAAAATTTGCTTTGGACACCAACAAATAAGATAACCACAACGTCATCAGACCAAGTGGGCTCAGGTTACTGACACAACTCAATTTTTTTCTAAGAACGTTGCTAAGAAGTTGAAGCATCATCAACCCGAATCCAAACGGCGAGGAGAACTTGCCCATTCTTTTATCACACCATCTGCTGTCATTAGAAGCTCCAAACATTAATTTAATTTAATTTAATTAATCATATTTCTATGCCGCCCAACTCCCAAGGGACTAAACCTCACCACAAAGTTTACACTTCCCTTCTCCCGTACTCAGCAAACTGGGAATTGTTTAACATAGTTTTTCTCAATCTCAGCCACTTTCAGATGTGTGGACTTCAACCCCCAGAGCTCCCCAGCCAGCAAAGACTGCTGGGAGTTGAAGTCCACATCTCTTAAAAGTCAGTAAAGTTTGAGAAACGTTGATTTTTAAATCTCACCAAAACGAACGATCTTTTGCAAAGCACCGGCCAAACTGCCCAGCATTTCCACTCCAGTCCTCTCCCTCCAACTTCTCCCGCACCCCACATCTCCCCCCACGCAGCCCCAGAGGAACTGAGCACCGCCTGGAGACGAAGCCGACGCATCCTTTACCTCCGAGAAGCTCTCCTGCGTGACATCCCACCGTTTTTCCCGGGCCTGGCAGGCAAGCATTTTTCACAACGCCTTCCCACCCCAAGCACAGAGTTCTTGGCTCACGCTGAGCAATTCCTCCTGCCTTGGAGAAGACCTCGGTTTTCCTCCTTCCACGGGGGCAAAGACACACAGCTGATGGCCAACCTCTCCCAGGGTCCCTTAGGGGCAGCTCCTTACTGCAAAGGGGATGCTGGACCCCGGGTCAAGGCTCAAACTGGGCATGCTCCAAGGAGAGTAGCCGCTTGAGAGATGCCTTCCCGATCTGTTCCCGCAGAACAGCTCCTTCTGCAAGTCCCAGGAACAAGGCAGGAAAAACATCTGCAACATATTTCCAGAATATCCCGGCCTCTCTCTCTCTCCACGCAAAAAGGCTGCGAGCACTTAAGGGAAGGAGGGGAGGGCGAGGAGGAGGGGAGGTCCAAAGTGGCCTGGCTAAAAAACGGGAAACGCATTAAAAAAAATATATACACTGACACACATACATAAGCATTAAAAGGAGCCTAAAGCTTAACAGGGATTTCCAACTTTGAAACTCTGGAAGAAAAAGCTGAAAATTAGTCCAAGCAGAGCTCCCACTTCATTTATAAACACAAACTTTGCAATGACTTGCAGGTAGATTCCGTTTAGCAAAGTTAATAGATCCCACAAAACGGCCACATTGTTTGAATTTACACGATTCCAAGGGGCATTCCTTAGGGAAAATAGGGTTCCAGCTTCGTGGAAATCAAGCAATGAAAAATTGTGCGTTCATTTTGTTTTTTAATGTGGACATGACTGACATACTACAGGAAAGGGTTAAAAAAAAACACGTGCCAGTAATTTAAAATGACAGTTTACTAAGTAACAGAGTAGTTACAGAAAGCTAAATGAAGTTTGGTTCTCCCAGCAATCTTAGGGATGTGGGGTTAATTCTTCTCCTTCTTCTTCCTCTTCCTCCTCCTCTTCCTCTTAAGTTTATTTTATTTGTCAAGCATATATAAGATAACAGGTAAAAGTATAAACATAATTGGAATACATGAAAAGAGTAAGTAAAAAGGAATATTAGGACAGGGACGGCCGGCAGGCTGATGCACTTATGCACATCTCTTACAGACCTCTTAGGAATGGGGTGAGGTCAACAATAGACAGTTTAAGGTTAAAGTTTTGGGGGTTTGGGGAAGAAACTACAGAGTCAGGTAGTAGCTATTTCTAGACTTTTAAAAAGCAGAGCTGAACAGAAGGTCAGAGTGGAGATGATGCAGTGCCAATGAATGGGACATCACGTCGAAAAGAATTGATTTATTTATCTGCACAAAAATTATGGCGGTAAGCCAATTGGCAAGACCCAGGAAGCGGATGGTTAATGCGAGATGCAATTAATATCTCGGCCACTTTTGGAGAAATGAGTCACAGGACAAATAGGCTGGGAAAACAGCTTCTATCCCAGGGCAGTAACTCTACTGAAGTTTTCGGTTCAATTGTATAGAATGTAAAGGATGTGTGTTTGTGTTTTATTTTTATTCCCCGAAAATAAGACCCTGTCTTATTTTTTTTTTCAACCCTGAAATAAGAGCTTGGCCTTATTGCCATGCGCTCAAAAGCCCGACTGGGCTTATTATCAGGAGATGACTTATTTTGGGGGAAACAGGGTAGTTATAATGTACACTGAAGATGGTATTTAATATCGTTGTACGAGGTGCAAAGACAAAACTAAAACTAAAACTAAAACTAAAACTAAAACTAAAACTAAAACTAAAACTAAAACTAAAACTAAAGCTAAAGCTAAAGCTAAAGCTAAAGCTAAAGCTAAAGCTAAAGCTAAAGCTAAAGTTAAAGCTAAAGCTAAAACTAAAACTAAAACGGGATCATGCAAAGAAACTTTTGTTCTAACACAGTGTCCAATCTCTTCTTAGAAGCATCCCATTTTTTTTAAACAAAACCATTTTTAAAAAACAATTTAATGGGGGTGGGGGTCTCTCAGCACTGTTGAGAAAACAGATGGGGAATGAATCAGGGTCAGCCTCGGGAATAATCCTGTCTGCAGAGCTGATTATATACATTTATTTATTTATTTTTTTCAATCAATCAACCCAAGGAAGCATTTTGCTGTGTTCCTGTCTGAGCTACTCAGGGCGGCTTCAAAGAAAGACTCAGCGAAGTCAACAGACGATTGTTCTCCAATAGTGGCAAACATAGATTCAGATTAACAGAGTTGGAATGGACCTTGGAGGTCATCTAGTCCAACCTGCTCACCCAGGAGGCCTGTACTAGGGATTCGAACCGCCAAACAGCCGACTTTTCTGATCGACAAGCTCTGTGTCTTAGCCACTGAGCCACCTAGTCGGGCCATAGCCTTCCTTATACTTGCTTTCTGAGGGAAGAAGCTGCACAGAAGTGAGATAAAAGCTAATAAAAGAGGGGATTTTGCAGGATGGGGGTTAACAAAAAAAAATCCAAAAAAATCAGGGCTTGGAATTGTGCGGTGCCTTTTCAGACACAGGATGTGCAACACATGTCGAAAAAGGTTGGGGGTCAGTTGCACTGCTGTGGCCGCCATCTTGATATTTTAACACACAGACACCCTCTAATCCTGGGATGGCAAAACTACGGCACGTGTGCCCGAGGTGGCATGCAGACCCAACTTTCCAGGCACACGAATTGTCGCCCAACTCATCTGCAGCTGTGCATGCGTGCGTGCGCTGCCCAACTGGTGTTCAGGCCTCCGGTGAGCATGCGCGCAATTCCAGAGACCCAGCTGGTTTTTGGAGCTTCAATGCATGTGTGCGAATTTGTGCATGCCCATGCAAGTACCTGCGTGCAGTGTCCACATGCGCAATGGCATTCGTGTGAGTGCATTGCGCCTGTGAAAGCTGTGCACATGGATCGTGGATGATCCCGACGACGAGGAAGCTGGTTTGGGGTCGCGTCAGCAGCCTGACAGCCGGTGCTCGCGTCGGACAGCGAGGAGACTGAAGAGGATGTGGTGACAGAGGCAGAGACTCAGCTGGGCCTTCAGAACTTCCAGAGGCTCCTTCAAGTGGAGAGAGCGAAGTGGAGGAGCCTCTCCTCAATGCTCGAGCACGCAGGGCTGCCAAAAGGCAGGAGTGGCTACTCAGGAGGAGGAGATCTCCTCGAGAGTAAGGTTTGAGGATAATTGGTCACTCCCTTAGCCTATTTAAGTCACACGCCGTTAGTAATTTCTTGCTGGAAACAATGTGTAATTATTACAGAGCATTTTGGAGCATTTTATGACCGTGCAATGAAACAGGTAGATCTTAATGCTTTACCTGTCCGTACAGGTGTTTCTGTGTGCAATCTGGACTTCCTAAAATGTTATAAAATAAACGTGTCAGATCTCCACTTCTTAACTTCTGAGGTCTCAATGCACCAGTGTTAAATGAACATTTACACACAACCTTTTTACTATTTCTAAAGTTATACGCTCGGATGCAGCCACCTCCATGTATCGTATTACAAAAAGGATGTTTATTATCGTCTAGTCCAGGCCACCTTAAACACTCAAAGAGCCATTTGGACCCGTTTCCCACAGAAAAGAAAACACCGGAAGCCACAAAACCTTTCCCATGTCTGACTATTTCTTGAGCGGCCACAAAACGAGCATATGTAGTTGAATTAAATGTTCTGTTTTCTTCTGAAACTTTTCTTTTCCTGGATTTATCCATGGTTGGCCTACCGGGGGTTGAAAAGCTCAATAAATTGCATGCCGGCATGTGTCACACATTGGCGGTTGTGACGCATCTTTTGAGTGACAGGGAGCCGCAGCAGAGGGGTGATAGAGCCACATGCAGCTCGAGAGCTGCAGGTTGCTGACCCCTGATCTGGTCAAAATGCCCGCAAAACCCTAATACTAAAACATTAACGGCTGCAGCATGTCAAAAGTCATCTCCACATATAATCTCAGGGGAAAAGGGAGCCGTAGCTAATTAAACCAAATTGGACTTATTAGTGGAAGATGGGGAATTTTCAGTGCAAACCTGGGACAGCTCTCGCTCTTAGCACTTAGCTTTCAAAAGGGGCTATTTTTCCCTCTATAAATTCTGAAATCCTTCAAAATTTCCGCTGAGATGCTTCCTGCCAGGACGAACTCTCTTCAAAGCCGTATAAATATTGAAAGAGACGCAACAGGGCAGGCTAAGCAATATTGATGGGTGGACTGTGGTCCGAGGTTTTTACAATTAGATTCTAAAGAAGCAAGTCTTTTGAGTTACGTCCATAATTGAGCACCAAAATTTAGGAGTTGCGACGGTCGTACAGCAGCTGACCACATGGCCAGACCCAAATTTTTGGCAGCAATTGTTAAGCAAACACCACCGTCGTTAACGTAAGCCTGTTATCTGCCATGGGGCAGACTTTGCAAGGCAAAATCATCATGAAATCACAATTGTGTCATTGTGCAAACGGCCGTAAATTGGACTGGTTATTGAACATCCAAACTGCAGTCACTTGATCACAGGGAAAACCCAGATATTAATTTTGAAATCGGGTTGTAAGTAACTTTAGAAGAGCCTGTCGTAAGTCAAGGACTTTCTATGTCATTCCAGAACCACAGTACATAAAACTTACTGCTGATTTTAGACACACAACAGGAATACCTCTCAAAAATAACATTCCTCTCTTCCCTCTTTGATCTTTCCCCGAAAACCAGCCTTATAAAAATTGATATTCCCATTTTCCCCAAAGGATTTGATTCCTTCAAACAGGTTTTTCCTCTGCCAGGCTGAGATTTCAAAGCGCTTAAGAGGAAATCTTGGATCGAGCCCCGAAATCTGAAACTGGCTTTAAGAAGCGGGAAGCTGAGAAATTGATCTCCGGATTTGCTGAGCAAAATATCACTGTTTTTTTGTGTTTTTTTTTTTGCAAACGAAAATAGACCTTTTCCCGGAAAGTTGGTCCTGCCCCTGGATTGCAAGGGGCACAATACCGCCTTTCATTCATCTCCAGAAATCATAATAAATGAGGTCATTGGAGCAAAGCTGCTCAGGCCAGCTTAGGAAAGAGATCAGCTGCCAACAGGAACGGGCAGGATGAGAAAAGGAATGAAAATATGACACCCCAGTCCTAGCACGAGGCACCCACCGCCCCAAAAAATCTTCAACTTACATTCATAATTAGGAAATAGAATTCCCACTGCTAAGCAAAGCCATCGGTGAGTTGCACCAATTTTTTATTCCAAATAATATTTAATCCATTCCAAAAATAAACTTCAAACGTTCAGCTAAATGTACTTTGCAAAGGTTACAGCCACAGAGATACCTGTTAATGCAGCCTCAAATAGGCAAAAATTAAGGAAAACAGGCAGCGATTTTACTGTAGCAGAGAGTTGCTTGGCAACTTAAAATGTACATTTACACCTGGATGACAATGACCTCTGCTGGTCAATTCTAATAAAATAAATCCTTCTGCCCCCAAATACCTTCTTTTCCCTGTCCACACACGGTATGTGCCATGTCTGATATATTCCGATATCATTCCTAATTTTTTTTATCTGCGTATTTTAAAAACTAACACGCATCCTCCGTTTGTAAGAATTTCAGAGAGGCTTTATGAGACCAAATCATATTTTGCTCCTAACCAATATGGGGCAAGGTTATTTATGGACACACATCTCATAGGTTGCCCTCATTATGAAGATAGACTACTTGGCACATGGGAGGCTCTTTGGGGCATCATCAGGCACCAAGGACCCCAGTCAGTGGGAGTCAAAGACTCCAATGAGCCCTAGCTGTAATCTTATCTTTATTTTTGTCCATTTTATCATAATTTCTTTCTTGGATGGTTGCAAGCTACCGACAGTCGTTGAGATTTGGGCGAGGTCCAGGTTTAATCAATTATTATTAGCGTTAACCTTCAAATCCTTCATTTATGAATTGTTGGAAGACTTACTGAAGTTTCTTTGGGTTGTGATGAATATCCATCTCTTCCTTCCTCAGCTGGGGTCTCCATGCTGGCGCTTAGAAACCTGGATGAGCAGAGAGGGAGAGATCTGCTCGCAAGCCGAGGTCCATTTTCCGTCTTAAAAGACTTCAAGCTGTCTGTGCCACCTGCGAGAAAATAGAAACCAGGTGTGTGAAGAGCAGATGTTGCGGGGAAATCACAATCGTCTCTGCTGGCAGAACAGGTCTGTGCTGATAGAACAAGTTGCCCAACGTGGCAATTTAAAAATGGATGGACTTCAACTCCCAGAAATCCCCAGGCACCCTATGTGGACTCCAACTCCCAGAACTCCTGGTCCACCCATGCTGACCTTAGACTTCTGGGAGTTGAAGTCCACTTGTTTTAAATTTGCCAAGTTGGGAAACCCTCTAAGTAGAACTTCAGGAATAGTTCAAAGAGCATATCCCTTTAATTATACATAGGCTACTTTGAGAAGGTGAAAGCACCAGACTCCTTCCAGGACATGAGCAGTCCTGGACTCACAAATCATCCGTTTGAAGTCACAATGGCATTGAAAAACGTGACTTATGCCCAGTCCTCACGCTTACAATCAGGGCTGCCTCCCCAAGGTCATGTGATCAACATTTGGGCACTTGGCAATCATTGTGCATTTATGACAAGTGCAGCATCCTGGGGTCACATGATTATATACACACACATTTACATATATAAAAATCTATATCTACAATAGATGATATGGATACCATGGATGGGTGGATGGATGGATGGATGGATGGGTGGGTGGGTAGGTAGATAGATAGATGATAGATAGATAGATAGATAGATAGATAGATAGATAGATAGATAGATAGATAGATAGATAGATAGATAGATAGAGATAAAAGATGGAGATAGATAGATAGATAAGATAGATAGATAGATAGATAGATAGATACGATAGTTAGATATAGATACTTAGATATGATAGATAGATAGATAGATAGATAGATAGATAGATAGATAGATAGATAGATAGATAGAGATAAAAGATGGAGATAGATAGATAGATAAGATAGATAGATACGATAGTTAGATATACTTAGATATGATAGATAGATAGATAGATAGATAGATAGATAGATAGATAGATAGATAGATAAGATAGATAGATAGATACAATAGTTAGATATACTTAGATATGATAGATAGATAGATAGATAGATAGATAGATAGATAGATAGATAGATAGATAGATAGATAGATAGATAAGATAGATAGATAGATACAATAGTTAGATATACTTAGATATGATAGATAGATAGATAGATAGATAGATAAGATAGATAGATACGATAGTTAGATATAGATACTTAGATATGATAGATAGATAGATGATAGATAGATAGATAGATAGATAGATAGATAGATAGATAGATAGATGATAGATAGATAGATAGATAGATAGATAGATAGATAGATAGATAGATAGAGATAAAAGATGGAGATAGATAGATAGATAGATAAGATAGATAGATAGATACGATAGTTAGATATAGATACTTAGATATGATAGATAGATAGATAGATAGATAGATAGATAGATAGATAGATAGATAGATAGATAGATAGATAGATAGATATGATATAGTTAGATATAGATACTTATATATGAGATAGATAGATAGATAGATAGATAGATAGATAGATAGATAGATAGATAGATAGATAGATAGATAGATAGATACAATATAGTTAGATATAGATACTTAGATATGATAGATAAAAGATAGATAGATAGATAGATAGATAGATAGATAGATAGATAGATAGATAGATAGATAGATAGATAGATAGACAGACAGATAGATAGATAGAAAGAAATATATACTATAGATATATACTGTAGATATATGATTGTAAGCCACTCTGAGTTACCCTGTGATAAAATGGGCGGCCAGTATATTTTAATAATAATAAATAAATTACGATGTGTGATCTCCCTAGCTGGCTTCCTAATAACCAAAGTCAATGGGAGAAGCTGAATTCACTTAACATGATTCACTCAACAACTTCAGTGATCCACTTAATAACCATCTGGTTCGCTGAACAGCTGCAGTGATTCGCTGGCAAAAATGCCCTGGCAAACCCTGGCAAAAATGCTCGTAAAATCGGTTGCCACTCACTTAAGCCCTGCCTCGTTTATCAACGGACATTCCTACCTCAATGGTGGTCCTAAACTGAGGACTATCTCTTATATTTACAGCCAGACTGTACACTGACAAAAAAATTCATTGTTCTTTGGAGAGTAAGGAAGGCCCCTGAAAAATTTCTCCCCAATGTCAAAACCTATCTCGCAATGCTGATTAATTTTTGTTAATGTATCTACTGCATTTTCCATCCCTTGTTATATTTCACCATCAGGAGAAAAAATCCAAATTGCCTCTGAGCTTATTATGCCTTATTAAATTTCTTATTGCTGACTTTTTCCTCGTTCTACTATGCAAGGAGCCTCACTTAAGTGCTGCTTTCTACAGAAAGGAAATATATATATATATATATATATAAATTAAAACCCTAACTAATAAGCCTGATCTATTACAGGCTCTTCTCCATGCTTATATGGAAGCACTAAATTTAAGTGTTTAATAATTCATAATTACATTTAATTGGAGGTATCGAAAGCTGGTGCTTCCCTGAGCTAAAACGTTCTCTATCAGGGGACTGAAAATAAATTGGAAGGAACAAACGTGCCCCAATAAGACCCATGAATTTGTCATCCTTAAGTTTCCTAATATCCACTTTTCCCCAAGGATTATTCGTAAGGACAGTTTGCACAGACTTCCACTGGAAAACCAGCACAGAAATCTCCTCAAAACACTGAAATAAATAAATAAATAAAAATAAAACACAAGTAGACCTCAAACCTACGACTGCAATCGAGCCCAAAATTTATATTGCTAAGGGAAAAATTTGTTAAGTGAGTTTTGCCCCATCTTACGACTTTTCTTGCCACATTTGTTAAGTGAATCAATGCAGTTCTTAAATAAGTAACCCAACTGTTAAGTGAATTTGGCTTCCCAATGATGTGGTTTATCAGAAAGTCGCAAAAAGGGGATTATGTGACCCCCGGGATACGGTGACCGTCATAAATATGAGTCAGTTGCCAAGCGTCTACATTTTGATTACGTGACCATGGGGATGCAGTGAAGGTCATAAGTGTGAAAAATGGTCATAAGTGCTTTTTTTCAGTGCCGTAGTAACTTCACTAAATGAACTGTGGTAAATCAAGAACTTCCTTTATCCCCCTTTCCCCAAGGATTATCCATAGGGACATTTCCTTTTCACTGGAAGCCCAGCCAGAAATTCACTCCCACGACCCCCCACCCCCCCAAATTTAAATATAACAAAAACCTGATATTCTAAAGGGAACAAAATAGAAATCTTTGCCATATCCTAGCCAGACCCAAACTCCCCACTTCCCCAAAAGAGCCCCCCCACCTTCCACCCCCACCCAAACATCTTCCTTTCACCTTTAAATCCAACAACTCTGTGACTATTTGCAAAACCCCTTCCCTGCTGGTGAGCCCCCCATTTTTGAAACATTGCAAAGTCCGTCCCCTGTGAGCCCCCCCCCCCAAATTATTGCAATATTGTAATAAACCACTCCCTGCTACCCCTTCCTCAATTTTTTGTAACATTGCAAAGCCCATTCCCTGCTGCCCCCACCCACCCCCAATTTTTGTAATATTGCAAAGTCCGTTCCCTGTGAGCCCCCAAAACTTTTGCAATACTACACCGTTCCCTGCTGCCCCTTCCCCAATTTCTTCTAACATTGCAAAGTCCATTCCTTGCTGCCCCCACCCACCTCCAATTTTTGCAATATTGCAGTCCATTTCCTGCCGGCCCTCCCACCCCCCACCCCCCATTTTTGCAACTCTGCAAAGTTGGGGCCCCCCAAAACTTTTGCAATATGACACCATTCCCTGCTGCCCCTTCCCCAAATTTTTTGCAACATTTGCAAAGTCCATTCCCTGCTCTCCCTCCCCCCCCCTCCCTCATTTTTGCAATATTGCAGCCCATTCCCTGCTGGCCCTCCCACTCCCCCACCCACCCCAATTTTTGCAACACTGCAAAGTCCGTTCCCTGTGAGCCCCCCAAACTTTTGCAACCCTGGGAAGCCCCCCACCCCCACCCCTTCTTGGAAAAGCGGCCTGGCCCGGGCAGGGGGAGCCCCAGAGGAGGCCAGGCTCGGGGTCCCAGCCCCCATGGACCCAATACTGGCCGCTCTTCGGCCCCAGGACCCACCTTCGGGGTCTCCCCGCCAGCAGCAACGGCAGGCCGGGCCCGGCAGGGTTGCATCGCCTCCCTGGAGCAGCCGGCCATCCCAGCGCGTTCCCGTTGCCTTGGAGACGCGCGCCGCGGCGACCCCTGGCGGCTGGATCGCAAACCGCATCCTCCCTCTTGCAGAAAGCTTAAATTTTAAATCCAGATTAAATGACACAAACACAACACCGGCTGACAGGCTGGCTGTCAAAAAGGCTCGCCAGAAGCAAAAGGCACGAGCTGAACTGGCTGCAGAGCTCCGTTTAGAGTCGGTGTTGCTGTCAGTTTTTGAGTTTGTGGTGATGTTTTTGGCCCTTTGTGTGTGTGTGTGTGTTTCTGATCATTTGCAAGGTGCCCGGAGTCGCTTTGGAGAGCGGGATGGAAATGAATTACAAATATAAACATAAAATATAAATACATGCACACACCCCGACTGGAAATTTGTTTGTTGCATGGCCCGTCCTTGGGATGTGAAGTTGGAGGGTGTGATCTCACACAAACACACAAAGAGGGAGGCAGTTGTTTGCAACTTGCTGGCAAAAGCCAAGTCAGAAGGAGTTGACCCAATAGGCAATCCACCTTGATGATAAGAGAAGAAAGGAAAGGAAAGGAAAGGAAAGGAAAGGAAAGGAAAGGAAAGGAAAGGAAAGGAAAGGAAAGGAAAGGAAAGGAAAGGAAAGGAAGCAAGGAAGGAAGGAAAAAGGAGAAAGAAAAGAGAAAAAGGGAGAGAAAGGGAGAAGGGAAGAAAAAAGAAACAAGAGAAAGAAAGGAAAGAAAAAGGAAGGAAAGAGGAAAGAAAAGAGAGAGAGAAAGGGAAGATAGAATAAAGAAGGGAAACGGAATAACTTAGATACCTAAATAAGGGAGTAAAATAGGAGATATAATAAGTTAAGAATGTATTCAATCTGTATTTATATAAACAATGTCTAACCGATAATTCGTGTACTGTATTGTATTATTATGCAACTTAATAAAAAAATTTTAAAAAGGGAGAGAAAGGAAGAAGGGAAGAAAAAGGAAACGAGAGAGAAAGGAAGGAAAGAAAAGGAAAAGGAAAGAGAAAAGGAAAGGAAAAGGAAGCCAAGGGAAGGATGACATTTTCCCCCATAATAAAATCAACAGAGCCTCCAGAGTTAACTATAAAAAATATTTATTCTTCTGTAATAAAAGGTGCAGCTCATGAGCCAGGAAATTATTAACTACCTCCGATAATTTCTCTAAACACCGAAAGGAGGAAGAAAACAAGACTTTTCAAAACACAGACTTACTTCCCAGAAAATTTTCCTCTTAGTAGAACTTCTAGGGTTATTAAACTATTCGTCTTAACAAGTATTGATAATTAGAAAAAAGGGGATACATAGATTTTAGTACCCTTCAGCTTGGGAGCTGCTGAAAAGGATCCCAGAATCCATTTCCTTCATATAATGATTAACAGAGTAATTGTTCCATTTTATTATGATTTTGCCAACGGAAACTGTCCTGTTACCCCAATTATTTGCAAGAGAAAACAGCCTGTGCTCAGATCAAGAGTTGCTCATTATGAAAAGCATGTGTGAATGTAAACACCAGCAAAAAAAAAACACACACACAAAACAATGGGGCCAAAAAAAAATAAAACAAAACATTCCTTCGGAAGTTCTAGAAAAACTTTTTCACCCACATCCATTCTTGTGGACTTTAGAAGGCCAAAATGAGACCCAGTGTCAGGCTGAAACACTCTTAAGCAATTCGTAACGTATCAGTGAGGCTGGCTAAAAATTAACCCTGATATTGAAGGATAATTATTGCAAAAAATTAACCCTGATATTGAAGGATAATTATTGCAAGGTTATATCTCCAAAGCTAAAATGAACAGGTTGATCAGCCTGCCTGCATCCATATAGAATTCAAAGAGTTTGCAGATGCTAACTCTTTTTTAAAAAGGACATTTTTGTGCTGTTTCTGTAAAAGTGTTGCATAAATTAGCTTGAAAACAACCGGCCACTGATACCTTAAAGTGGATTTAATACTTTAAAAAGAGCATACAATATTCCCATATTTAGTTGTGATGCTTTCAAAGGTTTGTTCACACTGGATCTCTGTTTTTGAATGGCTCTTGGCTTACACCGATGTTTCTGCCCAAATGTAACTGCATCAAATGAACATTAAAACAACTGGTATTTATTTTATTCCCCCGTTTATTTTAAGTTGGGAAGAGTCCTCATACTTCAGGCTCTGTGAAAATATTGTCTCCTTCAATATTTCATTTATATTGCACCGAAATGCCGTCTGTCTGTGTTTACCGAATTATTTTTAAATTAAATATAATTATTGTCACTGTGATTCTGAATATTCACAATCCTGAGAAAACTTTTTAAAGTCATAAATACAGTTTAGATTTTTTTAAAAAAAACCACTTCACAACATCTTTTAAATTCTTTCTGGGTTCCTTGAGGACTAGTGCGGTGATCCTTTTAAAATAATATTCGAGCGGGTCGAGCATTGAGAGATCTCACCCCAATTTCTAACCTGATCACATTCCACTTCAATAAATATAAATAGGATTCGGAAACACAGAAAATGCGTCTTCGTGATTGAAAAAACTCAGTGCAAATAATAAACATAAAATTATTGGGGAAACTTGTTTTAAGAACAAAACTGGGGATCACGTTTCTACTATTTAGTGTTTGTTTAAAAAAAAAAGCAGCTAATTCCTCTGTTACTTAGGGCAATTTATTCGTGCTTCTTCACAAAACATTGGATTAGCTGTTAAATATATGGTACCTCTTTAGCCAAAGGTGTAATCTAGATTGTTTTGCAGGCTAAAAATTCTGTGGAGTAGCTGCAGAATTTCTTCGTATATTTTCCACAGCAGGCAAGCAGATGTATCTCCAATCCCTATTTATTCGACAGAGTCCAAAGTTGGATCTGCAAAGAGAATTTCACGCGTTCCACTCCTAGTTTCACTAGCTGTGAAAACACACAGACAAGCAAATCTTATTTGTGACAATATTTTGAACTTCAACAGTAGTGTGTATCCAACAGCAAACAAGCCAAGGGTGAATTTCTTGAGGCTGTTTCGCTCTTCCGACATTGTGAGTCCTTCTGGGAGTCCACTATACTCACTAAACTATCCTCCACCATTTAAATACCTCCCAAATATTGGAGAGCTGTCGTCCCACAGCTCTAGAGGAGTTGGGGAGTATCGAGTTCATCCCTGTCTGGCTTAACAAGGATTGGAGTGATCCAAAGGATTCCCATGTCTTTTTGTAAGCACGATGACCACAGGATTACCCCTTGGGCCAGCTTCTTCAATGGTCATCCTTCTCTGCTGACACCTCTTCTTACCACTATCACTGTTGACAGGACAAGACGCAATGTGTGGAAACAAGAAGCCAGAAACAATCCAGAATTAAAGAGGAACTTGCCTTGTGGGTGCTCCATCACTAGAGGTTATTAAGAAGAGATTGGACAAATGTTTGTTTGAAATGCTAGAGCAGGGGTTGGACTACAAGACCTCCAAGTTCCCTTCCAATTCCTGTTATTCTTTAGTCTGTTGTCTGATCTACAATAGCAGGGGAATTCTGGGAGTTGAAGCCCACCCACCTTAAAATGGCCAAAACTGAGAAATACTGCTTTTAAAGAAAGATAAGTCAACGATCTCGCCGTGTAGAAAGAAAACAGGCGAAGAGCTCACACCTTTTTGCCAAAGTCCTCACCCGCCATAATTTCCAAAAAAGATTTCCTCCCAAGGATACACACTTTTAAAGAAGGCAGCAGGAAAAGGACAATGACGATGTAAAATTATGCCGATTCCTCACGTGCTAAAATCAGATTATTTTCAAGGGGAAAATAAAATTTCCCCTTGAAAATAATCTTATTTTAGCACGTGAGGAATCTGCATAATTTTACATCGCCATTGTCCTTTTCCTGGATCCATTTCACTGCGTGGAATTTACGGTATGCTGGGAATCTTCTCTTGTATAAAAAATGTTACAGATCGCTCCGTTCCCGGTCACTCCGGGAGCTAGCTTTTCAGTCTGGTGAAAAGGGACCATTGTTTCTTCACGAGCTGAGCTGCCGAAGGAATCATCCACTTGTTACACGCACAAGGAAAATCCGTACCAATTTCCTCCCTTACCAACCGAAGGACTTTTCCAACACCTGCCAAATTTCACACGTCCTTTGCCCCAGGAATTGCTGCAAATGAATGTCCAAAGAGCCCCCTCAAAAGTTTTCTGTAGTGTGCTTCCTCCCCCTTCACTTTATATCAAAAACAAGCCCTCTTGATATAAAGACATTCTGCAATGATTGCTTGGAGAAGGTTTTTTTTTAAAAAAAAATCTTGCAAAACTTTATGTTGCTTACTCCGTATTTCAGTTGGGCTTCGTCCTCCAGCTTGCTCTCTTCCTTGGTTAACACGATCCAAGAAGCCATTTTTCCTCTGTAACTTATTCACTTATCCCACTGCCCAAAGGGCTAATTTTCTCCCCCCGCTCCAAGAAAATAATCCTTCCTCCAAGAGTCCATTCTGACCTGATCCAGATTGCGGGGGTTTTTTTTTTCCCCCCTGAAACAACTGAGCCCCTGCAGTTTCTGATTATCCATTCTCATTTAACAGCATCTTCGGTACTTATACCAGAGTCCCGTTCTTGTTGTCGTATTTCAGGGGGGCTCGGGGGAAATTGAGGGTGGCGTATTCCGTCGCGTTCTGCGACTGGAAGTTTTTCACCTCCTGGGCTGAGCGTTCGCGGGGCTTGGCGAAGACCTGAATGTCGGCGTAATGCACACTGCTTTCATCCAGCTTCATGTTCTTCGGCTTGCTCACCGTGGCATAGACTGGGAACTCCGAGACGTCGTCATAGACGGGGGCCACCTCAAGACCCTTGGCAGAGAGAGAGAAAGAAAGAGAGAGAGAGAGAGAGGGAAAGAAATCAAATCACTGAGGCTCAGGTCAAACTTTTAGGAATATGAAGTTTAAAAACCAACTGGTGCTCGCTCTCCGTCCCTTAACAGGAACATAAAATATTGGGTTAACTCTGTCCTCCGGGAAGGTGAGCTACATAGAAAGATAATTTGCACCCCATAGGACAGACCTTTGGGATTAAATGAAACAACAGAAATTTCAGACTCAGTTGTAGTCATAAGTACAGGACTGCATATAACCAGGGCGGGCTACTGGAGATTCGCAGGGGTTCGGGAGAAGGAGAATCCCCAAATCGGAGAACTCCCAAATCCCACTCCTGGCTGGCCCTGCCCACCCCACCCCGCCCCTCCCAGGCCGTTTTCACCCTCCTGGAGGCTCAAGAAAAACCTCTGGAGCCCGGGGAGGGCAAAAATAACCCAACTGGCCACGCCCACCATGGCCACGCCCATCCAGCAACCAGGCAAAGAACCCCTTGCTAAAATTTTTGAAGCCCAGCCCTGCGTATAACCCCTGTAAGAAAGATTGAGAGCTGTTTCGTTCTATGTTGTATCTTCCTTTCCTCTCCTTTCTCATTCGTTTCCTTACTCTTTTCCCATAAATTTTCTTTCCCTTTCCCTTTCAGGTAGCCCTCCCCATGAACACAACTGAGCCCCAAATTTCCATCGCTACGTGAGACATTTTCTAAGTGTACATTTTGCCCCGTTTTACGACTTTTACGGCCATCGCTGCTAAGTGAATCAGTGCAGCGGTTAATTTAGTCACACGGATGTTGAGTAAATTTGGATTATCCATTGATTTTCCTCGTCCAGGAGGTCACAAAAGCGGGATGACGTGATCCCAGGACATTGCGGCCGTCATAAATAGGAACCAGTTGCTATAAACAGTCCGATTGCAGCGGTCGTAAGTATGAAAAACGATCGACAGTCGCTTTTTTTAGGTCCCGCTGTAATTTTGATCGGTTGCTATATGAACGCAAGTCAAGATTATCTGTATTTCCTTTTTCCTTCGAATGTTTTTATTCTGCAAATCATGGTTCAATAAAAAAATAATTATGGAATAAAAAGGAAGTTCTCTCCCTAAGAAGGGAATTTATTTACCTTATTGATTTCTGGCATGTGTAAACTCGGCTTACTGATCCTTGTATCTGTAGGGGAGAAAAAAAGGGGATAATTGGTGAATTGACATCGCTCGGACCTCTGAAATCACGAAGCCCTGAATCTGAACAGAATGGGAAAACTCCAAGGGCCTGTGGCTGTTTTCATATTTAGGGAAATCAATTAAATCTTGGAAAACTGAAGACTGAAATTTCCACAGCTCACCTGGAGAAAAATATCTGTATTTAAATCCAGAATCATATCTAAGCTCCCTGGACCCAGAGATTTAAAAAGAAGCATCTTGGGCTTCAAAACCCTTGACCGATTACAAGCTGTGCAGAATTATTCGGTGGGTTTGCCTTCTCAGAATGCAAGTTTTCAAACCGCATATTGGCGTTATTTTGCGTGAATGCAAAACTCCTAGCTAGCTGCTCATTTGTTTCTAAGCAAAAAGAAAAGAGTTGGTCCCAAAACTAAAATTCTCGGGGCAAAATTAAACCATCCAAAAAGAAAAAAGAAAACCACTTCAAACAACAATTCACAGAGGTGGAGACGAATGGGACGGGTGATGCCAATGTCATAATCCTCAGGTGAGTGCTTCAACAATCTTCATTGTGCCTTTTGCAAATTTTTAACCCAATAGGCCCCCACCCCAACTCATCCCTTCGGTGGGCCGTTTCCACTGGTGGGTTTCAAAATTTTTTGCTAGCGGTTCTGTGGGTGTGGCTTGGTGGGTGTGGCTTGGTGGGCGTGGCAGGGGAAGGATACTGTAAAATCTCCATTCCCACCCCACTCCAAGGGAAAGTTACTGCAAAATCCCCATTTCTTCTGCTGGGAATCAGCTGGGATTTGGGAGGCAGAGAATCGATGGGGGCGGGGCCAGTCAGAATTTTTACTACCGCTTCTCCGAGCTACTCAACATTTCCGCTATCGGTTCTCCAGAACTCAGAACCTATTGAAACTCACCTCTGGCTGTTTCCCATGAAGCCTCAAGGTATCCTGGACTACAAAGCCCATGTCAATGTTCAACTCAGCAGGATCCCATGCAGAATTTCCTGCTTGTTTCTTTGCAAACTCTCACCAACGAAGTTTTGCAAGAATCAGTTTCCCCCAGGCAGTTTTTTATTTTTTAATTTACTCTCAGGGAAAATGATGCCTAAGCAGAGGGGCTGAATTCAGATGTTTCTTCACCCCGGAATATTAGACAGATTCCTGTCACGTCGGTCCAGCCACCTCCAACCTGTGGCCGTGATGGTTTTTCTACCTTATTGCCAGTTTACGCTGGCTATCCAGACTCCCTGGGGCCTGTAAATGGGATTAATTAATAAATGCATCTGTATGGCTTACCTGGTTTTTCTTTGTCCCTCTTCAACAGCGAAGGGCAGTTGCTGTTTTCAGAAAAGAAGAGAAAGAGGCGCGAATGAATTTTGAGAGGATTCAAATGCTGACAGCGGTCCCATTACGGTTTTGCAAATAGCCCTTGATCTACTGCCTGACCAGGTGGCTCAGCGGCTAAGACCCTGAGCTTGTCGATCAGAAGGGTTGGCAGTTCAGCGGTTCGAATCCCTAGTACAGATCTTCTGGGGTTGGACTAGATGACCTCCAAGGTCCCTTCCAACTATGTTACTGTTAGCCAAAAGGCCAAGAAGCAAATAATAAAACAGTGTATGTGTATAGATAATAGAATATTTGTTTGTTTGTTTATTTATTTATTTATTTATTTATTTATTTATTTATTTATTTGTTCAATTTATATATGCCGCCCTTCTCTGGAGACTCAGGGCGGCTTACAATGCGTTAAGCAATAGCCTTCATACTTTTGTATATACCTGCTTAGTAGGGCTTTTTTGCCCCCCCCTAAGCGGTGTTTTCTTTTTATACAAAGTCAGCTTATTGCCCCCACAATCCGGGTCCTCAGTTTACCTACCTTGAAAGGATGGAAGGCTGAGTCAACCTTGAGCCTGGTGAGATTCGAACTCGCAGTAATTGCAGGCAGCTGGCAGCTAAGTGCTACTTTAACAGCACTTAGTCCACTGCGCCACCAGGCTCAATAGTCTCACTTTGAATGTACACTAATTGGCATGCATTAAAAATGAAATTTCATTGCACACAGCTCTCAAAGGGTCAGCACCAATTTTACACTACATAAAGATGGCAAGATAAAAAAGTAAGTAAGTAAATAAATAAATAAATATGAAATTATTTATAAAGGTAAAGGTTCCCCTCACACATATGAGCTAGTCGTTCAGCGCTGTCGGAAGACATCTCTCTGGTCATGTGGCCGGCATGACTCAACGCCAAAGGTGCACAGAACGCTGTTCCCTTCCCACCAAAGGTGGTCCCTATTTTTCTACTTGCATTTTTTACCTGCTTTCGAACTGCTAGGTTGGCAGAAGCTGGGACAAGGAACAGGAGCTCACCCCGTTACGCAGCACTAGGGATTCGAACCGCTGAACAACCGACCTTCCGATCAACAAGCTCAGCAGCTTAGCCACTGAGCCACCGCGTCCCTTAAAAGTATGTATATACCCACACATATTATATGACACAGAGAAACAAGATAGCCTAGCCCGGATGCATATATGTCCATGGCGAGAAAAACGAATCTTGTGAGTTGACCAGATGGATGGCCTAGGGAACAAAGCTGTTGCAGAATCTGGAAATCCTGCTAGAAATAGTTTGAAACCTCCTCCCAGAGGGGAGCGACAGAAATATATAAATATATATATATATGAAATTGAACTAATTTAGCCATGCTGCAAAGTGGGGAAATTCTCCTTCCTGTCCTTCAAATCTTCCCCTTCCTCTTTTTGAGGTTTGCTACCGCTGTCCCACCTCTTACAATATTCGGTCTCTCTCTACATTATGAAGTCCTGGGAGCAGCTTGGATAACAAGGAGTGGCTTTCTGAATAGTTTTGTCTGTTGAGTTTCACGTTCAACTCCACATCAGTTTCCCAGCAACAAGAAAAGGAGATTTTTTTTTTTAAAAAAAAAAAAGGAAAAAAAGAATAAAGTTCTGAGAACTTGCACCGTAAGAGTGCAGGGAATTCCCCTCCTTGGTCTACTTAACCCAAACCGGTTGGTCCTTTCTGAGAGACGGCCATGCCTTTAAAACGGGATAGCTTAAAAAATACAATACTTTTTTTAAAAACATGTCCTGCTTGCTCCTTCTTGTTGGTGGTGCTGCTGTTAGGAACCCCAAAGTAGCGACCAGTAGTAGCAGCATTCTTGTTTTGGGGGGGGGGTGTCTTTTAAAATCTCCCCCTCCCATTGCAGGGGAGGCTGTGAGCTTCCTTGCCAAAGCGGGGCAATTAGGCTCTGCCTTCAATCTCCCCGTTGGCGTCATCGCCACCACCTCCGTGTTCCTGGCAAAGGTTTTGAACATGAGAAGGTACTCAAACATGATCGGGTTCCTTCAAGAGGTTGGAGCAACCTGAACTTCCGCCACTTACGGAAAGCCACAGAGGGATGTTGGGGGGGGGGAGGAGGAGAATGGCGGGAGGGGGAGGCTGTGGCCCGGGGTTGTCTTCAAAAATTTTAGCAAGGGGTTCTCTGTCCAGTTGCTGGGTGGGCGTGGCCATGGTGGGCATGGCCTAGTCAGCCTCCTGCCTCATGGCAGGAGGAGGGGAGCATTTTTGCCCTCCCCAGGCTCCAGAGGCTTTTCTCGAGCCTCCGGGAAGGTGAAAACGGCCTTCCCAGGCTCCGGAGGCCCTCTGGAGGCTGGAAACAGGCCCGTTTCTGGCCTTCCCGCACTTCCAGTAGGCCTGTTTTTCACCCTCCGAGCCTTCGCACACACCCTGCATCCAAAATGGGCCGCGTGGGGATTCCTGGGAGGAGGGGGCAGGGTGGGTGGGACCAGCCAGGAGTGGGATTTGGGGGTTCTGTGAACTGCACAGAATCTTAACTAGAGGTTCTCTCGAACCCCTGCGAACCCCCAGCAGCCCAACCCTGGCTGTGGCGGACTCCCCCATCCCCACCCTCCTTTCTCCGTAAAATGCCAAGGGCAGCTGGGCAGCGAGTCAAAACAGCAGCTGGATGACCTTCTGCTGAACAGACACTCAGTTCTAGTCTTTGTAGCCTCAAACCCCCCCCCTTCCTGAAAAGAGGACGGAGGGGGGGGATATCCAGACACAGCACCCAACAAGCCCATCATGCCCAGATGCCCTAAAGAGACCCTCCCCCTTTTTTCAGCCCTCCAAGCAACTCTCCTCTAAATAAGCTGTTCTGTAGCTTTCTTTGATGGTGGGGAATTCAAGACCCTCTCCCCCATTCTGTCCACTTCCAGGGACATCTCCCTCTCCCCCCCCCCTGCAGGGAGGGGGGGGGGTCCCTGGGCTGCAGCCCTTTTCATCTCCCCTGAAAGACAAAAGAGCCTGTTGCCCTTTTAGGAACAGGGAACAGCAGGGGAAGTGAGTGCCAAGCCTGCCTTAAATAGAGGCTGCCTTGAATCGGAGTGGGTCATAATCATTGGCGCTCCATCGTTGGCATCTCGGGCAAAGAATGAAAAGGGCCCAGATCGCTTTTCTCTTTGTAGGGGAGTGAAAGAAATAGATAGCAGAGGCTGGCCCCCGTTCAGCCCACCGCCTCAAATAGATCCTTTCCTCAACCTCTGCAGCTGGAAGACGGCGTGGACTTCAAGTCCCAGAATTCCCCAGCCAGCTGTGTTGCTAGGGAATTCTGGGAGTTGAAGTTAGCACCCGTCTTCCAGCTGCAGAGGTTAAGAAACACCATCCTAGGTCAATGTTCAGTCTTGGGGATATACACCCCAAGTAAGAAGAAACCCCCCAAATTCAACATTGACCTTGACGTATGAATTTAGTAAATAAATATCGTAAGCACTGAGTTCTTATTTTTTATGTAAAAGGGGAAAAAAATCAATGCTTCCAAAGGAACCATTCAGCAGGGAGACATAAATTTTAGATAGATGATAGATAGATAGATAGATAGATGATAGATAGATAGATAGATAGATAGATAGATAGATAGATAGATAGATAGATAGATAGATAGATAGATTATAGATATATAGAGACATATATAAATGTAGATATAGATATAAAGTATACTATATATACTTCATATATACTAAATTTATACTTTATATAATCTAAATTTATATATACTAAATTATATACGTCTGTCTATCTATCTATCTATCTTTCTTATCTATCTATCTAATATTTAGTTTTTATTATTTAATTTATACTCTGCCCATTTTGTGATTTGGGGCGATTCTAGATAGGAGGCGAGGGCTGAATTAGGACTAAGGAAAATGTTGTCATCTTGTGGGGGGGGGCTCCTGATGGGCATATGGGAAGGAGGGAAGAGGTGCCCACCCCTCCAGCCAAGATTAATTACCAGAATTAAACCCCTCTCCCAATCAGTGCCACACTTCCTTGCATCTCCACTAGGTGCCGCTGTTTCCTCCGATTTGGCCCCAGCAGCTGGATTGCCTTTTCCACGAAGCTAAAAAGGAAGCCTTTCTTTCTAAAAGCCAAGCGGAGTTTCCACTCCACTTTTCCCAAAAAGAAGGATCTGCTGGAAAGCAAATGGGATTGGCCCAGGGTTGGGGGGGGGGTGCAGAACTTTAGGAGATCTCTCCCCCTCCTCCCCATAGAGAGAGTCTTAAGGCAGGAGTCTCCAACCTTGGGAACTTCTAAGCCTTGTGGATTTCACCTCCCAGAATTCCCCAGCCAGCAGGTAGATGTGTGGACTTCAACTCCCAGAATTCCTTTGCTGGTTGGGGAATTCTGGGAGTTGAAGTCCACCAGTCTTAGAAGTTCCCAAGGTTGGAGACTCCTGGGATCCAGAAGCTACAATCCCAAATTCCACCTGGGGAGGGAGACTAGAAGGGAGTAACCCCCACCCCTTCAAGTTTCTCTCCTGGCCAATGGCCCCAAGAGCCCGTCTGTCTTTGTGTGTGTGTGTTTGTTGGTTTGTGAGTGTTTGTGTGTGTGTGTATTTGTGTGTGTGTTTCTTTGTTTATGAGTGTTTGTGTGTGTGTTTGGGGTGTTTGTATGTGTTTGTGTGTGTGTGTATTTGTTATTTGTGTGTGTGTTGTGTGTGTTTATGTGTGTGTGTATGTTTGTGTGTATTTCTGTTTGTGTGTTCTGTGTGTGTTTATCTGTGTGTGTGTGTGTGTTTGTATTTGTTTGCACTGTTTGTGTGTGTGTTTGGGGTGTTTGTATGTGTTTGTGTGTGTGTGTATTTGTTATTTGTGTGTGTCTGTGTTGTATGTGTTTATGTGTGTGTGTGTTTATGTGTGTATTTCTGTTTGTGTGTTCTGTGTGTGTTTGTGTGTGTGTTTGTATTTGTTTGCACTGTTTGTGTGTGTGTTTGGGGTGTTTGTATATGTTTGTGTGTGTTTGTGTGTGCGTCTTTCTGTTTCTTTGTGTGTATTTGTGTGTGCGTGTATGGTTGTGTGTGCGTGTGCGTGTGCCAGGGAGAGGCGGCAGCTGAGCCGAGAGCCGCTCCCAGAAACCTCTTCCTTTCGCCTCCTTCTCCCCCGGGGCTCTGGGAATACAAAGCCAATCCTCCGCGGCCGGAGCCTGGGCTGGCGGAGGAGCGCAGAAGCCCCCTCCCCGCCTCCCCCGCGGCTGCATCCCGGCGCCCCCCGCCCGCCGCCGCCTCCCGCACTCAGCCCAGCCAGCCAGCCAGGCGGGAGCCGGGGCGGGGCGGCGCTCTGTGCATGGGCAGAGGTTGCTGGGGGGGAGGAGCGGGGGGGGCTCTTCCCCGCGGACTCACCGGCCGGCGCAGCAGCCGCAGCGGTTCCCCATGGCGGTGCCCGCCGCTTCCTGGTCCCGGCTCGGCCCCGGGATGGCAGCCCGGCTGCGGGCGAGCAGGAGGCGGAGGACCAGGAGGAGGAGGAGGAGGGCGGAGGTGTCGGGTTTCCCGGCCGCCCTCTGCTGGCGGCGCTGCCGGGTGGCGCGGGGGGCTCGGCCAGTCGGGGCGTTGCCCCTTCTTCGGCCCCCGCAGAGCGCGCCTTCCCACGGCCCGGGCAAGGGGAAATCCCTGGAGCGCTCTCGGCTCCATCATCCACAGCCTTTCCGCTCCCAGCGTTCTTCCCCATCATCCCCAACCTTTCCACTCCCATCATCCACAACCTTTTGGCTTCCAGCATTCTGCCCCATCATCCCCAACCTTTCCATTTCCATCATCCACAACCTTTTGGCTTCCAGCATTCTGCCCCATCATCCCCAACCTTTCCATTTCCATCATCCATAACCTTTTGGCTTCCAGCATTCTGCCCCATCATCCCCAGCCTTTCCATTTCCATCATTTACAGCCTTTCCACTCCCAGCATTCTGCCCCACCATCCACAATTTTTCCATTCCCATCATCCACAACCTTTCCACTCCCAGCATCCCCCTCCGGCCCCATCATCCACAACCTTTCTGCTTCCAGCATTCTCATCCTGCCCCATCATCCACAACCTTTCCACTCCCAGCATTCTGCCCCATCATCCACAATCTTTCCATTCCCATCATGCACAACCTTTCCACTCCCAGCATCCCACTCCTGCCCCATCATCCACACACTTTCTATTCCCATCAAGCACAACCTTTCCTCTTCCAGCATTCTGCCCCATCATCCACAGCCTTTCTGCTTCCAGCATCCTGCCCCATCATCCCCAACTTTTCCACTTCCAGCATTCTGCCCCATCGTGCACAACCTTCCCACTCCCAACATCCCCCTCCTGCCCCATCATCCACAACCTTTTTGCTTCCATCACGCCATCCTCCTCATCCTGCCCCATCATCCCCACTCATCCAGTCCCATCATCCACAACCTTTAAGCTGTCGCAAGGAAAGAACCGAGAGGCCTTCTCCGCCCAGAAAGTCCCCACTGGGGGAGCTGATTTGGGGCCGTACCAGGACCAGAGTGGCAGTCACAATGCTGCCATTGAAGCTGTGTGGCTTTGAAGGCGCTGTGGTGGCTGCCATTTTGACTTTTTTGCCCCACTTTCCATTTTACAGACCCCTGTGCTGCTGGCACACTCCCCAGAAAGACCCTATATCCATTGGAACGGGCACAAATTTATTTCCCCAATACATTTCCTAAGTGGGGAGGGGGAGTAGAGTTTTTGGGGTGGGTGGGTGTACACACTTGGCTTTTCATAAGCAGCAGATCTTCCTGGTGGCTTCCTTCCAGATCCCTGGAGATCCTCTCCTATATTCCCCCCACACCCCAGATCCCCAAAGAAGGCAGAAAAACAGGACATCAAACAGGAAAGGCTGAATTTTGCAGCGGGCGGGCGGGGGGGCAGCCCTGTTGAATTGCGGCTTCCTACAATACGCGCAGCTGTTAAATGGGGAGGGGGGCAACCCTTCCTAGAACAGCAGCAACAGGTGGCCCTCTGGAGCCATCACCCCCCTCCCCCAAACCCAGACTTTGACAGCCTGGGAAGGAAGTCCAGATGCCAGGCGCCCAGCCTGTCCGTCACCTCCCATCATTTGGCAGGAGGTGGAGAGGTGGAAGGAGAGAGATTGACACCTGTCAGGGTGTTTCCTTTAATGAAAACCCTTTGCTAACAGGAGGGGGCAGCGGCCAGGTGGACGAAACCTCAGAGGAGACGTTCAAAAATGCTAATATCCCCCACCCTCCCACCCTCTGGAACAGGGGTCTCCCATCTGGCTGGGGAATTCTGGGAGTTGAGGTCCACCAGGCTTAAAGTTGCCAAGGTTGGAGACCCTGCTCTGGAATATCGTGCCCCCCACCTACCCAGGTGAGATCCGCACCCATCCCCATGGCCTTCGGAAAGGGCCTGAAGACTTAGCTCGGCCAACGGGCTTGGGACCCCGATGGAGCCGTATTATTCCGGGTTTAACGGGATTTACAGATTAACAGAGTTGGGAGGGACTTGTAAGGTCATCTAGTCCAACCCCCCACCCAAGCTGGAGACCCTACACCATTTCTGACCAATGGCAGTCCAGTCTCTTCTTGAAAGCTTCCAGAGATGAAGCTCCCACAACTTCTGGTGACAAACTGTTCCATGGGTTGATTGTTTTCGCTGTCAGGAAATTTCTCCTTATTTCTAGGTTGAATCTCTTCACCTCACCATTCACCCTTCCTGGCCGTCTTGGTCAATTTTAAACCAAACTGAGTGTTTAGTAATAGTAATACTGCTACCATTTATTATTTTAATGTTTTATAAGGGCGATTGATTGATTGATTGCCTCTACAGATATTTCTCTCTCTCTGGGCACACTGAGAATATATCTTCTGAACAAAACTCCTCATTGGAGACAGGAAGGGCATCCGGCCATTAAAATGCTCTGCTCCGTTCAGTTGCCCAGACTCTACCCTGCAAGGGATTATGGGGTCGTTAAATGATGATGATGATGATGGATTGATTGATTGCCTCTAGGCAAGATGGGCGGCATAGAAGTTTAATTAATGAGTAAAATGCAAGTAGTTCTCAATTTACCACCGCAATTGAGACCAACATTTCCATTGCTAAGCAAGACAGTCAGAGGGTCACAAAATTGGATCGTGTGACTCCCCCTCCAGCTGTGACTGTCATAACTATGAGTCAAGTTGCCAAGCGTCCTAATTTTGGTCACATGACCGTAGGGAGGCTGCAATGGTCATCAGCGTGGGAAAAAAAATGGTCGTCATTTTTTTCAGTGCCGTCGTAGCTTCAAACGGTCACCAAACGAGTGGTTGTAAATCAAGAACTACCTATAGAATAAAATTTCACATGGAAGACCTGAAGTCTCCAAGAGGAAAGGTGGGGCCTTGTCCTGACACAAACGGATGCAAACTTTCCCGTTTGGGATTGGCTCCCCTGCTGCCCCAGACCAGTGGTGGGATTTGGTCAGTTCGCACCTATTCAGGAGAACCGGTTGTTAACTTTCTAATCAGTTCAGAGAACCAGTTGTTGGAAGAAATCTTACTTTGTTTTTTTCCACTTTACAGGGCTAATCCTGTAAGGAAGGCAGGAAGGAAACATTCTGCTGGTGTTTCTAGCCTCATCTTTATTGCCCTGCTTACAGAAACTGCCTCTCTGCTTAACTCTTATTACATTGTAACAGTGAGTAACATTGAGTTGGCTACGCGGTCACATGACCACTGAGCCACGTCCACCCAGAGGGTCATTAGGGCAGAGAACCGGTTGTTAAATTATTTGAATCCCACCACTGCCCCAGACCCACAACGCAAGCAACACAAAGAGTGTGACCTTTGCTCCCAGCATCCCCCTCCCCACTCCCCCAAGATTTCCACAAGCCATGAATGTAGGCTGAGAAGCGGCTTGTCTTGCAAAGCATCTCGGTACAGTTCGTTTAGTGACTGTTTGAAGTTAGAATGGTCCTGAACAAAGTGACTTATGACTATTTTTTCACCCTTATGACCGCTACAGCATCTCGTCGTGTGATCTCCTTTTGCGACCAGTCATAAACTCGCAAAACTCGCTAACTAACTAAACGAACTAACTAAAGTAACAAATTTCTCAGCAAGATAAATTTTTAGATTCAATCGTGGTGGTGAGTGCAGGACTGCCTGTACGGTGATTTTTGTACAGCTGCAGCCGGACAGGAAAATGCAAAAAAAACCAAACAAACACACATTTTGCAAAGCTGCTCATCTAAGTCCCGTCCCCAGCCTGGGTTTGTGTCCCTGGAGTGGCTTTTCACTTGAGTGCAGAAACACAAAAGCTTTCTCAACAACCCTCTTTCCCCTCCCTGCCCTGCCCTCCCTTCCCCTGCGCCACCAAGCCAGCCAGTTCACATTCCCTTTTCATAACACGTCTGTGGGCACAAAAGAGCCCCCACTTAAGAGTGCCCTCGGGTATGTGTTTTTTAAATTTTTTTTATTTTTTGCTTTCCTGATCAAATCCAGCCGGTGTGCGGGCATCCAAAGGTAAGCCCTGCGTTTTGGTAGGGAGTAGGGTGGGATGGAGGCAAGGGGGGGGGGTCCATGTGGAAGATGAGAAGTCAGCCATCGTTGGGTGCCAAATAGGAGAAGGCACCGTGCCAAGCCGTGGAAGATCAGATCAGAGGAATTTCTGGACTCCAGAAAGATTTGGGACCTCGGGGAAAGCGAAGTCCAATTTACGGCGAATAGATTAACTGGTGGAGCAAATGTTTAGCGCTGTCCCAAATGCCTTTCTTGGGAAGAACATGTTGAATTTTAACTAACGGACAGAGGTCCAACTTCTTGCTCCTTTAATTCACTGCTTAGCGATCCAATTTCCTTGTCTCTCCAATTTGTCTCTGCCAAGATTTTGTCAGGGCAAACCTGAAAAATCACGTGTGTTGCTCTTGGAATCAAAGGGAACGAGAGTGACCTGAATAATTTATAAAACTTGTGAAAACCATTTGAGGGCCAGCAGGAAATGAACGTTTTTTGGAAGATGCTCCCATGATTAGAGAGGTCCATTTGGTGTTGCACTTCACGCCCTGTCCAGAAAGTTCAAAAGTGGACAAGCTAGCTTTAAAAAAATTTTGTTAAAAAAACACACACACACAAATATAATTAGAATTCAGCACTGCAGACAGGTTTCACACAGCCGGAGTTGTTATTGCAACGAGCTTTCTGAATTATGTGGGTCAGCGGCTGCAACTCAAAATTGTGCTTTCTTTTCAGTTGTGGCTTTAGGGCTGGCTGTTTCTCATCGCACTGAAACACAGACAAGCCGTGAGTTGGACGGGCCCTCCAGCCAAAGAATGTTTTTTTTTCCCCCCAGGTGAAAATACACCAGTGGTCTTCGAATCGCCACAACCATCAAACCCCAAGTCGTTCCCAAAAATTGGGTCTGTGGTTGCAATTGGCTCGATCATGGAGAGAAAACCCAGATCACAATTCGGTTTACGGAGGCTCCTAAGAACACAATTTCCCACAATTATGGACTCCTCAGCTTTCGACCATACGTTTCATGGCCATTTGAAGTCAGAATGGCCTTGAAAAAAGTGACTTAGTGATTTTTCATACTAAATAACTGTGGCAAGAAAGATTGTAAGATAGGACAAAATTGACTTAACTGTCTCGCTCAGCACCGGTAATTTTGGGCTCAATTGTGGTCATAAATCGAGGATTATCTGTATGTCTAACACAAGTTGCACAATTGTGCCTACTGTACGTGGTCCCTTCTATCTGCAGGGACAGCTATGCTAACCGAAGACTTGCAGGGTAAACCATCATATATCTGAATGGCTTCATTCCTGGCTTGTTGGTCTTCAAGGAACCGTGGTTTGAAATGATTTAGAGTGGTTTATAAATCGGGGCTTGTAAGAGAAACAACAGGCCATGGTTTGGGTATAATACTTTCTTAAAACTTCTTTATGAACTCTGAAACTCTTCAGTTGAAGGAGGGAACTGCAAACTTGCTAGCCAAATTTTAGCCTAGCGGGCCACACAAATCTAATTTGTAACCCTAATGATTTCACTGGACTGGCTAAACGTAATCAAAGATGAGTAATGCAAATATTATGCAGTTTATCAAACTTCATTGTTAATGGATAACCCTTTGTCTGAAGTGGTGTAGGATTTCCTGCCTAAGCAGGGGGTTGGAATAGAGGACCTCCAAAGTCCCTGTTACTCCACTCCACCCCACTCCACCCCACTCCACTCCACTCCACTCCACTCCACTCCACTCCACTCCACTCCACTCCCTTCCCTTCCCTTCCCTTCCCTTCCCTTCCCTTCCCTTCCCTTCCCTTCCCTTCCCTTCCCTTCCGTTCCATTCCATTCCATTCCATTCCATTCCATTCCATTCCATTCTATTCTATTCTATTCTATTCTATTCTATTCTATTCTATTCTATTCTATTCTAATAGAGACAGGAAAATTTGCTTTTTGTCAGTATGATAGGAAAAGTTGATTAGGCGAAAACTTTAGCTAAGTAATCTAAAGACTGTGGGATTTTTTTTGACTCTGTGTTGAACTATTTGCATTTATTGTTTACTTACTTTCCTCTCCCAAGTTATGATTCATCAGTAGTTCTGAAAGCAGCCTCTTTGCTTTATTTATTTATTATTTTAAAATCTCATTTAATCATCAACGGATGAGTAAAAGAAGCTAAGAACAGAAGAAAGGGTGGTAAATAAAGCTTTACAGAATTCCGGGGGGAAAAAGGGGCCGATCATTTGAAAATGGAAGGAATTACGATGGGTAGTTAAACTGAGCCCGTCTCAACAAGGTGGCTGATTAATTCTTTGGTAAAGAAAGTAAGGTTTAATCATTTGAGACTGTCTTAATGCCAGCAATATTGTGAGCGCCACCTTCTCCAATCTACTGGTCTTCCAAATGCTTTGGACCACAACTCCCATCAGCCTAGCCCATTGGCAGAAAAAATGGTAGGAATTATGGAACCCCTTCAAAACAAAAAAACGAAAAAGGAATCCGGTTTACCCATATCATAGGTTTCAAACTGGTGCAGTGGCCTTTACTGTCTTCCCTCATAATCCTGGGAATTATATTTCGATGAAAGAAGGGTTGGAAGACATCTGAAAAGATAAGCTGTAGCTCTGAAGAAGACCTAGTGGGAGAAGCTTCTTGGAATGAAAGTCCTAGATATTTGGGGAACAGGAGAAGAAGAGGCCAAGGAGACCAACTTTTCCAGACCGCTTCCAGACTCACCTGACCAAAATTAGGTCATCCTAGAAGGATGTTTTAGGGATCTGAGATCTCTCCTGAACTTCCTTCTTTCCTTTCAGGTGGTCCTTGGCAGGTGACTTCCACCTCGTTGACTCTGGCCTTCAGTTCCTTCCCCGTCCGCCGGACCTCAATGCTCAGGATGCCATCGTGGGTCACGGTGGCTTTGACCGACAAAGGATCGGCATCCAAAGGGAGGATGTAGGTCCGGGTGAATTCACGGGAGATGAACCCATGTCGGTCGACCTTCTGAGGATGCTGGGCCGTCACCTCCAGGAGGTTGTCCACGGTGCGGACTGCGATTTCATCGGGGGTGAATTGGCAGACGTCGAGGAAAACCTGGAATTTGTGTTCATTGAGGGTGACCTCTGAAATCCCACGTTCCAGCTGTTTGTTGATCCGGGGTCTGATATAGTAACCGTGGTACAAAGTTGGAGCCAGAATATCTCCAGGGGAAAGGCCTAGAAGAAACAAGGGTAGTGGCTTAAACATAGCGTATATGATGGTTTATAAGAGGTCCTTGGGGCTCTCTGAATTTGGCTGTTTCCAGTGGTGGGATTCAGCCGGTTCGCAGCACTTCGGGAGAACCGGTTGTTAAGTTTCTGAGCAGTTTGGCAAACTGGTTGTTGGAAGAAATCATTAGGGCAGAGAACCGGTTGTTAAATTACTTGAATCCCACCACTGGTCGTTTCCTTGTAGACATCTCATGACCCAACTAGGGAACATTATCAGTATGGTGCATGGTGTTTTGGTCGTGAAAAATCTGCAAGAAAACAATCAAGCATTGATTGAAACCAACCCCCAGCTCCTCCAAGCCCACCGTTGCTTCCAACAGCTAAGCAAGATATTTTTCAGAAGGCCGGTCCTTGGTTTTAAAAACCCACAAAGCCTGAATGCTGGAATGGATCCCATGGCACTCAAAACCGCTGAAAAGCCATTCTCCTCTTCCGATAGCTTCAAAAGGGCTGCTGGTGGAGAAGATGGATTCTTCCTTGGAGGAGAAATGACAGCTCCGTTGCTGAGCATGTCTCGAGTCCTTTTCCCAGCCTCTTCTACTCCAGATGCAGTTTGGCAGAGCTGAGGAAGGTCCCCACCAGTGGTGGGTTGCTGGCGGTTCGCAGAGGTTCGGGAGAACCTCTAGCTAAGATTCTGTGCAGTTCGGAGAACCCCCAAATCCCACTCCTGGCTGGACCTGCCCACCCCTCCTCTCCCCGGAGTCCCCACACGGCCTATTTTGGATGCAGGTAAGTGCAAGCCTCTCGGAGAGGGCGAAAAACGATCCTACCAGAAGTTCAGGAAGGCCTTTGGGCCCATTTCCAGCCTCTAGAGGGCCTCCGGAGCCTGGGGAGGCCGTTTTCATCCTCCCGGAGGCTCAAGAAAAGCCTCTGGAGCCTGGGGAGGGCAAAAACGTGTCCCTCCCTACTGTGATGCAGGAGGCCAACTAGGCCACGCCCACCCAGCAACCGGGCAAGGAACCCCTTGCTAAAATCTTTGAAGCCCACCCCTGGTCCCTACCCGTGCCAAGGAAGACCTCCACTGCCAATAAAGCCGCCTCCTAATGGCTTTGCTTTGGGGGTCTCCAGGGAGAGGGCAGTGCCATCTCTCTCTCTCTTCCACCCTGCAGAGCCCCCATCTCTTCGGCCTCCCCATCTCCCACTTCTGCCAGTTTTCGCTTCTCCAAGTGGGCTCCATCCTGGTTATGTCGGGAGGCCCTGCCTGGCACAATTAGCCGGGCCACGAAGAAACCCCCCCCCCCATCCTGCTTGTGCAAGATAGTTGTTCCACCGATTCATGCCAAGAGCTCCACCCCCTGCAGGCTGCCCGACGGGGCTGGGAGGGGGTTGGCGGAGTTGATGGCCGCCTCTGCATTCCTTCCAGGGGCGTTTCAGCCTCGCGTGCCAGCTGGGCTTTTCAGCGCTTAAGAGGGCTTCCCAAAGTCTCCGGCCAGCAGCGGTGGGGGTTTTTTTCTCTCCGAAAGCTCCCTCTTCGTGCCAGCCGACTGCATTCCACCGGCTCTGTTTGTGCCAGGGAAGGGGAGGGACGGGCAGGGAGAGGAGGACCATCTCCTTGTCTGCAGCCAGAGGGAGATTATTATTAGCTTCTCACCAAGGAGAAGTCCAAAGCTTTTGCAACCGTATCTTCATCACCCTCGTGCTTTCAGGGTACTTATTGTCCTTTGTCCTTTATTCACATTGTTCCTCTTTCTATCATTTTCTTTCTTTCTTTTTTTTTTACTATACCATGAGCTGCCCAGAGTTGTTCGGAGTTGGGCGGCAGCTAAATCGAGTCCTTAAAAGCAATCTCTCTATAATTATAGAATATTGCCACCAGCATCCAAACGAACCCCAGAAAGGCAGGCTGGCATGCAACTTTCCAGACCTCAGGAATTCAACCGAGACCCACAAAGCGGTGACTTCTCTCGCCTTCCTGTAGAAGCGGAAGAAAGATGGGCAGCCGTTGGAAAGATTTTCATTTGGGTCTCTCTGCCTTGAGCTCGACGGCCTCAAGGGAACTCTTCCAACTTTCAAGGTTCAAGGGAAAGCCAAGCTTTTCCTTTGGAACAAAACTCTTTTGCCTTGGTGAAGCTTTGGGGCAGGAGAAGCAGGGAGGATAGTAACTAACAGAGTTGGAAAGGAACCTTGGAGGTCATTTAGTCCAACCCCCTGCATATGTAGGAGATCTGTACTAGGGATTCGAACTGCAAACCTTTCTGATCGACCAGCTCAGAAAGTTCCCTGTAATATAATAAGCTACCCTATCCGATGAGTCTGTGAAACACAACCAGCAGCATGATTAAAAATAAATAAATACTACAAACCTTACAGGAAAGAAGGAACTTTTAAGTCGTGCCCAAATCATCTACGAAACTGAGTTACCTCTGGACAACTGATCCACCTTACAAGGCTGGGATCTCCAGAATGAAGTGGTCCCTTTCCACTCCTCACACAGCATTGATGGTGGGTAGGATGCTCAGCAGGGCTCCCTCCAAGAAAATGAACCCAAACTAATCTGGACGGTCCTCCTTCCCAAACACAGGATCACCCAAATCTCCGTAAGGGTGTTTGCTGATCTGAATAGTGCCTCCCTCTTTCCATCTACACAACCACACAACCAAGGCCTGGGGCAGATCAGGCTCCAGCCATACAAGGCTCACAATGTACTTTTTAGCAACCGAAATGGGGAAGGGGGGAAAAAAATGCACCCCAGATTAACTATTCCAGGAAGGTCCTTCCATCCCACAGCAGGAAACATCTGAAACCTGCAACCTGGAAAATGGAGGGGGGGGGATTGTCCCTGCCCGTCTTACCTTCTCCAAAATTCTGGTCGTAAATCTTGCTGGGGTTGGCGAACTCACATTCGGGGCTCATGGGGTAGGCGTGGGGCAGGCTGTGCTGCTGAGCCATGGTGAGGAAGCTGTTCTTGATATGCTCGCTTGTCCAACGCCTTCCTTTGGGAAGTTTGCAGCCGGCTGGCTAGCTTGGACACTTGGATCAAGCAAATTCCACCGGGGTGGGATGAGAGAGAGGAAGCGATAAAAGATGGACAGAAATAGGCAGGCGGCTGCTTTGCTGAGCCCCCAGGGAGGGCCAGATTCTCATGGCTCTGAACCCCCCCCCCCTCCGCTCCCAAGTCCCATCTGAAAGCATTATTACCAGTGGTGAAATCCAAATTTTTTTACTACCGGTTCTGTGGGCATGGCTTGGTGGGCGTAGCTTGGTGAGCATGGCAGGGGAAGGATATTGCAAAATCTCCATTCCCACCCCACTCCAGGGGGAAGAATACTGCAAAATCCCCATTCCCCCCCCCCACTCCTGGGAGAAGGGTATTGCAAAATCTCCATTCCCACCCACTCGGGGGCCAGCCAGAGGTGGTATTTGCCGGTTCTCCAAACTGCTCAAAATTTCAGCTACTGGTTCTCTGAACTACTCAAAATTTCCGCTACCAGTTCTCCAGAACCTGTCAGAACCTGCTGGATTTCACCCCTGATTATTTCACATCTAGGAATAACCTTAGGGGTTTATTGCCATAAAATATTTCAACAATACACAATGCCTTTCTTTAGTCCAAAGGGCTCCTGAAAAGAAAATTCGAAACTTATCCTGCATAAAGTTTTGGAAATTTGTTTTCTTTTTTTTTTTTTATCTTCAAATGTTCACACTCAAAACCTAATCAAACTGTTGTGCTACATATCCACTCCACCCTTTCACAGAGTCACAACATGTGTTTATTGACCTCAGGGTTGCATATAAATAGGCACGTTTATTGCTGAATCCAGGCTGACTCAGATGTTCCTTAACTGACACTTGTCGAGTGAAAACACACCAGGACAGTAAGGACGTGACTTGAGAACAGGTCGTATTTCCAAGTAACCATGGACAGGCCCTCTACTCAGAGCTTTCTTCATGATCCCAGGATCTGATTTCCAAGGAGAACTACTAATTACTCAGGAAGCTGCAGAGAGGAGGTCCTTGTTCTGGGTCTCCCAGCATCTGATGACAAAGGAAGGGTTTATTTAACCCACCCTCTTCTCATCGTCTGGAAATTGTGTCAAGGTGATAGATAGATAGATAGATAGATAGATAGATAGATAGATAGATAGATAGATAGATAGATAGATAGATAGATAGATAGATAGATAGATAGATAGATAGATAGATAAAGATGGATAGATAGATAGATAGATAGATAGATAGATAGATAGATAGATAGATAGATAGATAGATAGATGATAGCAGATAGATAGATAGATAGATAGATAGATAGATAGATAGATAGATAGATAGATAGATAGATAGATAGATAGATAGATGATAGATAGATAGATAGATGATAGATAGATATAGATAGATATAGATAGATAGATTATAAAAATGTTATTGAGAGTCTAGAAAGAGTGCAGAGAAGAGCAACCAGGATGATGAGGGGACCGGAGGCTAAAACATATGAAGAACGGTTGCAGGAACTGGGCCTGGCTAGTCTAGTGAAGAGAAGGACCAGGGGAAACAGGATAGCAGTCTTCCAATATTTGAGGGGCTACTACAGAGAGGAGGAAGGGGGTCAAGCTATTTTCCAAAGCACCCGAATGCTAGACAAGGAACAATAGATAGAAACTGACCAAGGAGAGATTCAACCTGGAAATAAGGAGAAGTTTTCTGACAGTGAGAACTATCAACCCATGGAACAGAAGTTGCCTTCAGAAGTTGTGAGAGCTTCATTACTTTTATGAAGAGATTGGAGTGCCATTTGTCAGAAATGGTGTAGAGTCTGGGTGTTTTGTTCATAAGATTTATTGGGTTAGAGATTTTCTGTCTTCAATGTGAGTTTATTGTGCTGGGGGGGTGTGCACTGAGGGAGCTCAACCAATTTCACTGTACATATGTTGTGCGCTGACAATAAAGATTTGAAATTGAAATTAATGTGATGGGGGGTTTAGGCTCAGTAAGGGTAACTCCAGATCATGACAAGGAGAAACTCTCCGCTCCCGGGGCAAAGGCATGGCAGCGCTGACACCCTCACATAGTTTGGGGGTGAAGAAAGAGGAAACGAAAGAGAGAGACGGGGGAAACTGGTCCAACCACATTCATGGCGTGCTCAGCTGGAGGTGCTGTCACAACTAGCAGTAGCAGGAGCTTTGCATAGGTCTCTCGCCCGCCTGAGCAAAGAGGTTTAAATTTAACCCAGTGGGAAAAAATGATTCACCTCTTCTATCTCGCCGTCCTATTAAAAGCATTTGGTCCAGGGGTGAGGTCAAGGAAGCAACCCCCCCCCCCCATGGTCCCCAAAGCCGAAACTAAGGACCCAGCCTGTGTCCGAAGCCTTCTGGTGAAGCCAGGGGTCTGCAAGAGGAAGGGGGGCTTTGGGGGACAGGGGAGGGAGGGAGGAAGAAAAGAGAGAAGGGAGCAAGAGAAGAAGGGAAAAATAAAGAGAAGGAAGGAAACAAAGGAAGGCAAGGAAGGAAAAGGAAGGAAGGGAAAAGGAAGAAAGGAAGGAAGGAAAATGCAGAAGGAAAGAAGGAAGGAAGGAAGGAAACAAAGGAAGGCAAGGAAGAAGGAAGGAAGGAAAATGGAGAAGGAAAGAAGAAAGGAAAGAAAGAAGGAAGGAAGGAAACAAAGGAAAGCAAGGAAGAAGAAGGAAGGAAGGGAAAATTAAGAAAGGAAGGAAGAAAAATGGAGAAAGAAGGAAGGAAGGAAATAGTTTTGGATCCATTGAATCCAACTTCAAACTACCATCAAAACTCTTTGCAACATCCCAAGGACAGTTGATTGTTTACCCTTTTGCCGTGACATTCGCAACAGAGATTAGATATTTGGAGTGTGACCCTCCATGCCCTTCCTTGCCTTTCTCTTCTCTCTCCCCCTCCACCCGCCTTACGCTCTCTAACCCAACGGCCATCATCCTCAAGTGTTACGGTGGTGACCTCATCTTCCAACCTTTGGCGGGCCTTCCATTCATCTGGCCAACATGACTCAACTCCCCCAGGGAGGGTGCGAGGTCCTGAGTCCCTTCCCGTGGCCAGTTCAGCCCAGGAGGAGGACAAGGAAGACGAGGAGGCTGTTGTGGGCCGGATGACCGAATGCCAACCTGATGCCAGCTTCCTTGCACTCTTTCCGAGACAAAGATAGTCAAGGCAGGATTCGCGCCGGCGGCCGAAGGAGCAGGAATGCGGATCACGCTGTCTGAGTTTTTCTTTTCTTTTCCAGAGACACAGGGGGTGGGGAGAGAAGCTGTTTCTGCTGACCAGCTAGAATTTCACTGTGTTCTTTTCCGTCCGCCATACGGGCGCTGAGATGCCTCTGCCAGCCACCCCCCCTAGCCAATGGCCGGCCGACGCAGGCAGAAAAGCAGGATGGGGGGTTCTTTGACATCATGGGTTGGGAGGATTTAGCCAGGGCACAGCCTGGCACCAGGGAAGCATATAAAGCCAGGCCCCCTCGGCTCGCCGGTATGCACTGCCACCAGCCGCTTCCTTGAGGGAGATGGACGTCACCATCCACCATCCCTTCTTCCGCAGACGGCTCTTCCCCGGCCCCTCGCCCGGTCACATCTTCAGCCAACATTTTGGGGAGCCCCTCATGGAATCCGAACTCTTCGCAGGCAGCTGGCCCCTGAGCTCCTTCCTGGGGAGGCCCTTCGCCTTCAGGAACGCTGGATGGATAGACAGCGGACTCCCCGAGGTAACCTTGAGCCGATGCCAGGATGCCCGCGGAGAGGGCACCGGCTGGCCGTTTATATATTTATTACATTAAGAAAATTTATACAGCCGCTCCAACTCGCTCGTGTTGGTTCCAGGAGCTTATGAAACCCCCAAGACGAAACCCAATAACCCCCCCCCACACACACATACAGAGCAACAACAATCAAACCAGCCGCTCGATGGGCTCCATATCATGCCCAGCTCCCTAGCAAAACTGCATCTGCACGGCCTTTTGAAAGAGTGCCAAAAGGAAGAGCCAAACTTATCTCTGCAAGGATGATGTTCCCTGGAGAAGGAGCCACCACAGGGAAGGTCCTTCTTCTTGGTCCAACCAGATGGACACCCTTAAGAGACGGGACCTGTAACATCTCTGGGTCAGTGGACGTAACTGGGAAGAAACGGTCCTTCAGCTACCATGTTTCCCCAAAAATAAGACCCTGCTTTATATTTTTTGGAACCCTGAAATAAGCGCTTGGCCTTATTATTGCCTTGCGCTCAAAAGCCCGATTGGGCTTATTATCAGGGGAGATCTTATTTTAGGGGAAACGGTATCTATCTATCTATCTGTCTGTCTATCATCTATCATTCTATCTATCTATCTATCTATCTATCTATCTATCTATCTATCTATCTATCTATCTATCTATCTATCTATCATCTATCATTCTATCTATCTATCTATCTATCATCTATCTATCTATCTGTCTATCATCTATCTATCTATCTATCTATCTATCTATCTATCTATCTATCTATCTATCTATCTATCTATCTATCTACCTACCTACCTATCTAATCTATCTATTTTATCTATCTATCATATCTAAGTGTCTGTCTGTCTGTCTGTCTGTTTGCCTAGCTATCTTTTTATCTATCTACTGTATTTTCCCAAAAATAAGACTCTGTCTTATATTTTTTTTGAAGCCTGAAATAAGCGCTTGGCTTCATTGTCATGTGCTCAAAAGCCCAATTGGGCTTATTATCGGGGGTGTCTTATTTTGGGGAAAACAGGGTAGTCTGTTCCCAAGCCACGTAGGTTGTTACCTTTGCTCTGTTATTCCTTTCTTTGTGAGGTTTGCATGCAGTAGAGTGAGGGTGAGTGGGTGGGGTTCAATGGCAAAAGCCTCTTAATTTGGGTGTCTCTGTGGTTTCTGTGGAGACAGGTTGACCCACAATTTCCGTCATCCTAGCTGGCCTGGCCAGTTGGCGGTTAAGCCAGCATCTCTGCTGACAGTCCAGTTCTTCTGTTGCACCGAGGAGTCCCTTATTTGTGAAATGGGCATCGTTTCTGTCCTTTTAACAGAGTTGGAAGGGATCTTGGAGGTCATCTAGTCTGCTCAGATGCCGACAGGTGCATCGCTCCTTTCCATGCGACCGGCTAAAAGGGATGGGTATTCCCCCTCCCTGCCGCCCCTCCCAAGGACAAGTCATACCTTGCTTTCTCCTTGCAATCTTAGATTGGGTTAATGTTTCGACTGGATTAATTTTAGAGTTTCCTTGCGGTTTTATAGGTCTTTTAAATCTTGGATTGGGACCCGCCCAGGGTTGGATGAAAGATGGGCGGCTATATAAACGTTGCAAATAAAATGTTTTAAATAAATAAACAAGTAAAAGATAAAGGGAAAAAATTAAAGCGGGGGAGGATAAATTAGAAAAACAAGAACCTTTAAAGAAGTGGAAGGCTGGAATATGATGGGAGAAAGCGCGGAAGTAAGGGTTACTGTGTTTTGGACTAAGGATGTAAGTAACCAAAGATGCTCGGTTCACACATGATGCAAAACCACACACACACAAAAAAAAAAACTGAGCTAAAGATTAAGCAAACCAGGTCTCTGATGTCATGAGAATGTATCTGCTCCTTTTGCCCTGATCTTTTAACTGAACTCGTTAAATATATTTGCAAAACCAATGAGGGAATAGAGCAGAGGTCCCCAAACTTGGCAGCTTTAAGACTTCTGGACTTCCAACTCCTATGCTGGCTGGAGAATTCTGGGAGTTGAAATCCACAAGTCTTAAAGCTGCCGAATTTTGGGACCCCTGGAATAGAGAGATTCACGGCAACTTCCACAAGATGCAGAGTTTGCCAATTTTACAAGGGGTCCAAAGACCCACATCTTTTATTTTGGGCCTCCTGCCTTCCCATATGGCAATGATGGCTAACCTTTTAACCTATACATCCCATAGGTTTGCTATCACGGTTAGACGGTAAGTATTTTTTATCATAACTTGGGGTCAAAAGTTTGCAACGAGGTGTCCAACATATCCAAGCGTTCTGGGTCTGAAATGTCCCGACTTCTAATAAATACGAAATCTTCTTTCCCAACCCCGAACCGTTTGTCATCAGATGCGTTTGGAGAACGATAAGTTTTCCGTCAACCTGGACGTGAAGCATTTTTCTCCCGAGGAGCTGAAGGTCAAAGTGTGGGGAGACGTGATCGAAGTCCAAGGGAAGCATGAGGAGCGCCAGGTTTGTCTTTTGTGGGATGAGCCCGTTCGGCACGGCAACAGGAGGGGAAAATTGACTTAATTTATATGTCGCCCACCTCACTCTCCGAAGCGTCTCCGGAGAGGCCGCCCGGCCACCATAGCTGCACCTGGAAGGATATCACAAAGTGAGGCATCTAGAGAGGCCAAATTAATTGGCTTATCCTTTCATTTAAAAGAATCATCGGGGCAGTCAGAGATGAGGTTAATCACGAGATCAGTAATTGCCCAGGCTGCTTTGGGATGGCTTGTCCAGTTCTCAGGATTGCTCTTAATCCGGTACCCAGAAATATAAATTGGAAAGCTGAACACAGAACTTTTCCACAGTAAGATGCTGCTTATTTCATCTATTTATTCATTAGATTTATATCCTGCTTTTATTACTGTATAAGTGATTTAAAGCAGCGAACATACTTAATACTCCTCCTTCCTCCGGTTTTTCCTCGTAACAACACCTGCGAGGTAGGTTGGGCTGAGAGAGGGAGAGGGACTGGCCCAAAAGTCACCCAGCTGGCTTTCGTCTCCTTAAGGTGGGACTAGAACTCACTGTCACCAGGTGCTTGGCCCAAAGTCACTCAGCTGGCTTTCATGCCCAAAGCGGAACCAGAACTCCCAGTCTCCCGGTTTCTAGACCGCCACATTCATCACTGGACCAAACAGGCTCCTGCGGGATGATTCCTAAATTGACCATGCAATTCCTTTTCTGCTTCCCCTCCCCCCCAAAGGACAAACACGGCTTCATCGCCCGCGAGTTCAACAGGAAGTACAGAATCCCAGCCGATGTGGATCCCCTCACCATCACCTCCTCCCTCTCCTCGGATGGCGTCCTGACGGTGAATGGACCAAGGAAACTCAAGGAAGTTCCGGAGCGTAGCATCCCCGTCACGCGGGAAGAAAAATCGGCCCTCCTCCCGGGACCGAGGAAATAGAGAGACCCTCGGAGACCCTAATCCCTTTTTTATACCAAAGAAAGCCTTTCCATAGGACAGAAACGGCAAATTGATTTTTCTTCATTTATTTCTCTGTGCAAAGATAGGCACGCGAGCTTCTTTAGAAACAAATAAAACGGCTGGTAGTTTTTTCCTTGAATCTTCCTGGCCAGCTGCAAACTTAGCCAAGGCTTGGTCCTGAACAGAGGGTTTAATCCGGATGTGGAACTGCAAAGAGAGTCACACACAAAACTAGGAAGGAACCAGAACGGAAACGCGAACTTATTGGGACTTTCCTGGTGGGCATTTCTTTTATTTTAGGAACTGCTGCCCATGAACCGAGCTTCTAATCTTAGTGGTGGGGGAGGCAAGGAGACCCTCCGGCAGAGATTTCCAGCCCCAGGGGATCCTGGAGCAGCGGCCTACTGCTTGGGCGGCGTCTCCACTGCTTCCTTGGGCTTCACTTCGACCAAGGAGCAGGCTGCCCTGCCATGCGGAGGCTCGTAATCGATCATGTAGCACGACCGGGCTGTGGGCTTGATCGGAGGCGGCTCCAGCTCAGGCTGGTGTCCAGGAAACCAGTGAGGCTCTCGCGTCACCCCTAAGAGCATAGAGAGGACGGGAAAAGGCAGGAAAGCAAAGCATAGGTGTGTGTGTATTTGTGTGTGTGTAGCAACAATTAACCCATAAACTGGGCTCCCTTTGCAACAGCCCTGGCTTTCTCCTAATGAAAGGGGATCCCCCTACCTCAGAGGTCTTCAAACTTGGCAGCTTGAAGACTTGTGGACTTCTACTCCCAGAATTCTCCAGCCAGAGTTAGGATTCGCCTAACAAAAGGGTTAGGCCAATCAACTGCCCTGCTTTGCAGGAATTTCAACACCGGTTGTCCTCGACGTACGACCACAATTGGGCTCCAAATTACTGCTGGTAAGATGTTAAGTGAGTTTCGCTCCCTTTTACCCCCGTTCTTGCCACCGTGGTTAAGCGAATCACCGCAGTTGGTTACATTAGTCCCACGGTTGTTAAGCGGGCATCTGGCTTCCGGTTGAAAATTTGCTGCCGATTCCTGTTGTTTCCGGGAATCGGCAGCGGTCACAAATACGAATCAGTTGCCAAGGGTACACATTCGGATCACGTGACTATGGACGGCCGTTAAGTGTGAAAAAAACGGTCCTGGGTCCCTTTTTTCCAATGCCATCGTTCACGTCAAACGGTCTCTAAACGAATGGTTGTAAGTCAAGGACGGCCTGTATTTGGCTGCCTACTTTTGTATCTCCCCGGCTTTGGAAAATCACACCTGGACCCTTATGCCAGCCCATGGATTTGGGTTCCTGAAGGGGGCTTAACTGGAATGGGGAATGAAGGAGGAAAAGGCTAGTCAAAAACTGGGTTTCAGAGGGATTGAAAAGCCGATGCTAAAAGGAGTTACAACATCAGTTGCAGGACTGTCCATGATACATAAGCATCGTCCAGAGGTGGGCAGATGTTAAAAAAATGGTGGGAAGAGGGAGGAGCAACGGCTCCCTTGCACATCTGGATGTGTTTCACGGATTATAGCGGGGTGCACCTGAGGTCTCCCCCACGCCCCCAAGCCTTTGCTTGGGATATCGACTCTGATCTGAGACCCCTTGGAATCTCTCAGCTCACATGCTACCGATGCTTATATCTGTCTTATTTCAACTCTCCTGCTAGGAATCCTTTGGGGAAAAATATATATATAAAAAATATATAAAATATAGCCCTGGCTCTCTTGGCTACGTGTTTTCTTCCTTTCGTGTTAAGTTTTGTACACCTACTTCTTAATCTGGGAGGCTTTTCCTTGGAATAGTCTGACGCGTAGGTGGCCTCGAAATAGTGAGCGTACTGCAAGGGAAAGTCCAGGGTCAGTGTGCAGGCTTCATTCGGAAGGCCCTTTTCCTCCACTCCAACCTTCAAGCAGAGGGGACCCTCTCCCCAAAGCAGCTCTGCGACTCAGAGGCCAACAGGGCTTCGGGCAGCACAGCAGAAAGACGAGGAGTGTGACGAGATCACCTCCGAATTCCTGAACTCGGAAATCAGCCTTGCTAGGTTCAATTAGGTTGCTGCCAAAAAAATAGGCACACGGGGCAGCGGACAAGGAAAATAACCCAAGAACTGAACAGAGAAAATAAGACAGAACAATAATATTAAGAATAGAATAGAATAGAATAGAATAGAATAGAATAGAATAGAATAGAATAGAATAGAATAGAATAGAATAGAATAGAATAGAATAGAATAGAATAGAATAGAATAGAATAGAATAGAATAGAATAGAATAGAATAGAATAGAATAGAATAGAATAGGATCAGGAAGGAACACGCCTCTGATCCAGCCCTAAATAGATTCTGAAGGCTGAACTTCAGACATTTGCAAATTATAAAAGCTGGGTCATAAAAATCCCTAGCTAGATTCCATAAAAGGTAAAGGTTCCTCTCGCACATATGTGCTTGTCGTTCTCGACTCTAGGGGGCGGTGCTCATCTCCGCCGAAGAGCCAGCGCTGTCCGAAGACGTCTCTGTAGTCATGTGGCCAGCCTGATTCAACGCCAAAGGCGCAGGGAGCGTAATGGGGTGCGCTGTTCCCTTCCCACCGAAGGGGGTCCCTATTTTTCTTCTTGCATTTTTTACCTGCTTTCGAACTGCTAGGTTGGCAGAAGCTGGGACAAGGAACGGGAGCTCACCCCGTTACGCAGCACAAGGGTTTCGAACCAGTGGTGAAATCCAAATTTTTTTTACTACCGGTTCTGTGGGCGTGACTTGGTGGGCGTGGCTTGATGGGCGTGGGAAGGGAAGGATACTGCAAAATCTCCATTCCCTCCCCATTCCTGGGGGAAGGATATTGCAAATTCCCCATCCCCTCCCCACTCCTGGGGCCAGCCAGAGGTGACATTTGCCGGTTCTCCGAACCGCTCAAAATTTCCGCTACCGGTTATCCAGAACCCGTCAGAGCCTGATGGATTTCACCCCAGAGTCGAACTGCTGACCTTTTGATCGACAAGCTCAGCGTCTCAGCCACTGAGCCACCACGTCCCTATGAGGACTCCATAATTCTATAAAGGCCCAAAGGCTAACTTGATCCTTAGCAACGGCCCCTTTCGTGGCGACCTGGCGAGCAAAATCCCGTCCCACGGACGGACAGCCTGACCTGGGAAGGGAGAGGTTTGAGTTGCCTCCTTTTCTGGATGTCGTAACGCTCCTCATTCCAGTTCCCCAAGAGGGTCTTGTTGGCGTACATGTCCTCGTTGGTGGTGCATCTCCAGCCATACTGGAAGAACTTGGAGGTGCTGTTCCAGTCCGTCCAGACTTCCCCGTGGCCGTCCGCGTGGAGCAAGCAGCCATGAAGAGGGTTAAAGAAGCACGACAGGGACATGTCCTGTATGGAGACAGGAAAACAGGCCAAGGGCTGTACAGCAAATCAAGAAGGCCCTTACAAGCAGTCCTTGACTTAAAAAGCTAAAGGTTTAACAGCCGCTCAAAGTTATAATGCCCCAAAAAACGTTATTTATGATTGCTCCTTGCATTTACAACCAAACAAGTCACATGATCTTCTACTAAATTCAGGTGCTTGCCAACCAGCACGTATAGGCCGCCTTTCGACTTAACGGCCCCCAAATTTCTGTCGTTGAGACATTGGTTGAGAGGGGGGGGGGGGTTTGGTTCCACTTTACAACTTTTCTTGCCACCGTTGTTAACTGAAGCAAGTGACAAGTTAGCAACCCCGGTTGTTAAGTGAATCATGGCTTCCCCATCGACTTCGCTCGTCAAAAAGGGAGATCGTGTGACCCGGCGACCGTCATAAATATGAGTCGGTTGTTAAGCATCCAAATTTTGAACACGTGATCACTGGGGGAAGCTGCAAAGCACGTAACTTTGAAAAACGTTTTTCAGTGCTGCTGGAACTTCGGTCACTAAATGAACTGTCGTAAATCGGGGCGACGATCTGCATTTCTCCCCTTTGCAGTGTCAGTTCCTTTGGGAGTAATTTTAATCCAGAGTAGCAAACCGATGGCCAAGAGAATAATTAAAGGGGGGAAAGGGAATTTTTTTCCCCAACGTTTCAACCTGGAATGGTGAGAAATCTGGACACTCGGCAGCCGGAAATACCTCGGAGTCCGAAGTCGTAGTCGTGATATTGGAACTACTGTTCTCGTCCAAACCCCACATTTTCTTGCTACTTTTCCCCTTTCTCAACGGGAAGATCTCAGAAAAATGGAACACCTCAGTAACCTGGGGTGCGATGGATTTTAAAAGTGCCAAGGGCTTTACTGGGGTGGGGATCTGGGGCAGCCAGGCTCCCCCCCCCAAAAAACCCCCTAATTTGCTTAGTTTGTGATGTAATCTCCTGACCATTGGGGAAGTCTGAAGTCACTGTCCCAAACTGCCTCTTGCCAAAGGAGGTGGGCACTAAGAGCTTTGGCCTCTTTGCCCACCAGCCTGGCATGACTACGTCCCAGTTTCTTTTCTGCCATGTCTTCATGTTGTTGTTGTTGTTTTTTATTTGATGTATATGCCGCCCTTCTCCGGAGACTCAGGGCGGCTTACAATGCGTTAAGCGATAGCCTTCATACTTTTGTATATTTTTTATACAAAGTCAGCTTATTGCCTCCACAAACTGGGTCCTCATTTTACCTACCTTAGAAAGGATGGAAGGCTGAGTCAACCTTGAGTCTGGTGAGATTCGAACTTACAGTAATTGCAGACAGCTGGATGTTAATTAGGGTGCTTAGTCTGCAGAGCTACCCAAGCTCTATTTATGTTGTTGTCGTTTTAATTTATTTATTTCGTTTGTTGGTCATGTTTATGTAGGGTATATTGGAGGTGCTGACCCTTTTGAGAGCAGCATGCAATGAAATGTCATTTTAATGTATGCTGATGAAGTGTACATTTAAAGTGACAATAAAGTTAGTTTAAGTCTGGTTGCCTTTCTCTTGCCCAGCCTCCATGAGTGAAGAGACGTCTAAGTGGGCTCTAGCTGTCCCCGGATTAAAGTGGTCAAAGGCAGGGAATGGGAAGAGAAGAGAGGGGCAGGAGAGGGATGGCAGTGGGGCCAGCCACCGTCTTGCCCTCCTGCTGACGGTGGGGCGCGAAAGTCCCACGGGCACCTCCAGGCAGCCCATTTCATGCACCCCCTTCAGTCAGAGGGCGGCTCCGAGTACCAAGCATAATTTACTCGGTATAAGATGCACTTGGATGGGATTTTTTTGAGTATATTGTAATGTTTGTTAACATAGGCTGGCAACTTGTTTTGATTTTGCAGGCACCGAGAGGGTCTTGGGGAACCCCCAGGGATGCTTAGGTTGTGCTTGAAGAAGTGCCAACTTAGAGGAAGCCTGCATCTCCCCCTCCATCCCTCCGAAAAGGGTGGACTAAATGCTCTCTAGAGATACCGTCCAGCTCTAAAACCCCATCCCCTCCCTTTCTGTTTTTTTCCTTCTTTCCCTCCCTCCCTTGTTCCTCCTTCCTTATCTCCTTCTTTCTTTCTACTTTTCCTTTCCTTTTCTTCCTTCCTTCTTTCCCTCCCTCGTTCCCTCCTTCCTTATTTCCTTCCTTCCTTCTACTTTTCCTACCTTCCTTCTTTCTCTTTCCTTCCTTCTTTCTCTCCCTCCCTTGTTCCCTCATCTCATTCTCTACTTTTCCTTTTTTATTTCCTTCCTTCTTTCCCTCCCTTGTTCCATCCCTATCTCCTTCCTTCTTTCTGTTTTTCCTTCTTTTTTCTTTCCTTCTTTCTCTTTCCTTCCTTCTTTCCCTCCCTCATTTCCCTCCTCCTTCCTTTCTTTCTTTCTTTCTTTCTTTCTTTCTTTCTCCCTCTGTCCCTTCTTTTTCTTCCCTCCCTCCCTTATTCCCTCCTTTATTCCTTTATTTCCTTCCTTCTTTCCCTCCCTTGTTCCTTATTTTCCTCCTTTCTTCCTTCTTTCTTTTTCTCTTTCCTTCCTCCCTTCTTTCTTTCCTTCCTTCTTTCCCTCCCTCCCTTGTTCCCTCCCTATCTCCTTCCTTCTATTTTTCCTTCTTTTCTTTCTTTTTTCTTTCCTTCTTTCTCTTTTCTTTCTTCGTTCCCTCCCTCATTTCCCTCCTTCCTTACTTACTTCCTTCTTTCTACCTTTCTTTCTTTCTTGCTCCCTCTGTCCCTTCTCTTTTCTTCCCTCCCTCCCTTCTTCCCTCCTTTATTCCTTTATTTCCTTCCTTCCTTCCTTTTTTTTTGAATAAACAAGCCATGCCTGGCCTAGCTTTCAGACTTCCGCCCCTCCCCCTCCCCACTCGTTTTTTGTTTTTTTAAAAATGCCAATATTTTTTCTTCCACCGGTGGCTCGCGTTGAACTCCGTGGGCTTTGGCTCTCCTCTCCAGCCAGGCAGCCCTCGAAATGCATTGTCCAAAAAAACCAAAAAAAATATTTTTATATAGAGAGACGATAGACTGCTCCTGAACATGGAGGCTCCACCCACCAGGCTACCACCACTGCCAACCCTTCCCAAAAGTGACCCCCCCCTTCCTCCCCGTCGACCATGAAAAATAACCCTAACGGGTGCAATAAAAGAAATAATTGCCCCCCCCCCGATTCCCACCTGCCGAAGACGCCCCCGCCGCCCAAGAAAAGCCTCGGAAAGTCCGAAAGGGGGCGGGGCCGGAAGCGACGGAGCCGTTCCTATGGCAACCGCAGAAGCCGCGCGGCAGGAAGGAGACGGGGGAGTGCGCCCGCGCCGGAAGTGACGCACAAAACGCTCGACCGCGCTTCGGATCCCTTTTCGGAGGGGCGGGGCTGGGAAGAAGGAGGGGGGAGGAGGAGGAGGAGGAAGTTTGGGATAGTTTTTCAGTATTTTTATCCTTTATTTTTCCTTCCCCCTCCCTCCGTTTTCCGCGAATTTGCTTTATAAGTTGCTCATCAGGGAATTTGGGAAGGGGGGGGTAAGAATAGACGAGCTGCTAATATTCCCATACCCATCATCCCCAGCCAGGGGTCAGCCTGTCCTTTGCTAGAAAAGAAGTGTAATATATTACAATAATATGTTATTAATATAATAAATAAATAAATATATTACAAAGAATATAATATATAAATCACCCCTGAGGTGTGGTTTGAAAGAAAGCCAGTGGAAGGAAATCATAGGCTGATAGGGCTGGAAAGGGCCCTTGAAGGTCATCTAGTCCAGCCCCCTCTGCCCAGGAAGAGGCCTCATATATCCTGGATAAATAATTGTCCAGGTTTTTTTTTTCTCCCTTGAAAACCTCCAGCAATGGAGCAACCTTAATTCTGGGAAGCAAGCTGTTCCCTTGATTAATTGTTCTCGCTCTCAGGAAATTCCTCCTTAGTTCCCTTTGATCAAATTTTCCACCTATTGCTTCTTGTGCAAAAAAACAACCTGGGCTGTGATATTTTACCTCCTTGGTTTCACTCCTGCAGCATCCTTGGAGGATGGATTTGCCAGAGAACCAAGATCTTTCTCTAATCCAGCAGGAGCCCTGAGGTGCTTCCTGCAAGATTTGGGGCACAGCTTCCCCACTTTGCAAGCTATTTGTCTACCCTGCCTGGCGCTGAGCGATGCTTGGTTGCTTCTCTGCTATAGAACCAAGGATCTGGTGAATTTGGCAACTCGCATCTCCTCATTTCCTATTCCAAAAATGATTCGGACGATTGCCTCAGAAGCAACAGACTAAAGGAGCAGAATCCCCTGAAATCTTTTGCAGTCCGAACTCTGGCTTTGGACGGTGACCATTTTCCTCCATGCAGCATCAACAAGCACGTTTCCTCCTGGTTGGGGAAGGAAACTTTTCCTTCTCGGTCCATCTGTGCAAAGAAAGAGGCTGTGACACTCATATTATTGCAACCTGCTACGGTAGTGAAGAATCTATATCTGAGCAAGCTTTCACCAAATCCAACATACAGTTTCTGAGAGACAAAGGTAAACGAGGTGTGGAGGAAGCAGTATTGTTGTTGTTGTATTTTTATTGTCCTTATATTTTGTTTGCATGGGGGGAAAAAACCTGTTAAACTGCGTTATTGTTCTTTTAATAATCCAGGTGCCGAAGTCTACTTTTCTGTCAACTGCACAAAACTGAAGGAATACTTCTTGCCGGCTATGAGGAATTTTGACCGTATTTATTTCAATTTCCCCCATTGTGGAAAAAAGGCTGGAATAAAAAAGAACAGGGAGCTGCTTGCCAGGTTTTTCTGCAGGTGAGACAAGGCAAGGCTGCGTACCATTTTCTAGTTCCATAAGTGTGTCTGTTTCAAGAGCCTGGATAGCTCTGCAGACTAAAAGCATTGTGATTAGCACCAGCTGCCTGCAATTACTGTAAGTTCGAATCTCCCCAGACTCAAGGTTGACTCAGCCTTCCATCCTTTCTAAGGTAGGTAAAATAAGGACCCAGTTTGTGGGGGCAATAAGCTGACTTTGTATAAATATACAAAAATATGAAGTCTATTGCTTAATGCTTTGTAAGCTGCCCTGAGTCTCCGGAGAAGGGCGGCATATAAATTAATTTTTTTTAAAAAAAGACCATTATGTTTGCATTAGAAGCCTCAAAATATAAGATGTCAAGAAAATATAGCTACCTTTTGATCTTCTAAACAGGCATATCTTTGTGACTCTTAAAAGCATTGTGCAAAGAGCTACTGGATAGGACAAGGTATCGGCAGAGGAAATATAATTTGAGGATTTCTATGGCTTTGCTTCTGAGTCTTGCTATCCCTGTATGCCCCTCCGATTTTTTTGCAAAATAATATTTCAGAAGTCTGCTGAAAAGATGCCTTTGGAGCTGTTTTTCCTTTTTCTTTTAAAAAAAAAAATTCTGAGAAGGACAACTTGCTATATTAGCTGCGTAGCAATGACACCCGTTTTGTTCCCATTGTTCCAGCTGTGCAGATGTTCTGGCAGAGAAAGGAGACGTCCACGTGGCACTTTGCAAAGGACAAGGGGGCACCCCTGCAGACCAGCCGGTGCGTGAGTGGCACAACAGCTGGCAAGTTGTGGAGATGGCAGCAGAAGCAGGATTCATCTTGAGCGGCATCGAGCCATTTAATATCAGAGATGTCAGTGGATATAAATGTACAGGCTACAGGTAAGCTGTGGTTGATCCTATGCCAGGTGCCATCTTGGATGTTACGCAAGAAAGGGCCTTATTACTAAGTGCTCTTGTCTCTTTTGGGAAGCGTCGTGCAAATTCTGTGGGTGAAAACTACACATACATAATTTACTCCTTATAAAACTAATATGTCCCATATTTAAATTTCTATCACTTCTAGCAGAAAAAATGTACGACTGTTGGTTCTCAGGCCTTTGAGAGGTCAAATTTATTGAAGGAAAAGATTAAATTTCTAGTAAAACTCTGTACAAATTTGGGGAATAACCAGAGCTATACAGCCTTCCTTAACTGAATTATTTCTGTAGATGTTGGACAACAGCTCCTTTGCCTCACAAATATTGTTCTTCTGTTGACACCTTTCAGTATGAATCTTGCCTGGTGCTTCAACGTTAACCTCCTGTATTTGGGATTCCATTGGTTTGCTTTCAATTGGTTCAGCTAATTGTACAAATGAAAAGCATTGATTTTTCTGCCTCCAATCTGCTTTCTTCCTAGGAATCAGGATAAATCTTTCTGCATAGAAGGCGCCCTGAATCACATATTCACCCGTAGTGTGCCATTTCTACATTCTCAACCTTCAATTTGCAAAGTGGAGCTGGAAGGCGAATCAGTGTCCTGCCAAATTCCACAGATGTTCCTAGATAAGATAAACAGGTATGCAGCAAAATTTCCAGATCCTTTTGAGTCTGATCTCTGCATAATATAATCAACTTGGGTGATGGGTGTGCTCTTAAATGGAACATTTAAGGGGGTCTACATTTCCCTTGGTATCCAGATGTTTTTTGGTCTGACACCTGAGAAACTCGAATAATACTAAGGAATGGGCTAAAAATCGTAACACATTCACATTTACTGCTCCATCAATAATTTGCTGTTTTTGAAAGTCCAACATCTGAGGTTAGTGGTTTCCCCTGTTTAATACTTCTTTTTTTTTTCTAATATTTTCATAATCTGAACTAGGAACTACTTAGGTATTAATTCGAATCATCCTGTGAGAACCATAAATGAAAAACTAATTGATGGCCTCGGCAGATCGTTCGCAGTTCAGAAAGCGAATTCCTCATTTCCCTTGGTATTCAAAGACGGTTCTGCTTCTCCTTCATCGGACACCATTTGGATGGTTCCTGTTGCCAAAAGTCGCCCTGAAATTAAGTCTGTGGCTTCTAAAAGCGACACGGGAACTGATGAGGACCAGGATTTGAGTTGGGCCTTAGGACAATATTACCTTCGGCCTTCCCTGTTGGTTTTTCTTCATTCTATTGTAAAGCAGAGAGATTTTTCCCCTCAGAGTTTGTTAGCCCTGAGTGGACTGGTTTTTAAAAAATGTAAAATTTCTGTTCACGTGCCTCCCATTTTTCACGAGGCGCTCTTTATCTGCACAGTTAAGGAAGATATAGAAGATTCACAGCTCCTGATGGAAAGCCTCACAGGCACATTGAATTCTTTACTGCGATCCTCCGATGTTAAATTGGACTCTCTGAACCAGGAGCCAGAAAGCCGTCAGCAGAATCCTTTTCTACCTTCTTTCGAACTGTTTCTGCTCAACCCAAAATACGCTGTGACTCTGAGCTGCCAGGGCTTTGATTCCGGCCTCAAAGAATTTCGCGTCGGGACGATAAGCACCGTTCGGTGGCAACCTTCAAGCGTTAATCAAAGCATGGTTTGCGTTTCTTTGAACCTCGATCTTCTGGCGATGTGCGCGTGCGGCATTTCTGACTGGCGGATGCTCTGGACTTCGGACGAGCGTTTTAGGAATCAGTTTTTGGGGGGCCGTTTAGATATTTTCCAGAGCTTTTCCCTCCACCCGCCGTCGTACGTGCACGACATCAGCTTCTGGCTTCCAGAGGCAGAAACATTCCGTGAAATCCAGCTTCACGCCATTGCCAGGCGTGTGTCTTTGGACACGGTTGCGTCTGTCCAGCTGCTTGACCGTTTTCAGCCCCCGGGCGCAGCACACGCCACCAGCCTGTGCTACAGGCTCACATACCAGTCTTGCGACAAAGCGCTTGCTCGCCCCCAGGCGGCGGCCATGCAGATGGCGCTTAGGGAAGAACTGCAGCGTTCTCTCCGGGTGGTGGTTAGGTAGGAGGAGCAGGAGGAGAACTTGGCAGGGCCGGTGGTGAGGGCGAAAAAGGAGGAGGAGGAGGGAGGTGTGTTGGATGTCTTGGCCGCCTCGAGTTGTTTATAAAAATAAGAAAGCTGGAATTTAAATAAAATAAACCGATAAAACAGTTTCCCCGACAGGCAGTTATTTATTTACTTATTCAATTTATTTATTAGATTGAACAGCACAGCTGCATCAAATGGAATGGAATGGAATAGAATTAGAATAGAATGGAATGGAATGGAATAGGATAGGATAGGATAGGATAGGATAGGATAGGATAGGATAGGATAGGATAGGATAGGATAGGATAGGATAGGATAGGATTAGAATTAGAATAGAATTAGAATAGAATAGAATACTGGAATGGAACGGAATTTAGAATAGAATAGAATAGAATAGAATAGAATAGAATAGAATAGAATAGAATAGAATAGAATAGAATAGAATAGAATAGAATAGAATAGAATAATGGAACAGAACAGAACAGAACAGAACAGAACAGAATAATGGAATGGAATAGAATTAGAATTAGAATTAGAATTAGAATTAGAATTAGAATTAGAATTAGAATTAGAATTAGAATTAGAATAGAATAGAATAGAATAGAATAGAATAGAATAGAATAGAATAGAATAGAATAGAATAGAATAGAATAGAATAGAATAGAATAGAACAGAACAGAACAGAACAGAACAGAACAGAAGAATGGAATGGAATGGAATGGAATGGAATGGAATGGAATGGAATGGAATAGAATAGAATAATGGAATAGAATAGAATTAGAATAGAACAGAATAAAATAATGGAATGGAATGGAATAGAATAATGGAATAGAATTAGAATTAGAATAGAAGAATGGAATGGAACGGAATAGAATAGAATAGAATTTTTTATTGGCCAAGTGTGATTGGACACACAAGGAATTTGTCTTGCTGCCTATGCTCTCACATGCACCAAGCATCTGAGCTTTATATAAGCATAGCAAGCATCCTCTCTACAAAAAAGGCAATCACATTTGCAGCAATCGCATTCTCCCGTCTTTTGCAATTGCACCCCCATTTGCCCACATTGCAATGGGGTGCAATGGAGTAAAAACCAATCTCGGGGGGGGGGGGGGTGGGGGGGAAGGCAATTTAAAGACGGAAGGACCTTCGGGGATGCAAATGAGAGGGGAGCTCTTCCCACTAGGCCCTACTGCTGCCCCGCCTATGGGACTCCGTGCTGCACCAAAGCGCCGCGCGAGCCCGCAAGAGCAAGGCGTGGAAGGGGGGGGAAAGCAACTGCGCGTGCGCCATGCCCACACTGAAGATGGCGTCGGGCGGCGTCGCGTCCCCGCACTGAGCGCCACGAGCCCGGCCGCCTGCCCACACTCGGCATGGCAGCCAAGGGGGCCCGGCAGCGGCCTCGATGGGGCGGCGGGGATTCGGCGACGCCCGCCCGGCAGCGAGACGAGGGGCCTCCGCCGCAGACGCCCGCCGAGGAGAACAAAGCCGAGTAGGGGCCGAGAGCGGGGAGGGACGGCCTGGTTTCTGCCCCAGCGGGCTCTCCGGGGTGGTTTGGACTACAACTCCCATCACCCCTCGGGTGTCTTCAGCCTTCAACTAGACGGCTGGAGGTACTGAGGGGTGCTGGGAGTTGTAGTTTACTGCCCCCCCCACAGCCGCCGCTGAGAACCCAGGCTCCCAAAGGGGAGGAGGGAGGGTTGTCTTTCTTGTGCTATTAATGGGACGAGGGTATTATGGGCTGGCTGGCTTGGAGGGGTAAATGGGGAGTGGCAAAAAGGAAGACCCCCCCCCCAAAATTTGGAGTGGGGGGGGAAGGGAGGAGAAGGAATGGGCTTGCAATACTTCAGTAATTAACTGGGTTGGAAGGGACCTTGGAGGTCATCTAGTCCAACCCCCTGCTGTACTAGGGATTCATAGTGGGACCTCCTTTTCATTCAAATCTAATCCATTCAATGGCCAGCCTTGGGGTGCCCACCCTAGTGGCATCCACAAGGTGAAAGGTAACTTAAAAAATTTCTCCCATCCGCAAATCATAATTTTGCAAAAAACAAAACAAAACAACTTTTAATAAGTCCCTTTAACCAGGTTCTCCCCTACAGGGGGAAGGTTTGACAGGAGGAAAGGTACTGTATTTTCCTGTGTATAAGACTACTTTCTAACACACAAAAATCTTCTCAAAAGTCGGGGGTCGTCTTATACGCCGGGTCTCATTCTCCTGTAACCAGGCAGACCAGCCCATAAATGGCTCTGAGGAGGGTTGTCTTATACACCGGAAAATACGGTAACTTAAAAATTTCTCCCATCCACAAATCATAATTTTGCACAACTCCCCCCATCCCCCCAAAAAACTTTTAATAAGTCTCTTTAACCAGGTTCTCCCCTACAGGTGGGGGAGGGTTTGGTCTAACGCAAGTTTTAAACCTTAGAGGTGGCATTTGATCGATTTGAAACGAGGCTCTCCAAACTTGGCCACTTTTAAAAAGACTTGTGGACTTCAACTCCCAGGATTCCCCAGCCAGAAAACCCCAAATTTTCAAAGAATACCTTATATGCTGGCTGTGGAATTCTGGGAGTTGAAGTCCACAAGTCTTTTTAAAAGTGGCCAAGTTTGGGGAGCCCTGATTTAAAATAAGAGTAGCGAAGAATAAGTGAGGTTCGGATCCAAGGGAGTCATCCCACGATTGACCTTTTTTAGGCCTTAAATGCCCCAATTTGGCCTTCATCAGCCTTTCTGGATGCTCCATTGGTATCCAAAAACCAGAATAGCTGTCCAAGAAGCACCCTTTCTCCTCCTCTCTCTCATTTCTCCCCTTGCTCTCCATCTTCCTTTTACAGGGTTAATAACGGCCACTTTGCTTTTCTCTTAGATCCTCAGGAACCAAAGCAGGTCACGTCTGGGCACCTGAAGGATCAACGGCTTTTAAGTGTCTAATCTCAGCCAGATTCTGCGCAGCTCTGCTAAGTAACATCTCGGACTGCGATGAAACTTTTAACTACTGGGAACCTGTGAGTATCGTCCTTGCCTGTGATAATAATACTCCTCTTATTAGCTTTCAGGAGAGTGAATGTTTCATCGGCCTCTTTAATCACTTGCTGGATTTAAAGGTCTTGACTTGCTCTCAGCCGAACTCTTTGAAATCAGGTCACGGATCCTGTAGAGATTAGCTTCCTAGGCCAGGGATCTGCAACCTTAAACACTCAAAGAGCTGTTTCCCACATAAAAAAAAACACCGGGAGCCACAAAACCCTTCCCGTGCCTGACTAGTTCTTGAGCGGCGACAAAACTAGCTTGTGTATTTGAATTAAATGTTATTTTTTTCTTCCGAAACTTTTCTTTCCTTGGATTTATTCATCGTTGGCCTACCGGGGGTTGAAAAGCTCAATAAATCGCGTGCTGGTGGGTGTCGCACATTGGCAGTTGTGACACATATTTTGAGTGACAGGTAGCCGCAGCAGAGGGGTGAAAGAGCCACATCCGGCTCCAGAGCCGCAGGTTGCTGACCCCTGGTTTAGGGTAATCATTAGGGTACCAAAATGCCTCCCATTTTCTCCTTGATGACTGACAGGTACTTTTCCAAAGGGCAACTGGACTTTCATGGATTTTTCTTCTTCGTTTGGCTTCTTCGGTTCTTCTCGGATGAGAAGCCAAATGTTTCCCCCAAGAAAGTCCAGTTTCCTTTTTTTGTGGCGAAAGAACCCCTCATCTTTGGGACAACCTTGACCTGGATGATTTGAGACTCTCCATAGAGTCAGGTGGTGGCTGAGTGCTTAATATTCTTCCTTGTATGCCTCTATGTTGTAGAAAGCAAAACGTTGGACATTTTTTTCGTTGTGAGTTTCTTTTGTAGATGCACTACCTCGTTTATGGCAAAGGATTCCAGACGTGGGAATATTCTCCGGTTTATGCCATTCGCTCCTATGCGTACCTGTGGCTCCATGCTCTGCCAGCCCTCTTCCATGCTAGAGTTCTCCAAACAAACAAGGTAAGAGTCACATGACCTGTTGTTGTTAGTTGCGAAGTCGTGTCCGACCCATCACAACCCCATGGACAACATTCCTCCAGGCCTTCCTGTCTTCTACCATCTTCTGGAGTCCATTTAAGCTCATGCCAACTGCTTCAGGGACTCCATCCAGCCACCTCCTTCTCTGCCACCCCTTCTTCTTTTGCCCTCCATCATTCCCAGCATTAGGCTCTTCTCCAGTGAGTCCTTCCTTCTCATTAGGTGGCCAAAGTATTTGAGTTTCCTCTTCAGGATCTGGCCTTCTAAAGAACAGTCAGGATTGATCTCCTCTAGGACTGACCGGTTGGATCGCCTTGCAGTCCAAGGGACTCGCAGGAGTCTTCTCCAACACCAGAGTTCAAAGGCCTCCATTCTTTGGCTCTCAGCCTTCCTTATGGTCCAACTTTCACAGGCGTTGCAACTGGGAAAACCATCGCCCTGACTATATGCACCTTTGTTGGCAGGGTGATGTCTCTGCTTTTTAGTACGCTATCTAAATTTTGACCATTTGCGACATCCCCACATGACCTGGGGATGTTGCAAATGGTCGTAAATGCAGGCCAGTTACCCAAATTGCAGGTCATAAGTCTCCTTTCAATGTCCATCGTAACTTTGAACGGTTGCTAAATGACCAGTCGTAAGTCAAAAACTACCTGTATGCATTAATTTTTCTTCCTTAAGCCTGCTCTGTCTTAAGTCCCTTGTCTCTATTGATTAATTCCTTCTTTTGTGTTCCTGGCCAGCAGGTAGAGCTCTTGCCCCTTTTTAAACATTGTGTGTTGTCGAGCTGGGCTCTGTGCTTCTTTTCCTCTTTGCGGGGGAAGTTGTGGTTTTATTGGCAATTCCCCCATGCCCGGGCTGGGGGCGGGAAAGGCTCCTAATGGGAGGGAAGCAGCTCCAAGGCCTCCAATTCTGCTTTATGCACCGATTCAACCCAGGTCTAAATCAAAACACGATTTAATCAACCTAACGGACATACCGAATGGCAAACTGGTTCGAGTTGGGAAAAAAAAAAAGAGAAAAAACTGGTAGTTTTATCATTCTGCATTTTGTGTGAACGCAGCCACTGTCTGTTTCTAGAAATTTTGTAACCGGAGCTGTTCTTCCTAGGTCCTCATCTTCTACTTCCTGCGCTGCCTTTTGGCCTTCCTGAGTTGCGTTTGCGAGCTTTATTTTTACAAGTGAGTCTCGTCGAAGGCCTCCTCGGTTATCTTTGTGCACTGTTGACGAAGATCTGTGGGAGGGGCATTTCTCCATCTGCAATGTAATGTTTGTTGTTTAATGACCCCGTAATCCTTTTCGGGGTGGAGTTGGGGCAACTGAATGGAGCTAGCTGAGTGTTTACTGGCCGGATGCCTTTCCTGTCGCCAGTGCAGAGTTTTGTTCTGTAGATATATTCTCATTGTGCCCAGTCAGAGAAATATCAGCCTCTACCTAGGATCGAACTCACAGCCTCCTGATTGTGAGGCGAGAACTCCACCTCTAGGCCACCCAACCACTCTCCATCTGTTATGTAACAGTTACAGCAAATCACAGCAGCAAAAAATGTTGGCTCCTAGTATTCTCCGATCTTGGTGAGCTTCCTGCAGACTCAGTCAGGTTCAGTCACATCATCCATGTCTGAAGGAGCAGAATTTGTACGTTGGCAAGCAGCTCTCTATAAACAGCCAGCAAACTTCACTCCCCTATTCACTGATGATGTGACCTGGCCTGGTAATGAGACGTCTGCTGGGAAAAACCCCAAGTTTCAAGTTTCACACTTGTCCATTCAACTTTTTTACTTTTGACTGTGGTAACAAAACTCTCGGGCGTGTTTCAGGATATTCATGTCAGCCACACCGAAAGGCCTGAATCAATTAAAAATCCTGATTATTTTATCCAGGTTATTGAGCCAAAAAACAAACAAACAAACGATACCGTTATTTTAAAAACATTACAATATTAGATGAACTGGGCACAACCATAACTGCTATCCCATAATATTGTGTCTGTGCTGCTTTGAGGGTGATGGATATACGGAGGATCCCGGACCTGCGCACCTTCCGTCGCGCGCTCAAGACTCATTTATTTCAACAAGCCGGCCTGACCTAAGTTATTTTCCCCTTTTAAATTGCCAATTTTAATTTGTTTTAAACTACTGGGGTTTTAAATTGTCAGCCAAATTATTTAATTCGTTTTATTCTATTTTAAATTTTTGTATTTATATGTTTTATTTATGGCTGTACACCGCCCTGAGTCCCTCGGGAGTAGGGCGGTTTATAAATCTAATAAAATAAAGAAATAAATAAATAAAATAAATGAAGGGCTGATGGCCCGAGGAAATCTGAGGCTGAACTGCTAAGTCAGCCATGGTTAGTAGAGCAGGAGAGGTGCGCAAATTAGCTTGGCGGGGTAGGGCGAGCGAGCCAGAGATATCTAGGACCGGATAGTGTCGGGGCAGGTGGGCGAGGCCAACCAGTGTTTGGAACTACCGGTTCGTGCAAATTGATCCGAACCGGCAACAGACCACTGTAGGTAAGCCGTCCTTAATGCTTAGCACCACCATAAGAGGCTCCGTTTCTCTCCTCTGTTTCTCAGGGCAGTGTGCAAGAAGTTTGGGCTTCACGTGAGCAGGCTTATGCTGGCTTTCTTGATACTTAGCAGTGGGATGTTCTGCTCAGCCTCAGGTAAGTTAAGAAAGGTGTCGGTCGGGAACCAATTTTGCGGTTCAACTAAGTACATCCAGTTTTCAACTTATGAGCAACTAACCAGGGTTGGAAAAATCCTTCGTTAAGCAGTGCAGTCCTTAAGCAAGATGTTGTGGTCCGCCAGCAGCCTGCAGAACTGGCAACGGAGTCGGACAGCATTGAGGCTGAGGAAGAACAGGGGCCAGTCCTAGAGGCTGGGAAAGGCCCGGAGGAGGGCTCTGCGTCAGGGGCAGAGATGGGGCCAGGGCCATTGGGGAGCAATGCACAGACTCCGGAGCCTCCAGAGGCAGACAGCAGAGAGACAAAGGAACAGGAGGAGCCTGTTCCATCTCTGCCTCTGACACAGAGTCCTTGTCCGGGCATTCCCCAGCCCATGTTCCTCCCCAGCCTCCTCACTGTCTGACTCCGCTGCCACCTCCATTCTGCCCCAGCTCCGGATTCCCAAGGATTGTGACACACACCAACGATCCTTATCAAGGTTATAACGTACCAAGAATAAACAAACTCCGGAAAAGGTTGGCAACCAGCCCAGAAGACAAGATACGATAAGACACTCACTCTCCAAAAATGCTCTGTAATAATTACACGTTGTTTCCAGCAAGAAATTACTAACTGCCTGTGACTTAAATAGGCTAAGGGAGTGGCCAATTATCCTCAAACCTTACTCTCGAGGAGACCTTCTCCTCCTGAGTAGCCACTCCTGCCTTTTGGCAGCCCTGCGCGCTCGAGCATTAAGGAGAGGCTCCTCCACTTCCCTCTCTCCACTTGAAGGAGCCTCTGGAGGTTCTGAAGGCCCAGGCTGAATCTCTGCCTCCGGTACCACATCCTCTTCAGCCTCCTCGCTGTCCGACGCGAGCACCGGCTGCGCAGGCTGCTGGTGCGACCCCACACCAGCCTCCTCGTTGTCAGGATCATCCACGATCCACGCAGGCCGCTGGCGGGCCACAACAGCAGGCTGCTGGTGGACCACAACATGGATAAGCAGAAGGCAGAGGAGAGGAGAGCAGTGGAAATCAATGGGCCGGTCCTTGAGACTGCTAATGAAGCCGCCGCCTACCTCAGGGGATTAACGGCAGGGGGCGGAGACAAATAGGTGTGGCAGACAACTATTCCATCTCCTTGCCGATCCGCCACTGATCGCCTATACTTCTGAATCCTGTCTTGGAATGATCAGAATTCTTCTTGGAATCTGCAGCGCCTTCTGGGTGTGGGTGTGTCTGCTGTGAGAGCGCAGCTGCTGGCCCTCCTAAGAAAGGGAACATTTCGTTAACTACAAAGGGCTTGCCGTGTTTGGGAGCCGGGTCAAAGCACTTTCCAGATGCCAAGCTCTCTTCTGCCTCCTCTTCTTTTTGCAGCCTTCCTTCCCAGCAGCTTCTGCATGTACTGTACCATCGTAGCTATGACAGGCTGGTACATGGACCGAACATCATTGGCAGTCCTGGGTGTGGCCGCCGGAGCCATTGTGGGTTGGCCGTTCAGCGCAGCACTGGGGTAAGTGGGGGGGCCAGAAGGAGGGATGCCGGAATTGTTTCAGGATGGCAGGCCGCGAACAGAAGCATCCAGAGGCGTGTTTCTCAGCCTCGGCGACTTTAAGATGGGTGGACTTCAGCTGTGCTGGCTGGGAAATCCTGGGAATTGAAAATCCAGCCATCTGAAAGTGGCCAAGCTTGAAAAACTCAGCTCCGGAGGGCCATTCGGGAACGGGGATTGGAGGATGCTTCCCAAACACCGTCTTTCTAAGTAGGTAATATCGGCGGTGCTAGAAGAGAATAGGATGTGCAGAGCGGAGGAGGAGAAAAAGAAAGAGAGGAGGAAGGGAGTCGTGTGCCTCCTTCGTGCTCTCTGAGCCTGGGTGTTCTTGGAGATATTTCACGACCCAGCTAGGTAACCTCATCAGTGTTAGAAGGGTTTGCTCTATTGATGTACTGGTGGCTGACTCTGTCCATGTTGGTGGGAATCACCTCGGGGCTTCTTTGATTAGGCTGTTGGTTACTATTTGTCTTGGTAATTCCTTGATTGGGTATTGTGGCTTTGAACTGAAATAGTTCACTAATACCTCCCTCGGTCTTCCATTGGGCAGCCTCCCAATTGCCTTTGACTTGCTGGTCCTGAAAAGACGGTGGAAGAGTTTCCTGCAGTGGTCTTTGGTGTCTCTACTGGTGTTTCTGGTGAGTCTTCCAAGGTCAGCGTGGGGTGAGAAGGGAGTACCTCTCAACCCTTGTTTTTGGTGGGTTTTTGACGTCACCTTTTGCCCTTGAAAACAAAGCCTCTCACTAAGCTACTGTGTTTCCCCGAAAATAAGACCTTGTCTTATATTTGTTTGAACCCCGAAATAAGCACTTGGCCTTATTTTCGGGGAGGTCTTATTATTCTGGGGCGCGTGGAGCAAGACGGGGCTTCTGTTGCCATCTTACCTGATTTCCAGCTCTGCGTTTAAGTATTTTTGGGGAGGGCTTATTTTAGCGCATGAGCTCAAAAGCCCAACTGGGTTTATTATCAAGGGATGTCTTATTTTCGGGTAAACAGGGTATTAAAATGAAATTTCAATCAGAGGTGACCCAAACTTTAGTGCCATTAAGTTTAAGTTTACTTTAAATATTTGCGGGGAGGGCTTATTTTTGGGAGAGGAGGCTTATTTTAGCGGATGCGCTCAAAAGCCCGATTGGGCTTATTATCAGGGGAGGTCTTATTTTCAGGGAAATGGGATAAGTAGCCGTTCTGTCAGGGATGGGCTTCACGTAATTTAACAGCTGGCTCGCCTAATGCAGAACTGAAAACGTGAGTGCATGCACAAACTTGCACACTTTGCTTGCACACTTGCTTTCCGCCCTCGTGCGCGGCTTCAAACACACGGCGATTTCATACGTGTGGCTTCCAGCACACCTTCTCAGGCGGCCGCGAAGAGTAGAGCGGGCAAGGCACAGAATTCAGCTGCGCTGCGGGGGCGAACGAGCCAGAGAGTGAGATATATATAAGATGGGATAGCACCAGGGCTATCAGGGCTCTCTGCGTTCTGTCCTGCATTTTCCAAACCGGGGAATCCCGAGCGCTGGCACGCCATGCTCCAAAGTGCAAGACGAATCTCTGAATTGTGGCTTGTTTCTCAATGAAGGTGCCTACGGTGGCCATCGATAGCTATCACTATGGGAAGTTGGTGGTAGCCCCTCTGAACATCGTCTTGTATAACATCTTCACCCCACACGGGCCAGATCTTTACGGTGAGTCTACCTGCGGGCAGGAGGAAACGTTTTAGGGGCAACAGTGGGGGGGGGGTCTTCCTTCCCCTTCCCCAGGTTTTATTTCCCCCATAGAAATATTATTTCTTAATATTTCTATTAGGAATTTACAAACAAAACATTAGAAAAGAAAAGATATACTTAATACACCACATAATTACAGCGGCGAGAATAGCGAGCGCACAAGTATGGAAGGAGGAATATTTGCCAAACGATCAGCAAGTAATACAAAAGATATATTTGTGTGCGGAATCAGATCAATTAACGCAGAAATTAAAAAATGAGGAAAGCTCCAAATATTCTAGGGTATGGGATAGATGGTACGATTGGATCAAAGAAAGACAAAATGGATAATGATACTTTTAATTGAATATGAAAGCTAATTTGAACGAGCAGTATATGTTGTTATACTAGTAGTGAATTTTAAATTAAGAATGAAAATTGGAAAGGTATTTGCATGTTAACCTTACATAAGTACCCATGATGACTTCACCGACAAAAGGCATGTGGATGAAAACGGGACAAGCAATGAACGGTATAATGTATATATATATATATGTGTGTGTGTGTGTGTGTGTGTGTGTGTGTGTGTGTGTGTGTATGTAGGTCTTTGGTTATTCGGGTCTTCTCCCGCGTAGAATTGGAAGTATCTTGGCGACGTTTCGACGAAGTCTCATTTGTCATCTTCAGGCTGGTGTTCTCGGCTTCGTGCTCCCAGGAGCAATGTGAGATTGCAGCTGTCTCTTCCTTTTAACTGCTAGTGGGGGTGGGAGCTGATTGGGTGGGAGCTTGGCTGTGTTCTGATTGGGTGGAGGTGTGTTTTGATTGGTTAGGGGCTTGGCTGTGCTCTGAAGACCCGAATAACCAAAGACCTACATACAAATACCCGCGAAAACCTCAGAAAACATATATGTGTATATGTATAGTAATCACATAGATACTTAAGAGAGTAGAAACGAATTTCATCATAGATTACGATTTAGGGACATGGATATTTTAATTGGTTTTTAACTGTTTTTGTATACATTTGAAAGTTAAATAAAGTTTGTTTTGAAAATTAAAAAAAAAGAAATAAAACTTTGCTTGTCAGAAATCAGCTGTGGTTACAGAAAGCAATCACATCACACACACCCAAGCTCCAGGCTGGGATAGAGCCTCCAGTGAGCTCCTGACCTCTTTCTCCATTTTTTCCTTCCTTGCAGGCACGGAGCCCTGGACCTTCTACTTCATCAATGGCTTCCTGAACTTCAACGTGGCCTTCGTCCTGGCCTTGCTGGCTTTGCCCTTGACCTGCCTGATGGAGAGCCTCCTGCAGAAGTTTCGGGGTGAGCCCCGTAGACCTTCGACACCTGGGTTGTGGGGGGAAGGGTCCCTGGGCAGACATCCACCCAACATCCAAAGAGGAAGCATCTGGATGGCCTGCTCTTGACCAAGCCTTCCAAGCACAGAAGACCTCCTTTGACTTCCTGGTTCTGGAAAGAGTCTGTCCCATCCATCCAAAAAGCCTCCTCCTCCTCCATTTACTTATTATTAGTACCGTATTTTTTGGCATATAAGATGCACCTACCTTTTTTGGTGAGGAAAAGAAGAAAAAGAAATCCGCCTCTGCCTCCCAGCAATTTTGCCTCGTTGCAGCAAACAGCCTGCTTTACTTTCAGTTTCGTTTTCAGCATAGCTTGATTAGCACCAGAAAAAAAAAAATCTGCTCCCAGCAATTTACCTCCTCGCAGCAAGCAGCAGAGGCCCATGCAAAACAGCTGAGAGCAAAACAGCTGAGAGTCAAGAGGCCGATCCAACAGACAATTAACTTGTGCTAATTAGGCTGTGCTGAAGCTGAAATGGGCTCTTTCTTCTTGCTGCAAGGAGGTAACCTGCTGGGAGGCAGAGGCCAAAGGGTGGGGGCCAGTGGGTGGGTGGGGCTATATTCGGTGTATAAGACACACCTAAATTTTCACCCCCTTTTAGCGCAGAAAAAGGTGTGTCTTATACTCCAATAAATATGATATTTATTTAATTCAATTTTTATAAGGCAACTCCGGCCCGCTTACGGCTTATACAAAGACAAATAGAAAAATACTGTATTTTTCAGAGTATAAGACACACCTTAGTTTTTGGGGAGGAAAATGGGGGGAAAAAATTTCTGCCTAGTAGGTATTCATCTGGCTAGTTTAGTCAGCTCCAGCACATTAGTTTGCTGATTTTGAGCTCGCGCTGTTTTTTATCCCTGGTTGGGGATAAAAACAGCTTGTAAAGCACAGCTGATCGTTGGAGAGAGAAGCAATGAGAAAAGCAGGCAAAGCACGGAAGATCACTTCACTTGCTAGCGCCTGGTTAGGGCTGAAAAAAAGCTACAGTTGGAGTATAAGATGCACCCAAATTTTCAGCCTCCTTTTTGGGGGGGGGGGAGTGTGTCTTATACTCCAAAAAATACGATAATCAAAGTATTAAAACTACACAAATTGACATTTTACAACTTTACACACACACAAAAAGGGTTTTCTCATTCCTTCTGCCACTGATCCTCTTCCGGTCTGTCTCTTCTTCCAGTCCAAAACCTCGGTCGCCCGTACTGGCTGACGCTTTCCCCCATGTACGTCTGGATCCTGATCTTCTTCAGCCAGCCCCACAAAGAGGAGAGGTTCCTGTACCCCATCTACCCCCTGATTTGTCTCTGCGGAGCGGTGGGGCTCTCGGCCCTCCAGGTGTGTTTGTGGGGCAGGGGGCAAGAGAGGAGGGATGGGGGGTTTCTCCCAGTGGGCCTTACTTTTGAGCAAGGGTCTCCTACCATGACAACTTTAAGACTTACGGACTTCAACTCCCAGAATTCCCCAGCGCTCACGTTTTTCTCTCTCCCCGTCCCCCTCCAGAAATGTTATCACTTCGTCTTCCAACGGTACCGTCTGGAGCATTACACCGTCTCTTCCAACTGGCTGGCGCTGGGCACCGTCCTGGTCTTCGGCCTGCTCTCCTTCTCCCGCTCAGTGGCTTTATTCAGAGGTGGGTTTAGGCAAAGTAAGGAGGGATCTTGGGGTCTACAACCATTCGCCACGGCCAGCTCGCCATGGGACAAGCGTTACACTAATATCAAAGAATTGGTGGAATAGACTCATTAAAGAAAAGTTGCAAAAGGAGGGGCAGAATGAAACGGGAAAGGCAAAAATTAAAATAATTTTTATTTATTGTAAATCATTAAATAGAATAGTTAAAATTGTTCTGTGGGGAGTTTTGCCACAGCAAGTTGGTCATGTTGAGTTGGCCATGGTGAGTTGGTCGTGTTGAGTTGATCATGGGGAGTTGGTCATGTTGAGTTGATCATGTTGAGTTGGCTATGGTGAGTTGGTCATGTTGAGTGGACTATAGTGAGTTGGTCATGTTGAGTTGGTCATGTTGAGTTGATCATGGTAAGTTGGTCATGTTGAGTTGTCCATGGTGAGTTGGTCGTGTTGAATTGGTCATGTTGAGTTGGCTATGGTGAGTGGGTCATGTTGAGTTGGTCATGTTGAGTTGATCATGGTAAGTTGGTCATGGTGAGTTGGCCACGGTAAATTGGCCATGGTGAGTTGGTCATAGCAAGTTGGCCGTGGCAAGTTGTCCCATTCCTGGGTTCCCGTTCATCCTTGACCACACAGAACAATTACCAGTAGGTCCTCTGCATGGATCGGTTCCTCTTCCCCATCCCCCACCCTTACCACCCCCTGCAGTGATCCGCCAGCTTACAATCAGGCTTCTCAAAGGATTTAGGCCCTGATTCAGCAATGATGATTGAGTAGGAATTTATCTAACACGGCTTTGATTCCCTAAAGGTTTTGGAGGGCAAGGAGGGAGACCTATCCTGACTCTCCAGAGTTCTAAGCTACGTTGAGTCCATAATCTGGAGGAGAGGGGTGTCTTATCATAGATAAAGCAGAGTGTTTTTCACCCTTGGTCACCTGAAGTTGGTGGACTTCAACTCCCAGAATTCCCCCAAGCAACAAGCTTGAGCAATGGCTTCAGCCTTCTGGCTGGAGGATCCTGGGAGTTGAAGTCCACCCATCTTAAAGGGTGGGAGAAAAAACTGAGCCAAGACAAGCAGCCCGGTCTTCCCCAAATATTGTGGCGGTATCTCCCTGAACTCCTCAACCAACCTGGGACCTTTGAGGAGTTCTGGGACTTTCTGCCTCAACGCATCTGGTTGGAGAAGCGTTTGAGGGGGGACATTAACTAATTTTCAAAGGATTGCCATTTTTTTCAGTAGCCATGGTCGACTTTTCTCCACTTTTTCTTTTTCCCCACTTGCTGCTTTTGCTGCCCAGGTTACCACGGGCCTCTGGACCTTTACCCAGAGTTCCACAGAATTGCCACGGATCCCACAATCCACACCGTGCCCGAAGGCAGGCCGGTCCACATCTGTGTCGGGAAGGAGTGGTATCGGTTTCCCAGCAGCTTCGTCCTCCCGGAGAAGTAAGTTCCTGGTTCAGATTGAAGTTTGATCACTGCCTGGGGGCCCAGGAGGTATGGCTCATGCCAGCAGTAAGAGGACCCTGCCTGGGCCACGAAGCCTGGGGAGGTAGGAAGCCATAGAATCACAGATCTGGAAGGGACCTTGGAGGTCTTCAAGTCCAACCCCTGCTTAAACAGGAGACCCTACACCACTTCGGTCAAATGTCTCTTCTGAAAAACCTCCAGTGTTGGAGAAGGGAGGGAGGGAGGAAAGGAAGGAAGGAAGGAAGGAAGGAAGGAAGGAAGGAAGGAAGGAAGGAAGGAAGGAAGGAAGGAAGGAGACATAAAAGGAAGGAAGGAAGGAGGGAAGGAAGGAAAGAGACATAAGAGGAAGGTAGGAAGGAAGGAAGGAAGGAAGGTAGGAAGGAAGGAAGGAAGGAAGGAAGGAAGGAAGGAAGGAAGGAAGGAAGGAAGGAAGGATATCAGCATAACGGAATCACAGATCTGGAAGGGACCTTGGAGGTCTTCTAATCCAACCCTTGCTCAAACAAGAGACCCTAGACCAGGGGTTTTCAACCTTGGCAACTTTAAGACTTGTTTGAAATACAAAGCGGCATATTTATTTATTTATTTATTTATTCAACTTATATACCGCCCTTCTCCCCAAGGGGACTCAGGGCGGTGAACAGCCAAATTTAAAACACATATAGTACAAAAGTTAAAGAGAAACTAAAATAGATTAAATAACGGCATTACCAATTTAAAATCCAAATCTGCACAGTTGGAAAAAACCCAATTTAAAATCCAGCATCGATTAAATTTAAAAATTTAAAAATCCCATTAACACTACTCTTTGAGGGATCCTCCAGGGTGGAGCCACCAACAACGTCATGAGGTCTGCAAACCCCGACCATCCCTGGCCAATGAGGCGCGAGAAGTAACACCTCCTCTCGTTCCTCTAGAATTGTGGGGATCACCCGCGGCAGGAGTGGCAGAGGGGAGAACTCCGCTGGCGAGCTCGGATACCACGAGAAAAATAGCGGGAGTTGGGTGTTTGATTGGCTTGCAAATAAGTCCACCTCCGGGATGCCAAATCGGGCCGTTAGGTCTCTGAAAAGCGAGGGGTGCAGACGCCACTCTTGAGTGGTTGATGGCTGGCCGACTCTACCAGTCCGCCTCCACATTAGACACCTTGGGATATGTGCTCCGCTGTCAAGGAGCCAAGGGGTGGCTCTGCCCAAAATCCCAGCCTCCTGGCCTCGAGCATCAGGGACTTGGATCTGGTGCCTTCCTGGCGATTTATGTGTGCCTTTGTAGCGACATTGTCCGTGAGCACTAAAACGTGGTTGCCCGAGAGAGATCCCTGAAACCGACGGAGAGCCAGATACACTGCTCTCAACTCCAGCCAATTGATGTTCCGTCGATGTTCGCGGGTGCTCCACTTCGCCCTGAGCAACCAGCGACTGGAAGTGTGCCTCCCAGCCGGAGAGACTTCTGAGATCCTCGTAGCCCGTTTGAAACCATGCCAAGGGGGCCCCTCTACCGCTAGCCACCCAGCCCTTCCCCAGCCACCCCTCTGCCTGCCTCCATCTTGTGCTCACTCACTTAAAAGCCCAGGAATGCCCTTTACGAAAACCTCTATTCCTTCTTTCTTCCCGCAGCTGGCAGCTTCAGTTCATTGCCTCTGAATTCCGGGGCCAGCTGCCCAAACCGTTTGCCAAGGGCCCCGGGGCCACCCGCATCATTCCCACGGACATGAACGATCAAAACCAAGAAGAACCTTCCAGATATGTAAGTGGGGGAGGGGGCGTCCTCTTTTCATCTAGGCCCGTCTCTCGCCGCACGTCGTCAACCCCCCCCCCCTTCTGCAAAAGTGGATCCAAGTCTTGCCAGTTTGACCGGTGGCCTCTGTCCCCCCTTCGGTAGATTTAGGTCACTGCGGTGAATCTGGATTGCCGAATGTGATTTTTATGCCTGCTGTGAGGCCCGGTTCCTCTCGTGCCATTTATTTTCTCTTAATTTTGTTGTCTTCGCGAACCTCTCAAATCAACACTTTTTGTAAATTGGGGAAGTTGTTGCTCAAAGTTGGTAGGGGGCTATGACAGTTTTGGCTTTTTTTTTTTTGATTTGAAAATGTTTCCCTTTGTTAAGGATATTGTTGTTGTGTTAGCAACCAGCAGAGTATAGTGCAGAGAGAAATGTTGAAATAAGAGATATGTGCAAACTGGTTTATCAAAAGTTTACCTTATAGTGAAAAAACAATATCGTAGTCCTTTAAACGGTCCAAGTCTTTGCCAGTTAAATCAGTCCAGTGATACAAAAAGCTTCTTACCACACAAACAGTAGTTGGTTAGAATAACAAGCTCACTCTGGTTCATAAACCACGATGGTAGCAGATCCACCCAACACACGATGATAGCACAATGGTAGCATATCATCAACTGAATACATCACAGTTCCTTTCTTAAATACGTTTACAACTCATTACAGCATGACTCGGCATTACAATGATGCAGCATTAAAACTTAAAAGTCACAGAACACATATATTGCCTGGATAACCCGTTAGGTTCAAACCATATCCTAACACCCTTCTCATCCAAGAAGCTTCTTCAGATTAATTCATTCCCGGGGGGATGTTTTTAGCACTGATAATGTTACTTAGTTGGGTCGTGAAACGCCTGTAAGAAAAACAGTCTTGCAGGAAGGATGGCTGGGCCATGGCTGGGACCAGCTACCTTGCTTGCTAATTCCCCGGCAGCTTTGCTCAGAGAATCCACCCGGCAGCCTGAGAGATTCTCTCCTCTCTCTTTCCTCCCGCAGTTTGACATCTCCAAATGTCACTATCTGGTGGATCTCGACAGCCCCGACGAAGCTCCCCGGGAGCCCAGATACGCGGCTAACAAGGAGGAATGGATCACGATCGCTTACAAGCCTTTCCTGGATAGTGTAAGGTGAGAGACCAGGGCACGCCAGCCGTGTGGGGAACCCTCTGGCTCCTTGTGGGTGGAAAACGCCTCGGATGCCAGCTTGGGCAATCGGATGGCGCCGTGTCAGACCAGCTGCCCTCTTCGAGCCAAGAAGGGTTGGTCATCCAACTGTCAGACAATCCACTTGTCGATCGAAAGGTTGGCAGTTCAGCGGTTCGAATCCCTAGTGCTGCGTAACAGGGTGAGCTCCCGTGACTTGTCCCAGCTTCTGCCATCCTAGCAGTTCGAAAGCAGGTAAAAAATGCAAGTAGAAAAATAGGGACCATCTTTGGTGGGAAGGGAACAGCATTCCGTGCGCCTTAGGCATTGAGTCATGCCAGCCACATGACCACAGAGACATCTCCGGACAGCGCTGGCTCTTCGGCTTTGAAACAGAGATGAGCAGCGCCCCCTAGAGTCGGGAACGACTAGCACGTATGTGCAAGGGAAACCTTTACCGTTTAGGGGGAGATAGAGGAAGTGCCAGCCATCTGTGAAGGGGGTCCTGGAAAAGATGAGGAGGTCTAAGAGGAGGGGGAGGGTGGCTCGGAGGTGGCAGCCCCTTCCTCTCCTCTCCCACCCTGAGTGGGGGGGAGGGGGGGCAGCAGCAGCCTTTCCAGAAGCGCGTCTGGTTCCCTCCACGTATTGTGGAGCGAGACGAGATGCAAAAGGGCAGGTGCTTCTCTCTTTAGCAAAGAAAGGCTAATTGCTGGATGAGATGAGGCGGTGGAGAAGGCAGGGTGAGAATTCCCCCAGGGAGAGAAAGCAGCAGGAGGGCAGTTTGGGAGGAAGGCAGGAAGAGCCAGGTCAAATGTCCCTCCCCCCTGGGAAATCCATAGCAAGGTGATTTGGCTCTTTGCCTCCCCCGTCCTGCTTCTCAGGGGCTGAGAGCATTTATCAGCTGGTGCTTTGCAGCCCCATTGAAAGGAAGGAAGGAAAAAGAGAGGGGAGGGAGGAAAGGAAAGAAAGGAAAAAGGAAGGGAAAGGAATGAGGAAAGAAAGGAGAAAGGAAAGGAGGATGGGAGAGAAAGGGGAAAAAAGGAAAGGAAAAAGGAAGGGAAGGGAAAGGAAAGGAAAGAGGCAAGGAAAGGAAAGGGAGGAAGGAGGGAAAGGAAAGGAAGAGAAAGAGAGATGAGAGAAGGAAGGAAAAATTAGATGAAAGGGAGGAAAGGAAAGGAAGGAAGGAAGGAGGGAAAGGAAGAGAAAGAGATGAGGGAAAGAAGGAAGAATGAGATGACGGAAGGGGAGGAGAGGAAAGAGGAAAGGAAAGGAGGAAGGAAGGCGGGAGGGAAAGGAAGAGAAGGAGAGATGAGACAAGGAAGGAAGAATGAGATGAAGGAAGGGGAGGAGAAGAAAGGAAAGGGAAAGAGAGAAATACGCACAGAGGAGGGGAGGTATGTGGGGGGAAGTATGCAGAAAGGGTGAATGCTCCCCCCACCTCCTCAAGGGAGCCCTTTGTCCTTCTTGCAAGGGCTGCTCAGCTCCTTCTGGGGGAGACCGGATCCTTCCACCCGCCGGATTCCCGCTGGTTGAACTAGGAGCTTCTGGGACAACCGAGTCTCCGGCTGACGTCACCAAGAGCCGCAGAGGCAGCTCTCCCTTGGCTCCAGTAAATGGTGCTTTAATTGAATTAGAGAACACGAGGAGCCATCGACTAATTACGGTGCCCGGCTAGCAGCTTTGCCTGGGCTCCCCTGACTCGTGCATTGGCAGCAGGAAGGCCTGGGGTTCCTGGCTGGGGTCCATCTTTCCCCCCACAAGCCCCCCACCCAATTTTCCTTCCCCCCCCCCCCCAGTGCTTCTAAAGGAGGGGCTCAGCAGTTCTCGGCCAGGTTTCTACCAAGCTGCTTGGCAAACCCCTCAAAAGCCGTCTCCCCTCCGGGCCAAACTAGACCCCCAGACGTGAGCAAGGATGGGGGTCTTTGCCTTGTGGGGTGGGAGGGACAAGGGACAGCCTTCCCGGGCGAGATGGGCATGGAGACCCCGTAGAACAAGCCACAGGGCAGAGCCAGCAGCTCTGATGGGAACAATATTTCAGTTCCATTGAAAAATAGAGCTCCCGTGATTTCTTTCCAGCTATTTAATCATCTTCCCTGTCACTTGGAGACTTGTGGACTTCAGCTCCCAGAATTCCCCAGCCCTGGGGAATTCTGGGAGTTGAACTCCACAAGTCTTAAAGCTGCCAAGGTTGGAGAGCCCCTGCCTTAAGGTGGGCTTCAAAGATTTTAGCAAGGGGTTCTGTGCCTGGTTGCTGGGTGGGCGTGGCCATGGTGGGCGTGGCCTAGTCAGCCTCCTGCACCACAGGGGTGGGGGGGAAGCGGTTTTGCCCTCCCCGGGCTCCGGAGGCTTTTCTTGAGCCTCTGGGAGGGCAAAAACAGCCTCCCCGAGACTCCAGAGGCTGGAAACAGGCCCGAAGGCCTTCCCAAACTTCCGGTAGGCCCATTTTTCGCCCTCCCGGAGCCTCTGCACTTACCTGCATTCAAAACAATCCCTGTGGTGACTCTTAGGAGGGGGTGGGTGAGGCCAGCCAGGAGTGGGATTTGGGGATTCTCTGAACTGCAAAAGAATCTTAGCTAGAGGTTCTCCCGAACCCCTGCGGACCCCCAGCAGCCCACCCCTGCCTTAAGCGACCCCCCCCCCCCCCCCCGATTCAAAGTTGCTTAGGTATCGACCTGAAAGCCTTCTCGTCTTCTTCTAGATCCTCAAGGTTTTTCCGGGCTTTCTACATTCCTTTCCTCTCCGACCAACACACGAAATATATGAACTATACCATCTTGAAACCTCGGCGGGCGAAACTCGGCCGGAAGAAATCGGGAGCCTAAAGGGCCGGAGAAGATTCCCAGCTTCCTCTTCGAATTTTTGCGATCCTCTTCCCCAGTTTTGCGAGTTCTAGTTCCTAAGAGAGCTTGGAAGGAGATGAAAAAAAAAAGAAAAAGAAAGAAGAAAAAACTTGCTGTGTTTGTGACGCTTTTTCCCATTTTTCGACTGGCCGTTCGGCAAGACGCGGAAAGAGATCAAGACGGTTCCTTTTCAAAAGAAAAAAAAACCCGGGATAAATATTTAGCCAGTATATTTGTTCTTAATTCTGGCTAGGAAGCCAAAGGAAGCCAAAAGAGTACTCTGGATTCCTGGCTGCAGAGTGGGGCTGCGGCCATTTCCAAACACCCCATAATCCGCACCCCACAACCTATCCCCCCCCCCCCGCCTATCTATTTGCCCCGGGGCATCAGATGTTTTGAGAGGCCTCGTCAGGTCACCCCCTTAAATGTCTTCAAAAAAAAGAACGAACCTGAGCCGAAATAATTTGCACTTTTGAAAATTCAAGTGAAACCCGACTCGTGGGAGGGGAATTCGGTTTTTTTTTCAAAAGCCCCACCGTCTTTCTCGCCCGCTCTTTTCTCCCAAAAACACCTTTTAAGGATCTTTCCTTCGGACTCTTCGCCGGGTTCTGGATTCGTCAAGAAAACATCTGGCTGGATTGTGTTTCTGGATCTGGGCAGGGGGGGGGCATCCAATGTTGATTGTGTCTCCCGTCCCGCACACTGCTGTGAAATACCATTTCGTTCCATCCCACCCGATCCGGGAGTCTGTAAAACTTCAATGTTGATTAAAAAGAAAATTGGCCTTTGGGTCCAGTGTTTTGCCTTCCCTCCCCTCCCCCCAGAAGGAGGAAAGCAAGACAGGGGTGCCCTTGTTTTCCCTGTTGCCCCCCCCCCCCGGTTGAATAGCTCTATCCTTGTGGAGTTTTGTGTAGACCCTACAGCAGGAAAAAGTAGTTGGCATTGTGCAAGAATAGCAGAGCATAGCATAGAATATATAGGAAATTAATAGCGTAGAATAGAAGATGGATAGGATAGGATAGGATAGGATAGGATAGGATAGGATAGGATAGGATAGGATAGGATAGGATATAGAAAATGAATAGAATAGAATATAAAATGAGTAGCATAGGATAGGATAGAATAGCATAGAATAGAACAGAATATAGAAAAGGATAGGATAGGATAGGATAGGATAGGATAGGATAGGATAGGATAGGATAGGATAGGAGAAAATGAATAGCAGAGAATAGAATAGAAAATGAATAGCATAGCATAGCATAAAATTAGAATAGAATATAGAAAATGCATAGCATAGAATATAATAGCTTAGAATATAGAAAATGAGTAGCATAGCATAGAATAGAATAGAGAAAATGAGTAGAATAGAATAGAATAGAATAGAATAGAATAGAATAGAATAGAATAGAATAGAATAGAATAGAATAGAGAAAATGAGTGGCATAGAATAGAACAGAACAGAACAGAACAGAACAGAACAGAACAGAATAGAATAGAATAGAATAGAATAGAATAGAATAGAATAGAATTTTTATTGAGGAGAAGAAAATCTTTACATAGAATAGAATAGAATAGAATATAGAAAATGAGTGGCATAGAATAGAATAGAATAGAACAGAACAGAACAGAACAGAATAGAATAGAATATAGAAAATTAATAGCATTGAATAGCATAGAATATAGAAAATGAAATAGAACAGAATAGAATGATGGAACGGAATAGCATAGCATAGCATAGAATATAGAAAATGAACTGATGTTCCAGTGACTTGGAGTGACCCAACTAGCTTATACAAGGGCAGCATGAATCAACATCATCCTGAAGCTCCAAACTATGATTAGATTATGAAATGGCTGCTAGGGTCCAGAATTCTCTCTCCCCCACCCCACCCCTCTCTCCTTTTTGGCTCTAAGTCCTTGCCTCTGAATGGTTGGGTCTCTCCATCTTCTGAATCTATTTCAATTATCTATTTTCAGACCATTGTCTTCCGCAGCTGCTCGAACAGCTCCGCCGATGCACTTGGAACGCAGGCCCCTCGATGGCTGCCAAGATGGGCATCCGCTGATTTTGTGGGTTTCCCGTTGCCAATGTGACTGTGCGCCGGGCAAAAGCAGGCTTAGCCTCTTGCCAAGACGACTCGGCTGCCCCACAGTTCCTCCCCAGGGTCAAAGCAAGGCACCCACCCACCCCTCTCTCTGCCAGCAGATTTTTCCGGGGGCTCTAAAGGATGGTTCCTGACTCCGTCAAGAAGACAACTCAGATACTTCAAAAGCTTTTGGGGGGGGAATTTCCTCGTCCAACTTAAACAGCGTGCAATAAATATTAAGGATGGGAGGCCACAACCAAGTGCATTAACCACCTAGCAATCCACCACCGAGGAATTAAATACGGGGGAAGTAACATCTCAGCACTCCAACACTGGAAGTTTTTAAGAAGTGGCCACCAACCTTTCGGACCTGAGGGACCACTAAATCCATGATTTGAAATCCCACGGACCACTAATAGGATCTACCTAATGACCAGCTGGGTGGGTGTGGCAAGGTGGTCATGTGACTGGGTGGGCGTGGCCAACTCAATGTCACTCACGTTGAGGGGCACCTTACCAGCCTCTACTCGCTACTCCTCGCCTGCCCAACCAGGCTCCTTAGGGCCCCAGCAGGAAGCAGTTGTTGGAGCTAAGCAGCCACCACGAGAAAGAGTTGGCAGAAGAGCTCAGTTCCAATGGGATCTGGCCGAGAAGGAAGCTCAGCAGAAGCACCTCACTGAGGACTAGGAGCATAGGCTTTCCAAGTAGAGGGAAGACCTGCGGGAGTGCAAGGCCAGGGACCGGTGCCTGGAGGCTCAGCGGGCTGAGATGGTCAGCTAGTTCCAGGCCATGATGCAGTCCCACTGGAACGAGGCCCTCTGGCTCTTCGCCACCAGCGGCTCTTCCCTCCAGCCTTCGGCCAAAGCCCCACACCAGGAGGCTGAAGCAGACCCCCTCCGACCCACACAAGAAGACCCCGAAAGGGGAGACTCTCTGCAGCAACACAAACATTCATTACACATATCTGTCCCAGGGGCCGGAGTTTGAGGACTCCTGACTGAGTGCAATATAAAAAAATGCAAATAATTTTTCTGGGAACCACCAAAATTTTCTTGCAGACCACCACTGGTCACCAGTTGGTGACTGCTGGACTAGAAGACCTCCGAGGTTCCTTCCAACTCCTGTTATTCTGAGGCTGGAAAACACGTGACTTCTCTCCTCCTCCTGTAGACCACAAGTGAATTTGTGCAGAGTGTCATTTTCTGCCGACAAAACTCGTCCCTAGCCTCACCTCACATGCATTTCTTCTCACGCACAGACGTGGCATTCCTCTTCCCCGGATTAAGAAAGCCTTCTCTAAGGCCTCCATAAACAAACCGCAAGATCTGGACTCCAGGGCTGGGTTCCAGCAGGCGGAACAGCCGTCCAAACAAACTCAGGCAAAACAAAACAAAAAATAAAGATTAAGTGCTGTTAGAAATGCTAACAGCTTGTTCGGAACAGCAAATATTGATGGATTAATCTCCAGTGTTTTTCCCATGTTCTCAGCTTTTGAAGGCCAGTTACTGGTAGAGGCAACCCGAAGTCCTTTGTAAGGATGGACTGGAGAAAGTTTGAGGACAGAGATGGACTCACTTAGGGGTCTCCAACCTTGGCAACTTTAAGCCTGGAGGACTTCAACTCCCAGAATTCCTCACCCAATTCTGGGAGTTGAAGTCCACAAGTCTTCAAGTTGCCATGGTTGGAGACCTCTGGTTTAAAAGACTCCCTTGAACCCCAGAAAGTCTGATATGGCTTGGTCCCTCCAGGACTATCTTCTTGAAGAGAACCAACCTGGCCAACATGGACATCCCAGAGACATGGCTTGTGCTGCTTCACTTCTGTCATGGGAGATGCGCTGAGAAGCTTGAGGAGAAGCCTGTCCATGAAACCCCCTGTGGTTTTGGAGCTACCCTAATTGGGAGTTTGACTTCCTCCCACAGAACGCCTTCTGTAAGCAGGTCAAAAGAAGGGCTTTCTTGTTTCAGATTAGAAGACCTGATCTGGTGAAGGTTCTTCTCACTCATCGTTCTGACTTTCAGAAGATACAGTATGGTGGTTGGTTTCCGATTATCAGCGGCTACTTCTTGAAATGAGGGGACTTCGTTTTGCTTAACCATGGGCGCACCATGCTTTTACCTATGGCAAATCTAGACAGCATACTAAAAAGCAGAGACATCATCCTGCTAACAAAAATGCGTATAGTCAAGGCGATGGTTTTCCTAGTTGCAATGGATGGCTGTGAAAGTTGGACTATAAGGAAGGCTGAGTTCCAAAGAATTGAGGCCTTTGAACTCTGGTGCTGGAGAAGACTCCTGTGAGTCCCTTGGATTGCAAGGCGATCCAACCGGTCAGTCCTAGAGGAGATCAACCCTGACTGCTCTTGAGAAGGCCAGATCCTGAAGAGGAAACTCAAATCCTTTGGCCACCTAATGAGAAGGAAGGACTCCCTGGAGAAGAGCCTAATGCTGGGAATGATGGAGGGCAAAAGAAGAAGGGGACGGCAGAGAACGAGATGGCTGGATGGAGTCCCTGAAGCAGTTGGCGTGAGCTTCAATGGATTCCATTGATGGTAGAGGACAGGGAGGCCTGGAGGAACGTTGTCCATGGGTTCGCGATGGGTCGGAAACAACTTTGCAACTAACAACAAAAACAACAAAGAGTCTTGACCGCAGCACTTACAGTCCAACGTTTCTCAACCTCGGCAACTTTTGAGCAGTGTGGACTTCAACTCCCAGAATTCCAGCAGCCCCCTAAAAAACCTCCCCTTTGCTGCTGAGTGGCGGTGGGGGGGGGGAAGATTGTGAACGTGGGAATGCTTCGGACAGTGCCAAGGTTTCCTCTTCCCGCCCAGTAGGAGGAAAGCTGGCTCTTGCATCTGGCACAGGAGAGCGGCTGCTTCTTAAGGAAGAATGAAGGGCATGCCAGAAATGGATGATCTCCTGGCATGAATCCTGAGCAAAGGGAACCCTGCTCCAGTGGCTATTCTCCTCCACTCCATCTCTGCTTACTATCTCTCTTCTCTTCACTCTTTCCAGCCCTGTGGAAAAGACCACCTTATCTGCAAAAGTCCTGCCTTAACACTCCCCACCCACCCATGTTCCCCAAGCCCAATGAAATTTTGAGACTCCACCCCCCACAGTGGTGGGTTTCAATATTTTTTACTACCGGTTCTGTGGGTGTGGCTTTTGTGGGCATGGCACGGCTTGGTGGGCATGGCAGGGGAAGGATACTGCAAAATCCCCATTTCCTCCCGATCAGCTAGAACTCGGGAGGCAGAGAATAGATGGGGGCAGGGCCAGTCGGAATTTTTACTACCGGTTCTCTGAACGACTCAAAATATCCGCTACCGGTTCTCCAGAACTGGTCAGAACCTGCTGAAACCCACCTCTACCCCCCCCACCACCCCAAGGAAGATTGCTTTAAGTATCCCAATTTTTCCCCCTCCCATCCTTGGGGCAAAGAGCTAGACTTGTGTTTGCACGGACCGTTTTGATTTTTTTAAACCATCCTGCTGCGGCGCACAATTTTGTCACGATCCTCGCAATGCCCCCTTTTCTTTCATTTTTCTTTTCAAAACAACTCCAGAAGTTTGGGACTTCCCCCTTCCCCTTTTTCCTGTTTCTCTGGATCCTTTCCAAAAAAAAAGGGAACCTTGCAAAAAAACAAAAACAAAACCCCAAACCCAAAAAACAAGGAACTGGCTGGCTGGCACAGAAAGGAGAAATTAAGAGATGGAAAAGGAGGGGAAAGTCCGTGCGAATGCACAAACACCCAGAAAGAAGGAGCTCACCCTTTCTTGTATCTCATGCACAACTCTAAATGCGTTCCCTGTGGTGCCATCCCCTCCTCTCCCTCTCCCACACCCCTCCACTCCATACCGACAGCCAGAAAACAGCCAACCCAGCCTTGCTGGACACTTACCAAAAATGCGCTTGGTTATTTTGTAAAAAACAAAACAAAACAGCCCTGGGTGTAGAAAGTATTTGGACTTTGAATTAGAACAAGGAGGAATAAATAGTGGATAAAGGAACAGGAGGGGCAGCTGGAAGCTTTGCAAGGCTCCCCAGGCATCCCCCCCCCTCACACACACACACCAAAAAAATCTCCTTGCTTCTTTGCAGTGAGTTTTGGGCCCCTCTAGGATCCCAAGTAGTTGAGGAAATATTGAGGCATTCTGGCTTCCCTCAAATAGCCTGAGGAACTCCTGTGCTCTGGACTAAAGGTGCATTTTTTCAAGAGGCAACTGGACCGTCTGTTTTTTTCTTTGAAGACCTTTTGCCTCTCATCCAAAGAAGCTTCTTCAGCTCTGAAGCTGAAGAAGCTTTAGAATAGGATAGAGCCGGAAGGGACCTTGGAGGTCTTCTAGTCCAGCCCTGACCTCGAGCAGGAGAACCTATACCATTTTAAACAAGTGACTGTCTAGACTCTTCTTAAAAACCTCCAGTGATGGAGCGTCCACGATTTCTGGTGGCAAGCTGTTCCGCTGGTTAATTGTCCTCCCTGTTAGGAAGTTTCTCCTTCATTGCAGGTTGCTTCTCTCCTTGATTAGTTCCCATCCATGGTTTCTTGTCCTGCCCTCGGGTGCTTTGGAGAATAATTGGACCCCCTCCTCTTTGTGGCAGGCCCTCAAACGCTGGAATACTGCTATCACGTGTCCCCCCCCTCCCTGCACCCTTAATCCTTTTCTCTAGACTAGCCTTGGATGAGAAGCGAAATCAAATTTGAAATTTGAAAGCCATCAAAGAAATACAAGAAGGTCCATCTTTGGGATGACGACGGAGGACTTGAGAATCTCCATAGACACGTGACGTGTTCTGGAAGAACCTGCCCAGCAGAGAGAGAGAAAAAAAAATCTCCAAATTGTCCATTTTCTCAGATTCTCTCTTTCCTCCAATCCCAGAAGAGGATTCCTTTTGGGTCAGCATCCTGGTCTTTGAGCTTCCAGAGGAGCCTGGATAGCTCGGCAGACTAAGCACCGTAATTTACATTCAGCTGCCTGCAATTACTGTAAGTTCGAATCTCACCAGGCTCAAGGTTGACTCAGCCTTCCATCCTTTCTAAGGTAGGTAAACTGAGGACCCAGTTTGTGGGGGCAATAAGCTGACTTCGTATAAATATACAAAAGTATGAAGGCTACTGCTTAACGCATTGTAAGCCGCCCTGAGTCAGTCTGTCTGTCTGTCTGTCTGTCTGTCTGTCTGTCTATCTATCTATCTATCTATCTATCTATCTATCTATCTATCTATCTATCTATCTATCATCTATCTATCCAAAAATATATGGAGGGGGAGTCATCAGTAGAGAATTTAGCACCTGTTTCAGCCCCTGCTTGATTGCACTAACTTGGACAGCTCTTTGGGGTCAAGGACTGTCTCCTCTCCAGGCAGCTAAGACCCCTCCCCACTCCCCTGCCAGCCTGCAGGAAACCCACCCCTCTCCAAGGAGAGCTGGCAGCTGATGCTGGTTCCCTTCCAAGCCCCATGGGAAAAAAGTAGGGGAGGGCGAGAACACATTTGGAGCACCGTTGTCTGATTTGCAAAGGTCCTGCCACAGAATTCCCATGGGGGAGAGGGGGAAAAGGATCGGGTTTCCATGGCTACTGCTAATGATGTCATTCTTGTTCGGCAGCCAGGACCCCTCCATGGCAGCCAGACCACCCCCCCCCCTCCTGCCCGGCCGGTCTGCTGAACTCTGCAGCTCATATCCTGCAAGTGTGGGCTTTGCAATCCGTGGGCCATTTTGCAGATGGGAGATTGAAGTTGCAAGAGACCAGGGCTGTTCTGGGGGGTGAGGGGTAACTTCCATCCCCCCCCCAAATCTCAGGCCTCCTCAATTCTCAGCTTGGTTGCCCCAAGGGGGGAAAGCACTTCCCTGCAGCCAAAAATGGAGGCAATCTTTTCAAACAGTTAGCGAGGATTCATCCAGCAGGCATTGGGTGCAAATTCTACCTTTGCTGTTAATGATGCCCGGAGGCTGTGGATGGGTTGGGCTCTGCAGCTCGAGCAGGAGACCGGAGGCTGAGCTTGAATTCAGGAGCTCGGGGACCCTCGGGGACCCCTTGCCCTGTGGGGATGGTACTGGAGCCCTGCCTTGGCATGCAGGGCGAGATTAATGAATAATTCACGCCAATCAATTTGTGGCTGCCTTTCCTGTGGAGGTGGCGGGGGGGGGGGGGAAAGAGGATGGCATCCTCCACCCCCATTCCAGGTGATTATGGGCACGTACCCGCGGTCTCCTTGGAGCCGTTGCCATGCCAACGCATCTGCTCGGCTGATTGTCACTTGCGGAAAGTTTGACTTTGCAGCAGCCGCTGGAGGCTGTTTAAAAGGAGGGCACCCCCACCCGTGAGGAGGACCATATTTGGTGCCCACCGTTGGCGAAGGGAATGGGCACATCAGCCCACCCTGGCCTGTCTTTAGAGGCAGTCGCTTCACACACACATACACACACACACACACACACAAAGAGGTTAAGGGGTTTTTCTTACAATGGGAACTTTTGGGTGCCCAGAAAGTGTGCCAACGAGAGACAACGTCCAAACTCTTGGGACCCAAACCCCCAGAATTTCACCATCGGTCCGAGTGGCGCATCTGAGCTTTGCCAGCTGCCCATCCAGCTCCTTCTGAACCATTGGCCAACTTGAGAAGGCAGGCCGGCTGGCTGTTGTGATGCCCAGCAGAGGCACAGCTGCATCCAGACAAAAGTGGAAGAAGGGACACCTCTGGCCAAATTCATGCGTTTTGCCAATTCACACGACCCTCCCCAGCTGGCCATAGCTTGCAGCTCAAGTGTGTCTTTCCTGTTCAGGGATTGTAATTCAGGTGTGTGCACGGCTTTACCTATTGCACAAAGCCACAATCCAGAGGCTTCTCAAAATAGGTGAAGCCTATTGTAAGCTTGGAGGAAGTCAAGAGGTCATTCTTGGGATTTTATTATTTTTCTTTTCTTTTCTCTTTCTGCCTTCTGTTTCTATCTCTCTTCCCTCTTTCTCTTTTTTTTTTCTTCCTTATTTTATATGTTCGTTCTTACTGGTGATGGGTTTTTTTCTTTTTCTTTTTTGCAAAATTTAATAAAATGCTTCAGAAGAGCAGGCAAAACTGGCACAGCCAGGCAGTGACTTCATGCAGTGTGAGAAGGCAGCCATTGGCTGTCGCTAAGCTTCCTTCCCACGGCCTATTTCTACACTTGTGTGTGTGTCTGTGTGTGTGTGTGTGTGTCTAAGAGCCACACTTGATTGCTGGCAGCGACCTGAACAAGTTCTTGCATTTTTGGAAGTGTTTGACTTTGCTTTCAGAGAAAGAGAGAAAGAGAGAGGCAGACCAATAGCTGGCTCGGTGCCTAAGGGAGGATTAAACCTCACAAGGTTTCTGCTTTGCAGCCTTGAGAGTTTCACCCTGGGTGTGCCAACTTTTTAAGATGGGGCTCAGCTCCCAGAATCCCCCGTTTTATATAACCTCTTTTTCAGAAAACCTTGTGCAACCCACTGCTGTCTGTTTTTTAAAAAAAACGGGAGTAAAAATCCCATCTTGGTTATAAAATAGTTTGATTTGCAAAATGGTGCAATTGGTTGCTTTTCAACTTCGGGCAACTTTTAAGAGCGGTGGGATTTCAACTCCCAGAATTCCCCAGCCATGCTATGGCTGGGGAATTCTGGGAGTTGAAGTCCCACCCCTCTTAAAAGTTGAAAAAGACTGCTTTAACTACCCCATCCAACTGACTCTTTGGTTGTTTATTCTATTTCATAATACAGAAGGGAGGGACGCTTTCCCCAACTGCAGTGAAATGCCACTCAACGCAACTTAAAAACGCCTTTTCTGATGAATCAGCTCAGCATCTTAACCTGTGGAACCAATTTGCCATCTCGAAACACCCAGCAGGCTGGATTTCTACTCTCAAGGAAGAGAGCGAGAGAAAACGAAATACCCCAGCGTTATTTCCCAATGGCACCGTGCAAAGCGACTTTGTTTGCGTTCAGTATTACTCGTGCCTTAAAATAATCCTTAGGGTAGAAATCAAATTTGACAAGGGATTAGGCTGCACAGGGAACCACCCGTGTTTGGGCTGGAGGAAGGCTTCCATCTGCTTATTGTAAATTAGAATAGAATAGAATAGAATAGAATAGAATAGAGTAGAGTAGAGTAGAGTAGAGTAGAGTAGAGTAGAATAGAATAGAATAACAGAGTTGGAAGGGACCTTGGAGGTCCTCTAGTCCAACCCCCTGCCCAGGCAGGAAACCCTACATCACTTCAGACAAATGGTTATCCAACATCTTCTTAAAAACTTCCAGTGTTGGAGCATTCACAACTTCTGCAGGCAAGTTGTTCCACTGAATCAATTGTTCTGTCAGAAAATTTCTCCTTAGTTCTAAGTTGCTTTATTGGCAGCCTGTAGTTATCAACGGGGAAGAATGGTGGGAATTCAAGGCTACCTGCATTTTTGGAGAAGATAGCCGAGGTCCATCCCGCACGTTTGATTTCTGCTTTTTTAAAAAATAGGTAAAGGTTCCCCTCGCACATGCATGCTAGTCGTTCCTGACTCTAGGGGGCAGTGCTCATCTCCCTTTCAAAGCCGAAGAGCCAGCATTGTCTGAAGACGCCTCCGTGGTCATGTGGCTGGCATAACTCAACGCCAAAGGCGCACGGAACGCTGTTCCCTTCCCACCGAAGATGGTCCTATTTTTCTACTTGCCTTTTTAACCTGCTTTCGAACTGCTAGGTTGGCAGAAGCTGGGACAAGGAACGGGAGCTCACCCCGTTACGCGGCAGCACTAGGGAGTTGAACCGCTGAACTGCCGACCTTTTGATCGACAAGCTCAGCGTCTTAGCCACTGAGCCACTACATCCCCTCTTTTAAAAAATAAATGTTATTGCACAAGACATTTATAAGCTAAGAATAGGACAAGAAAAGTTCGATCCAGACTGGCTTAAGGTTGACTCAGCCTCCCATCCTTCAGAGGTGGATAAAATGAGGACCCAGATTGTTGGGGGCAAGTTGCTGATTCTGTAAACTGCTTAGAGAGGGCTGTAAAGCATTATGAAGCGGCATATAAGTCTAAGCGATATTGCTATCTAACATCCTAATATGTAAGAGCCAACCGAGTCCTGGTGACGCAGTGGTTAGAGTGCAGTATTGCAGGCCTAACTCTGCTGACTGCCAGCAGTTCGATCCTGACCGGCTCAAGGTTGACTCTGCCTTCCATCCTTCCAAGGTGGGTAAAATGAGGACCCAGATTATTGGGGGCAAATATGCTGACTCTGTAAACCGCTTAGAGAGGGCTTTAAAGCACTGTGAAGCAGTATATAAGTCTAAGTACTATTGCTATCTTTCCTTCCTTCCTTCTTGTAGTTAGAATGCAGTATCGCTAATTCTGCCCGTTGCCAGCAGTTCGATCCTGACCGGCTCAAGGTTGACTCAGCCTTCCATCCTTCCAAGGTGGGAAAAATGAGGACCCAGACTGTTGGGGGACAAGATGCTAGGTCTGTAAACCACTTAGAGAGGGCTTTAAAGCACTGTGAAGCAGTATATGTCTAAGTGCTATTGCTATCTTTTCTTTCTTCCTTCTTGTAGTTAGAATGCAGTATCGCTAATTCTGCCCTTTGCCAGCAGTTCGATCCTGACCGGCTCAAGGTTGACTCAGCCTTCCAGATTGTTGGGGGCAAGAGGCCAACTCTGTAAACCATAAAAGCACGGTGAAGCGGCATAGAAGTCTTAAGTGCTATTGCTTCCCAAGTCAGAATCTTAATCCGCTGCAACGAAGGGCCTTCCCAGCTGTCCTGGGAGGTACCTGGGATCAAGGTGTGGACCTGTGGCTTTGTGAGTAGCTTCCTGAAGATCCGTAAAGGAGGGGCTGCCGATGCCCCGAAACAGGAGCTGATGTCACCGAGCTCACCAAAAATTAAAAAAAATTAAAAAACGCTGGAAGGTCCATGTTCTTTATTCTGCATTAATACATTGCAATTGCTTTGACAGAGTCCGGCATGTAAATACTACAGAGGGAGCACCCCCCCCACCCCCCAAAAAAGAGGCGTTTGCAACCTTAGTGCAGGTTTTCCCCAAGCGAAGGCTAAATCCTTTTTAACTCTTTTGTTTGCTTCTTTTTTTTTTTGTTTCCTTAAAAAATACATTAAAGAACGTACCACACACATATTGCACTTGCCTCCAGAGTAAAAGATTGTGGGGAAACCACCCTATCCAAAAAAATAAAACAAAAAACAAAAACCCAACTTCTCACCAAAGTCTCTTCAAAGGGACCTGCGTTTTCAACGGATAAAGCTAGTCGTCTCCTAAAAAAAAGAACACGCAACAGTAGCGTTCACGAAAACCCTCCGAAAGGACCTGCACAGTAAATTGGACGAAAAGAGCTACACTTTGAACGAGCTGGAACACGGGGGGAAGGAGGAGGAGTGGCGGTCCCGGTAGGCAGGGTTGAGCCCGGCTGGGAAAACGCCCGTTGCCTGGATCGCCGTTGTCGGAAAGACAGCAAAGGAGCCAGAAACACCAGAGACTGTTTAAAAGCAGAGGGAGAGATGGAGGGGGTCTTTGAACGGGTTTTACATTCAGAGGCTCGGTCTCAACGTGGGGGGATGGGTGGGGGAGGAGGGGAGAAAAAGCAACCCCTCCCAACAAGAGAATGAGGCTGGGGGGTCATTTGGGGAGCCCCCTCCCCAATCTGCACCACAAACTGGCCCCTTGGAAGCAGTTGGGAGCCCCAGATCAGCTCGGTTGCCCGGCCTTCAGTCAACCTGGCGTCCCTTCCGAGCCCTCCTGGAATAGATCTCTAGCAAAAAGAGATACCTGCGGAGAGGTTTGGCTACCTGTGCAGTCGAGGGGGGGGGGGGGGGGTTGCACAAAATCAGCAGGCTTCTGCACCGGGGTTGCCCCTGCGTGGGTAATCGGGATGCTACGAGAAAGTGTGTTAACGCTCCTTAGAAAGGTGGGATGGCAACCGAGCGGCCATCTCTGGCCCAGCAGGGTTCTCGCTAGCTCAGTCTGGTCTGCTGTAAGGGGACAGGCTGGTAGGTGGGGAGAGGTCTTCCTCCAGGGTTCAAAGAGGGAAGGAAGGGCTGACCTGGGCTCCACCTTGAGGTCCCCAAGGTGGCCGATGGATTTCCTTAGGCTGGGGCGATCTCTTCCCGCTCATGAAAATCGAACGAGGGTTGACCCCATGGGAGGAGGCAGGTTTTCATGCCCCGTTGGGTGTGAAACGCCTGGGGGGTGGGGTGGGGGTGAGGGTGGGGAGAAAGCACCTTCCAAAGCCACGGCCCAGCACCATGGGAACACGGATTCCTTCTCCCAGGAATTGGAGCTGAGACGGAAGGGAAGCGCCATCGCCATTAAGAGGGGCCTTCCGCCCTTCTCAGGGATGGTCCAAACTTTTCAAACAGAGCGGAAGAGATCTAGGCTATTTGGGGCTGAATGGCTTCTCCCCCAAATGTTATTGCAGTTACCCCACAACTGGGTTTTTCAACCGTGGCCGTTTAAAGACGGGTGGACTTCAACTCCCAGAATTCCCCCTAGCTTCCTGGCTAAGGGGAAGTCTGGGAGTTGAAGTCCACCCGTCTTAAAACGGCCAAGATTTGAGAAATGCTATCCTTCAGCATCAAATGGGCCAGCAGATCGCCAGAATGGATCCCAGGAACGAAACCTTTGCTTTCTACCCGGCTAATTTTGCGGAGTGACCCTTTTTTTTGTTTGTGCTTAAAAAAATTGGGAGGTTGTGCTTCAATTTTTACCCATAAGGCTTCCAACCCACCAGTCTGTCTCAAATGCTAAGCCTCCCCACTCCTCTCGAAACAAATTCGTAATATATTTGTGTCTTTCCTAGAGAGGCTGATGCTTTTACAGAGCAGACACCTGTTGAAGTGATGAACGAGTCAATGGTTACCGATCCTAAATATTGCTGTAATACTTCTTTCTTTTTTTTCCTTCCCCAAGGAAAATTAAAATCAGGCCTCTAAATGAGTGAGTCAGAAAGAATTATGTGGTGGGGAAAAGAAACACGAAACCTGCATTCCACACGGTGGAACCTGGTCTCTGAAGGGACTTTGGTGTCAGCCTAGACAAGAGATGGGGGTGGTTTAAAAAAAAAAACAAAACCAAAAACTTCAGAATTAAAAAAAAAAAGAAAGAAAGAAAGGGTCTTAGAAAGAACCGAAAAAAAGGCACGGCACTATCACTTCACATGGGTTTTCTGGTAAGCTTATTCTGCTTTGTCCTTATAACACTACACCCCTAAATAGTTGCCCAAATATGCAAAGCCTAAGAACAACCATCCACGCACACTCTTGAAGTCCAAGTAGATTTGCTTCCTCTAAAAAAAAGAAAAAAAGAAAAAAAAAGAGCTACAAAGGGCAGCTTAGAACAATTTGTCCAGTGATCAAGCTCTTCCCAAGGTTGCCTTGATGCTGCTTTAGCTTCAGACTCCTGGATCTCCTTCCCTGCTGATCTCCTGGAGGACCTTAACGATCCCTAGATGTTGACTCCCCAAGTTGAATTTCAAGATGGACTGAGGGACGTTTTCGTCGACGATCCAGGGAGTGCAAAGATTCGGAGTTCCCCGCAAGTCATCCGGCCAACGAAACAGAAGTCCAAAGAGTTCCTGCAAGTCTTCTGAAGAACATCTACACAGGAACGGGGAACTATGGCAACTTTTACGACTTGTGGACTTCCAACTTTGGAAGTTGTGAAGTCCACAAGTCTGAAGAGGGCCACGGTTTCCCACTTCTGATCTACAGCCTAGCTTAGCTTAGCAGACCAATTCTCAAGCCCTGGGACATCCTACATTCCTGACTGGCTTCCGTGTCGACGACCTCTCGGCCAGATTCCAATGGAAAAAAAATAATAATAATGTATTGCTTTTATTGCCAAGTGTGGTGTAGAGCAAATTCTTCACTCCTCTTCCTGAATTCTCCCAGGTTTCCTCTGACAAGAGGTTTGAGCGGTGAGTAGAACACCCAAAATTTCTGGAAGGACCCTTCCTTCTCAGAAAGCGGGGTTTCCTCTTCCCTTCAGAGTCGTTCTTCATTCTGTGTGAAGGTGCAGGGCCTGCCTTCAGCCCTCCTCCGCTACTACCAGTTCAGAGAGTTTGACTCTTCATCCGCGAAGCTCAAAGATTTGGAGAAGCAGCTGTGGAGGCGGGACACAAGAGCCCAGATGGAAATCCGCAGCCACGGTGTGACTTGACTTCGACCCACTGTCTCTTTCTCCAAGAAAGCACCCCCAAAGCTGCTAGTTCACCAAGACGTAGCCTCCGTGTTGGGGATCGACCGTCTCCATCATTTCACAATCCAAGAGCCCGGGCAACTGGGCAAGGTTTAAGGTGTCATAACTGGACTGAGACCCTGGAAGTTCTGAGCCCCTCTGGATGTTGGTCATGGCTACGCCGCTCTGCTGGGGGGGCTCCAGGGGATACGGAGGCTGGCCGGCATAGTCTAGGTCGGGCGAGAGGCCGAGCGGCCCTTCGCAAGTCTGGTAGGGATACTGTTGCTGCTGGGATGGAACTTGGGGGGAGCCGTGGAGGGTGGGGGGAGGTTGCTGGCCGAGCTGCAGCTTCTGATACTGGCTGAGGAAAGGGTCGTATTGCATGTCTTCGGCAGACGGCGGCTCCATGACGGGGCTCAAGGGCTGCACCAGGCTGAACTGGGAAGGAGGAGGAGGAGGAGGAGGAGGAGGAGGAAGAGGGGGCTCCTTGTGGCAAGGGAGGGGCAGCTGGCTGGATCGGGAGTAGGTGCCCTCGGCGATCTGCATCTGGTTGAAGTAGGTCTGCAGCTGGGATTGCTTCTGGAGGAAGAGGTGCTTCTGATACAACCTAAATCAAGAGGCGGAGAATAGCGAGTTAAGTCTGCTTTCCCGTCAGCCGGGGATCTCCAACCCTGGCAACTTTTAAGGCTCATGAACTTTAGCTCTCAGAATTCTCCAGCCCAGTTTGACAAGAGAATTCTGTTAACTTCATGATGTACTGAGTGGGAAGGGAAGAGCTGGGCTAATTAGGTTGCGGCGACTTTTCTTCCAGCAACAAAGGGAGTGTTTAGTGTGTGTGTGTGTGTGTGAAAATTCTGCTTCCAGTGGAAGAACCTGCTGTTAAGGTGGGCCGTGTTCTCCTGAAGTTGTCCTCTTATTCAGTCTTTGCAAAATGGGGCTTGTTGGGATCCTCACCTGCCCCCCCGAGTTTAGGGCTCACCTGTGCTCCTGCAGCTGCTGTTCCAGGCTCCGAGGTATCTCCTTGCAAAACATCTGGCATGCGTGCTGAGCTTTGGAAAGCAGGCTGGGCTTCTGGAAGGAGAAAGGGAAGAGAGAGAGGGAGAGGGAGAGGGAGAGGGAGAGGGAGAGAGAGAGAGAGAGAGAGAGAGAGATGGGCCTCGCTGCAATGCGCAAAGTTTCAAAGCTGCCATCCGAAGTCTTGACAAGTCAGGTGAGAGGGCTGAATTTGTGGGCTGGGTCTAAGACTCGCTCCCCCTCCCCCCCATCACCTGGGAAGGAGGCAACGGCTTTGCAGAGAAGACACAACCCCTCCCCTCCTGCCCCCCCACCTTCCCACTCAGTGGCTCTGAGAACGAAAGGCAGCCTCTTCCAATGAACAACGTATCTCCGTTGACTTTAAGGCTTTCCAGGAAGGTGACGTACCTGAAGCCGGTGCTGCAGATACTGCGTTTCTAAGCTCTGACGCCTGGATAGCAACGGGGGACGGAGGCTGCTGGGGAAGGTGGAAGCGGCCTCCTGGGGCAAGGATGCTTCTTCCTTCAGAGAAAAAGAGGGGTGGAGAGAAGAACATCTCATCGGCCAAATGATCTCCTTTTGTGGTTTGGAGCCAAAGGTGGGCTCAGAAAGGTCCAGAAAAAGAAATAGCCACTGATCAAACTCTTGGGGAAGTGGGGGGAATTCAAAATAGCTCCACCTTCCACCACAGCGGTGAAATCCTCCTGGTTCGCACCGGTTCAGGCAAACCGGTAGTGATAAAAAAAAAGCTACTGGGTCCTTCCAACCGGTATTTCCGACGATCAGCTGTGCTGCGCGATTTAAAACAATCAGCTGTGCTGCGAGCCTGAGTAGCATAGGGGAGTAATGCCTCCTACAAAGGCAGCATTTAAGATCCAGCTGCCTGCAATTACTTGCGAGTTCGATTCCAGGCAGGCTCAAGGTTGACTCAGCCTTCCATCCTTTATAAGGTGGGTAAATTGAGGACCCAGTTTGTTGGGGGCAATAAGCTGACTTTGTATAAATATACAAAAGTATGAAGGCTATTGCTTAACGCATTGTAAGCCGCCCTGAGTCTCCGGAGAAGGGCGGCATATAAATCAAATTAAAAAAAAATTAGAAAATAAAAATAAAAAAATTGCTCGAAAGCAGGAAATCCTGCTTTTTAGTGAATCTAAATCGCGCGGCACAGCTGTTGCCCCCCTCGCTGCTCTACTTACCTTCCCAACCCTTCTTTTTCTGCATGAAGCATCCGTTTGGCACATATTGTGCCTATGCAGTATGCATTTTGTGCGCACTGGGCATGCCTAGAGCAGTGAACCGGTAGCAAACCGGGAGAAATTTCACCACTGCTCCACCACCACCTCCAAGCCACCCTCAAATGTTCAGCCTGCATTTCTGTGGTATGGAGGAAGGAGGAGCAAAAGATCTGAGCAGAGGTTTGGGCCACCAAGAAGATCTCCAGATCCTCAGATTCTCTAGACTGGCAGGAATGGCACCAAGACAGTAGACAGAGCCACATTTCATGCCCAGCTGAATCAAAACCCTGGGCCTGACGTGCTGCTGCGGCTTCTATCATCCCACATCGATCTAAGCCCATGATGGCGAATCTACGGCACACGTGCCACCATATTGGTGGGCATGCGAGCTCAGCTCCAGTGCTGGCCAGCTCATTTTTGGGCCTTTTGGGCCCACCGGATGTAGGGAAACAGGCTGTTTCCTGCCTCCTGAGGGCCTCGGGGTGGTGGCGGCGAGGAAGGTCCATTTTTCGCCCTCCCCAGGCTCCAGAGCCTTTCTAGGCGTCTGGGGAGGGCGAAAATGGCCTTCCCCATCCCCCTGGAGGCTGGAAACGGCCCGTTTGCCAACTTCCGGTCCCACCTAAGACATCTGCACACCTTCCAAGGTAGCTTCAGGAACGGGTTTGTTTATCATGTAGGAGCTCAGCGACTCCAGAGAGCCCCAACCCAGATGATGAAAATTCGTCTCCAAGGACGTACCTGCTGGGGACCACTCCCAAGGTCTTGTAAGTGAGGAGAAGCGGATTCCAGAGAAAGTTCGTCTTCGGACCTCATCTGGTCATACAGCAACTGGACTTTGTTCAGCTCCAGGATGCCTTTGGTTCTGGCCAGGTTCTGAAGGTGTTGCCTGAACGCTACAATTCCTGTTGGAAGGTTAAAGAGCAGAGAGTGTCGAATGGAGATTCTCGGCCATCCAGGGTCACAGTTGTCCCAAAGGTGCTTTTTCAAGAGGCCACTGGACTTTCTGGTTTTTCTCTGTAAGACATTTCACTTCTCATCCAAGGAGCTTCTTCAGCTTACTAAAGAAGCTTCTCGGATGGGCTGCAGAGCTGAAGAAGCTTTTTTTTTTGGAGAAGAAGTGAAATGTTCCTCAAAGGAAGTCTAGCTGCCTCTTAAAAAAAGCACCTCTGGGTAAAGAGCAGAGCAATTCCAAGTATTTGTTTGTTTTATTTACTGTATTTGTCAAGCATATATAAGAGTACAGATAAAGTTATAAACATGATTATGAATACATGAAATGTATATGAATACAAAGGGACGGTAGACACATTGGTGTGCTTATGCACGCCCCTTACAGACCTCTCAGGAATGGGGTGAGGTCAATAGTAGACAGTCTAAGGTTAAAGTTTTGGGGGTTTGGGGAAAAAACCACAGAGTCAGGTAGTGCATTCTAGGCATTGACCACTCTATTGCTGAAGTCGTATTTTCTGCAATCGAGTTTGGAGCAGTTTACCTTGAGTTTGCATCTATTGTGTGCTCCTGTGTTGTTGTGGTTGAAGAGATTTAAAGATTCTTTCACATGCAGATTGTGGGGTCTGAATTCTCTCTGAGTGCCAGCTGCGAGTTTGCAAGAGGCAATCCCAAACCCGGCTTTGGCCAAGTCAACCCATCGCGGCCCCGACTCCTGCAGCCCATGGCAAGGAGGCTTCGGCCATGAAAGACCGCCTGTCCCTCTGACGCCCCTCCATCCAGAGCAGTTTACCTTGTGTCAGGGAGGTGTCCGATGCCCTGCGCCCCTCTCGAAAGCTGACTGGGGAACGGTTGTGGGCTTCCCGCTTGTGGGCTGCCAAGGCCTGCATGGCTGGATTAGGCGGTCTCAGGCCAATGAAAGGGGGGGTCAGCCTAGGAGCGGGCGGGTTGGCCAGAACCATTTCCTTCAAGGAGGAGGTGTCTTCCAGGAAGTTTAAATCCCTCTGGATAGACCCCATGTCGTATTCCGCGTCAACGCTGCTCAAGGATTGGTTCTCCTCCATGGAGAAGACTTTTCCTTCAGGACCCAAGAGGAAACACAAGAACAGAATTAGCCAGGATCCGCCAGGATCGTTGTGTCTGAAGTCCTAGAAAGGCAAACAGATCCTCTTTGGGGGACCTACAAGAAGGGTTTTTTTCTCAGTAGTGTTTTCATTTTTCCTGGCCCACAATAGGCTACTTTTGACTTGACAGAATGCGGCCAACGTTTCTCCTCTCTGGCTCTCTTAAAGTCTTGGCAACTTTGAGAAGTGTGGGCTTCAACTCCCAGAATTCCCCAGCCAGCCAGTCCTGCTTCCAACTGAACAGAGCAGAGAGCCCCATGCTTCCACCCCGCTGAAGGCAGGCAGGAGAGGGATGTCTCCTCCTGCGTCCTTTGGAGCTCTCCACTGGGCCTTTGAAACCTTGCTTTGGTTTCGACACTCTGTGACCTGACCTCCCGTTCAGGCAGGTTCTCTCCCTCCCTCCCTCTCTCTCTCTGGCTCTGGGAAATCCAGAGTCTACAGGAAATGCAAAGGCATGCATGAATTGCTTTAGAGGAAGGACCCTCCTAAAAGGAGCCGTTTGATCAATGGTGATTTTGGTAAATCCTACTTCTTCCTTCCTTTCTCTTTCTTTCCTTTCTTTCTCTCCTTCCTTCTCTCTCTTTCCTCCCTTCTCTTTTCTCTTTTCTTTCTTTCCTTTCTCTCCTTCCTTCCATTCTTTCTCTCCTTCCTTTCTTTCTTCTTTCTCATTATTTCCTTTCTTTCCTTCCTTCTTTCTCTTTCTTTCTTTCCTTTCTGTCTCCTTCCTTCTCTTTTTCTCTCCTTCTCTCTTTCTCCTTCCTTCCTTCTTTCTCCTTTCTTTCTTTCTCTCCTTCCTCCTCTTTCTTTCTCTCTCCTTCCTTCTTTTTCTCTTTCCTTCCTTCCTTCTCTCTCTCTTTCCTTCCTTCTCTTTTCTCTTTTCTTTCCTTTCTGTCTCTCCTTCCTTCCCTTCTTTCTCTCTCCTTCCTTTCTTCTTTCTCTTTTCTTTCTCTTTCCTTCCTTCCTTCTCTTTCTTTCCTTTCTCTCCTTCTCCTTCCTTCCTTCCTTCCTTCTTTCTCCTTTCTTTCTCTCTTCTTCCTTCTCTTTCTTTCTTTCTTTCTCTCTCCTTCCTTCCTCCCTTTCCTTCCTTCTCTTTCTTTCTCAAAGCAGGCCATCCTTTCGAGGGTGGACAGGCCTTCCCTCTTGCAGACAACTAACATATGCCACACAAACGGAAACATGTGACCTGAGAGAAAAGTTGTTCTTCCTGGAGGGCTTGTCCTGTTTGCCACCAGCCCAACGAAGCCCTTGCCAGCTGGTGGCTTCTCAGCTGACACTGTTTGCTCTCCCCAATCTTCGCACCCTGTCATGAGATGGCTTGGCACAGCAAGCAGCCACCATCTGTGCGCTTCTACTCCTCGGGTCTTCCTACCAAGCAAATTCACGGCTGGTTCCCAAGGCAGGCAGAAGACTCACGGGGCCTCCTTTCTTGACGGTTGAATACCGTGGGATGTAAACTGGGAGTGGGAGGACCTTCTACTGCACCCCTTCGGTGGTCTGTAGGGTTAGACCTCCTACCGGTCTTCCGCTTGTGACATGAAGTCAATGAGATTTCACAGAGCGAGCACTGCTCTCCGGCCTTTAAGGGGGACTCCACGAGATCAGTGTGGAAGCACCAGGAGGCTTTCGAGGAGAGATTGGACAAACATCCCATCTCCTGCTTGAGCAGGGGGTTGGACTAGAAGACCTCCAAGGTCCTTTCCAACTCTTGTGATTCTGTTATGCTGTTTTCCTTCCTTCCTTCCTTCCTCTCTCTCTCTCCCCCATTCCCATCTCCTTCCTTCCTTCCCTCCCTTCCATTTTTCCCTCCCTTCCATTTTCTCCTTCCTTCCTTCCTTCCTTCCTTCCTCCCTCCCTCCCTCCCTCCCTGGAGCTTTTAAAAAGAGATGGGACACCTATTTTTCTGGAATGGTCTAGGTTTTTTTTTTTAATTATATTTGTATGCCGCCCTTCTCTGGAGACTCAGAGCGGTTTACAATGCGTTAAGCAATAGCCTTCATACTTTTGTATATTTTATACAAAGTCAGCTTATTGCCCCCACAAACTGGCTCCTCAATTGACCTACCTTACAAAGGATGGAAGGCTGAGTTAACCTTGAGCCTCGAACCTTGCAATAATTGCAGACAGATGGATCTTAATAACAGGCTATTAGCCTGTTGAGCTATCTGAGGCTCTGAGGGTTTCCTGCTTGAGTAGGGGGTTGGACTAGAAGACCCCCAAGGCCCCTTCCAACTCTGTGATTTTGTCATCAACCTTCCTCAGCCTGGAGTGGTGGGATCGTCCTTCCAGAATTTCCCAGGCAGCATAAGGCGGGGGAAGCTCAGATCAGAAATGACCCCTTCGTCTGAAGCTCTGATCTCCAGGCTGGACCCTCGGACCCCTGTTTCGTACCTGGGCCTGGCATGGCCAAGAGGGGATTGGTCACTTCTGCCAGGGTATGTCGCCTCTTCCCACTGCGAGATCCTTGCAACGCCGCGAAGGCCTGGGCAGGATCCGTTTCAGATTCCCCTTCGGCTTCGATCCCTTCATCGATGGACGTTTCCATCATGCTGGTCGGGAGGGACTGGCACCCCTTCCTCACCATCATTGGGGGAACAGGATCTAGCAGGCAGCCATTCACCTAATGAGAAGGAGAAAAGAAACCGGGTGTGTGTGTGTGTGTTGAAAAGAGAAATGTGCATGGAAGCCATTCGTTTAGTGACGAGAGAATCAGCGATAGTCATTTACTTAGTGAGCAAACTTAAAACGGCACTGAAAAAAGTAACTAATGAGCAATGGATTTGGGGTTTTAAATTGACTAGCCAAGGAGTTAATTCATTTTAGTTTTCTTATAACTTTTGTTACTTTATGTATTTTAATTTTGCCTGTTCACCGCCCTGAGTCCCTTCTGGGAGAAGGGCGGTATATCAATCCGAAATAAAATAAATGAATAAATAAAAATCATTCGCACTTGTGACAATCAAAGCATCTCCCATGGTCATGTGATCAAAAATAGGGATAAGAGTTGATTTAAAAGAGCTGGAGTGGCACAGTGGCGAGAATACAGTAATGCAGTAATGACTCTTGTCCACTTGTCAGGAGTTCGATCCTGACCGGCTCAAGGTTGACTCAGCCTTCCATTCTTCCGAGGTCGGTAAAATGAGGACCCAGATTGTTGGGGGCAAGAGGCTGATTCTGTAAACCGCTTAGAGATAAAGGTAAAGGTTCCTCTCGCACATATGTGCTAGTTGTTCCCAACTCTAGGGGGCAGTGCTCATCTCCATTTCAAAGCCAAAGAGCCAGTGCTGTCTGAAGACATCTCTGTGGTCATGTGGCCGGCATGACTCAATGCCAAAGGCGCAGGGAACACTGTTCCCTTCCCACCAAAGGGGGTCCCTATTTTTCTACTTGCATTTTTTACCTGCTTTCGAACTGCTAGGTTGGCAGAAGCTGGGACAAGTCACGGGAGCTCAGCCCGTTACGCGGCACTAGGGATTTGAACCGCTGAACTGCCAACCTTTCAGTCAAAAAGCTCAGCATCTTAGCCACTGAGTCACCGTGTCCCTTGTTAAACCGCTTAGATTATGAAGGGGTTTATAAGTGCAATTGCTGTTGCTATTGCTAGATGAGTGTTTCTTGACCTTAGCCAGTTTAAGATGGATGGACTTCAACTCCCAGAATTCCCCAACTAGCAAGGATCACTGTGAAAGGGGGTTTCTCATACCCGCCATGCTCTTTTCACAAGAGACTCTGCCCCTCTCTCCAGCTTGCCGTGGGTCTCTTCAGCCCCCATCTCTGCTGAAGTCTTAAGCCCAAGCTCACCGGAGCAGCTGGGCCTTTGTATAACCATGGTGACGGTGTCGCTCCCCATTAATCAAGCTTAGAGCCAGCCCCTTTTACTGGGGAGGGGGAGGAAGTGTGCAGGGAGGGGCTGGAATGCAGCCACAAGCAGCAAAAGGGAACACAAGCATCACGCCACGCAATCCCCCTGCAGACGCCCTTACCTTGGGGGTGTCGATTCTCTCTTCCTCCATGAAAGCCGTTTCCGCCTGGCAGACGGATCTGGAGAAGGAGAAGGTCTCGGCAGTCGGAGGGAGGCCAGGAGACCTTCGGAGCCGTAGGTTTTGAGAGTGCAAGTTTACAGGTGCAACGGAAGCCTGCAAAGGGCGAGAGAAAAGGACGGTCAAAAGAGGATTCAAGCAGAAGCCCAAAGGAAATGGGGAAGTTCAAAGATTCTATGGAATGGAATGGAATGGAATGGAATGGAATGGAATGGAATGGAATAGAATAGAATAGAATGGAATGGAATAAAAGAGAAGAGAAGAGAAGAGAAGAGAAGAGAAGAGAAGAGAAGAGAAGAGAAGAGAAGAGAAGAGAAGAGAAGAGAAGAGAAGAGAAGAGAAGCAGAATAGAGGATGGGATAGAATGGAATGGAATGGAATGGAATGGAATGGAATGGAATGGGAGAGGAGAGGAGAGGAGAAGAGAAGAGAAGAGGAAGTAGAATAGGCGATGGGATGGGATGGGATGGGATGGGATGGGATGGGATGGAATGGAATGGAATGGAATGGAATGGAATGGAATGGAATAGAATAGAATAGAATAGAATAACACAATTGGACGTTCTAGATTGTCCAACCGCTCTAGAACAGAGCCCGAGGGTGAGGGGTGGGGTTTACCTTGGCGACTGTTTGCTCGGCGATGGTGCTGGGTCGCCGCTGGCGAGAGTCTAACCGCTGATCGATGGGGAAGCTGCTGCGGTGGGACTTCAGCCTCTCTACTAGCAGGTAGTAGATAGCAGCAAAGTGGTTGTAGCTCTTATCCTGCAGGGACTGAGAAGGAAACAAGCAGGCGAGAGTTAAGTCAGAAATCTTCCCCAAGATTTCCAGAGGTGGGGAAAAAAATGCACACCACAGGAACCAAGACTCAGGTGAGCCTGAGGATACAGATAAACCTCCAAGTGCTTCAAAGACCCCTCTAAAAGGATGCAAATGACCAGCTGCCTTGTCTGCAAGGGAGATCGATCCTTCCCTTCCCCACCATCCTGTCAGAACTGAAGAAGCTTCTTGGATGAGAAGCGAAACGTTCCAAAGCCTGGTAGCTCAGCAGACTAAAAGCACTGTGATTAACACCAGCTGTCTGCAATTACTGTAAGTTCCAATCTCACTAGGCTCCAGGTTGACTCAGCCTTCCATCCTTTCTAAGGTAGGTCAATTGAGGACCCAGTTTGTGGGGGCAATAAGATGACTGTCAGGTTTCGAGGTCGTCTCAAATAAACTGCATTTCAAACAAAATCTTTGATGAAAAAACTCTCCTTTATTAAGCACGACATTCTAACTCCGACTCATCCTAGCCAACACTGACTTCCGACCCAAAAACCCTCCCTTTCCTTTCCCCCACTCCTCTGCACTCATTGACTACCTTCCAAGTCACTCTACCCCTAATCTACTGCTCCAGCTCCAAGGAATTTCCCCCCTCCCATCCCAACTCCTAGGGGGTATTATCTCCAGGGAAAATAAGTAGGTGAAAAGTCAACCGTCCCTTTCCAGACGCTTCTCCTTCTTATGTCAGCACTAGAGTAAGTGCAGCTTTGTATAAAATATACAAAAGTATGAAGGCTATTGCTTAACGCATTGTAAGCCGCCCTGAGTCTCCGGAGAAGGGTGGCATATAAATCAAATCAAATCAAAGAAAAAAACAAGAAAAGTCCTGAAAAACCACCTCTGGGACAACCACGACTTGGAGGACGGAGAACCTCTACAGACTTTTTACATGAAGTGTACCCAGCGGTGGCCTTCAAAAATTTTAGCAAGGGATTCTCTGCCTGATTGCTGGGTGGGCGTGGCCATGGGTGGGCGTGGCCTAGTTGGCCTCCTGCACCACAGGGGGCGTTTTTGCCCTCCCCGGGCCCCAGAGGCTTTTCTCGAGCTTCCGGCAGGGCAAAAATGGCCTCCCCACACTCCAGAGGTCCTCTGGAGGCCGGAAATGGGCCCATTTTCAGTCCTGCCGAACTTCTGGTAGGCCTGTTTTCCACCCTCCCCGAGCCTCTGTGTGTGCCCTGCACTTACCTGCATCCAAAACAGGCCAGGCGGGACTCCTGGGAGGGGCGGGGCAAGGTGGGCGGGGCCAGCCAGGAGTGGGGTTTGGGAGTTCTCTGAACTGCACAGAATCTTAGCTAGAGGTTCTTCTGCGAACCCCCAGCAGCCTACCCGAGTGTACCCCAATCATTTCAGCCTAATGAGGGACAACGGACTCTTACACCTGGTGGCCGTTGGGGGTTCCCACTCCAACCCCCCCTCCTTTTGCAGAGGGGAGCTCAACCTCTCTACCCACTCAGGTTTTCTGATCCCTGCAAAAGCGAAACTCAACTCGTCTTTCCCAATTCCGAGGCCCCGGAGAGAAGCGAAGCTCAAAGTTTCATTGACGTACATCCTCCCACCCCCACCCCACCTCTTAACCTCTCCCCCCCCCCCCCCACTCCCCACCTCCTGCTGGAGTTGCTGGCAGGAAGCATTAATATTACAGGCTCCACACCAGCTAAAAATATCGACCGCTCTTAGGAAGTGATCGCACGGAGTCCGTCGGGAACACTTGAGCATTTATTTCTGGAAAGAAGCAACTCGGGTTGGAATCCTAGACGAGAGACCGAAAATATAAAAGGCAGCTCTGCATGTTTCTTAAAAGAGGGAGTCCGTGCTCGGGCCCGGCAGAAGCTTTGATGCAGAAAAAGAAAACAAAGGGTTTTGATTTCCTGTTTTTCTTCCGGCTCGAAATTTCCCAAAACTTCCCGGACAAACAACGGCCGCTTGTCCTTTGGATGCTAAACCTCGAACGTGAAACTTTTAAGGAGTGTTCCTGCGTTTATAAACCCAAGGGATGAACATTCCTGCAATCATGAGAACCGGCTCCTTTCTTAAAGGAAGAAAACAGTGATCTGGGTTGCCTGGAGGGAATTTCCAAAAGTTGTGGTTAGAAAAAAACAAAACAAAAAATGAAAGGAAAACTACCTATTTTTCCCCCAGCTCTGATATATATATATATCTCCCCCTCCCCCGAATTGCACAATAAATTAGGAGCAACAATGGAAATAAAACGTGCTAATAAGACAGCCTCTTCCCGACATTTTTGGAGACCTAAGATATAGATACTCCTTGAGTTACAACAACAATGGGGATCGGAATTTCCACTGCTAAGCAAGTTCTTAAGTGAGTCGCGCCCGATTCGACTAACGTTTTGGCCACCTTCGTTACATGAATCCCTGCGGTTGTTAAGTGGACATGAGGTCATTAAGCGGATCCAGCTTCCCCCACAGACTCTGCCCGTTAGAAGACTTGGCTTGTGATCTGGGAAGGATCCCAAGGGACATCGCAAGTATGGTAATATCTGCCTGTTGCCCAAACACCCCAATTTTGATCATGCTGTGACCGAAAGTTGTGTCGGTCATAAGTGCAAGGACCACGAAAGCCAAATGGTCACTAAACAAATGGCTGCAAATTACAGGACTACCCTATAAACGGAATTACTTTTATTCTGCAATTATTTTACTAAAGGAATGCAAATATTGTAGAGGCAGATATTTCTCTCTCTGGGCACAATGAAAATATATCTGCTGAACAAAACTCCGCATTGGTGACGGGAAGGGCATCCGGCCATTAAAACACTCAGCTCCATTCTGTTGCCCAGACTCCACCCTGGCAAGGGATTATGGTGGTCGTTAAAAGGATGCAATGAATGCAAGCATTTAGGCCCCTCTGCTGGAAGTACCTCCCCCAAAGTCCTGAGAATGAAATAAAAATCAGATCTTCACTTGCAGAGCAATAATCCAAGAGAATAAACCAGAAATCACCAAACTTGGCAGCTTTAAGTCTTGTGGACTTCAACTCCCAGAATTCCCCAGCCAGACGTGAAATCCAGATATTTTAAAAGCATGCTGGTTGGGGAATTCTGGGAGTTGAAGTCCACAGATTTTAAAGCTGCCACTTTTGGAGGCCCCTGGGTTAAATCATTTCTTATGCTGGAGATGGTTTTTACCTCAATGGTCTTTTGCTGGTCAATTCCCAGGCTGTGCATCAACCTCAGGACTTGCTCATTGTATTCTCCGATGGGAGGTCCGTTCTCTTGCCCCCGGGAATAGAGAGTGGGTCTTTGGACCGGAACCTCCATTAGCATCCACTTGTGCTCCTTAATCTGAGCAATGCTCAGTCTCTTGGATGGATCCAGAACCAGCATCCTCCGGATGAGATGCTCGCACTCTGCACGGGCCCCAAAAATGAGAAACAGAGTTGGGTACAGGAAGGGGACTGTCTTGATGTAGAATAGAATAAAATAATAGAATAATAACTTGACTGTCACTTCTGAATGTACACTAACCGGCATATACTGTATTTTCCCGAAAACAAGACCCTGTGTTATATTTTTTTGAACCCCGAAATAAGTACTTGGCCTTATTTTCGGGGAGGTCTTATTATTTTGGGGCGTGTGGAGCAAGACGGGGCTCCTCTTGCCGTCTTACCTGATTTCCAGCTCTGTGTTTAAGTATTTTTGGGAAGGGCTTATTTTAGTGCATGAGCTCAAAAGCCAGACTGGGTTTATTATCACGGGATGTCTTATTCTCGGGGAAATAGGGTATTAAAATGAAATTTCAACCAGAGGTGACCCAAACTTCAGTGCCATTAAGTTTAGTTTACTTTATTGTCACTGCACCCCATACAATGAAATTAAATGCCATCTTAAATGTACATTATACATAATAAAACTATTTAAAAAAAAACACACATCCTTCCCATTCTACATAATTATTATTCACATTCTACACATCATTACATCATCTATACATTACAAGCCATTGATACAGGTAATCACCCCTTAACGGCCCCTACTGGGACCAACAACTCCATCACTAAGTGACACGGTTGTTAAGTGAAACATCAATGGACAAATGGCTGCAAAAGTTGAGGGAGTTAGCAAAGATAGCTAAACCAAGTGCTTTGATTAAAGGAAAAAAAAATACAGTTAATTTTGTTTCTGCTTGGAAATCATTTCTGGACTTTGTGCTTGGGGAGCAAAAAAAAAAAAGAAACTTTGATTTTCGGTTTTGATAATTAGATAGGTTTGTCGTTAGAGAGGCAGCTAATTTATGCTATTCTGTAAAAGTGAAAAGTTGAGGTTTGATATTACTATCTTACTCTACTGCGTCAAAGAGAGTTGGAAGTCAACACCTCTTCTTTCTTTTTCCCCTCTTTTCTACACTTTTCCCTCCTCTATTCCCTCCTATTTTCTTTTGTATTTTATATTATAAACTAATTTAAAAAAAAAAGAACGTTAGAGTGAGACATCGCGTGATTGGGACTTGCAATTTCACCGCTGGGAAAGTGCAAGGATCGTAAACATCAGGTGGCAAAGGGCCCGAATGTCGATCATCTGACTATGAGGACAATGGACCAATCATAAAGGAGAGAGAATCGGTCCCTAAAGTGAGTTGCCCAAAGGCAAAAAAGAAGAAGAAGAAGAAGCGGATCTTTGGGCCTTCTTGTCGCCTCCTCTCTCCGTCACCTACAGCAGAGGAGAGTCTGCAGGGAATGAAGGCGGAAAGACCCCCGAAAGCAGCGGTGGCTGTACCTTCAGACATGAAATAGGGAATGCGGAACCTTCCTTCCAAAACTCTCTGCCGCAGGATGGGGAGGGTCGGTCCGTCGAAGGGCAAAGCTCCACAAACCAAGACGTAAAGGACCACGCCCATGCTCTGCAAAAGAGGATGGTGCGATCTGAGATCAGGGGACACAAGATGTCTTCAGCGCAACCCTGTTCCAAACACAGTAGTCATTGTATCGTATTTTGTTTCCTTCCTTCTCTTCCTCCTTCTTTCCTTCCCTCCCTCCCTCCCATTTTTCCTTCCTTCCCTTCCTCCTTTTCCCTTCCTTCCTTCCTCCCCACTCCCACTCTGATCATTTTCCTCTCCTTTACTCTTCCTTCCTTTCCTCCTTCCCATTTTTCCTCTGCTCCCTCCCTCCCTTTCCTTCTTTCCTCTCTCCCACCCATTCTCATCTCCTTCCTTCCCTTCCTCCCTTCCTCCCATTTTTCCTTTCCTTCTCTGCCTCTCCTTCCTTCCACTCTCCCATTCCCATCTCCTTCCTTCCCTTCCTCCTTCCTTCCTTTCCTCCCTCCCGTTTTTCCTTTCCTTCTCTGCCTCTCCTTCCTTCCACTCTCCCTCCCATTCCCATCTCCTTCCTTCCCTTCCTCCTTTTCCCTTCCTTCCTTCCTCCCACTCTGATCATTTTCCTCTCCTTTACTCTTCCTTCCTTTCCTCCTTCCCATTTTTCCTCTGCTCCCTCCCTCCCTTTCCTTCTTTCCTCTCTCCCACCCATTCTCATCTCCTTCCTTCCTTCCTTCCTTCCCTCCCTCCCTCCCGTTTTTCCTTTCCTTCTCTGCCTCTCCTTCCTTCCACTCTCCCTCCCATTCCTATCTCCTTCCTTCCCTTCCTCCTCTTTCCTTCCTTCCTTCCTCCCCACTCCCAGCTCCTTCCTTTCCTTTCTCCCTCCCTCCCACCCCCATCATTTTCCTCTCCTTTACTCTTCCTTCCTTTCCTCCCTCCCATTTTTCCTCTCCTTCCTTCCTCCCTCCCTCCCCAATTTTGCAACATCTGGCCGAGCCCTTCTCTGACCAGCCCTGGTTCCTATCAAAGCTACCATTAGGGAGCAAACATCGACCGGTTTTGTCAGCAAAGCTGGCCCCGCCCCACTGATCTCCGTGCTCTAAGGCACATTCTTTCCTTCTGGGATCTACAAGGCAGGATGTTTTCGTTAACAGCCCGGCCAAGTCAACAGCTCCTGCCATCAATCCCCGTTGTTTTGGCACATTTGCGGAGAGCGTGAGGTGCTTTTGTCAGCCTGCTTGGGGTGTGCAGAGGATTTATTTGGAAGTGAAGGGCAGGGAACCCTGGGCAGGGGGCAGCTGCTCCTCATTACTGATGGACGAAACAGGCTCACTGGACCAGCAGGGTGGGAGAGGACAGGCACTGATGTTGGGATCCTGCCCTGCTTCTGAAGGACCAACTTCAAAGATGCCCTTTGGTCCTTAAGGGACCCGCCCTACATCCGCCGTCCGGGCCTGCAACTGATCAGCAGATAGGCTGAACGCTGCTGGAAAGAATGCAAAATCTCTAGTCCGCTTCATGTTCTTCTCCCCTCGCCTTGCGTGACCCAAAACTTTGCCTTCAAATCCACAAGAGCCTGCAAAAGCATCCGCAGAAGCCCTGCTAATCCCAGGATAGGCTCAGAATGCATTAAAAAAACAAAAACAAAAAAACACCATAAGGCCCTGGGCTCTGCTAGGTGTCCTCTGAGGGACTCTCGGGACTCCCCTGTGTTTCCTTCTCCCTCAAGAGCTGCGTGAAGGAAGGCAGTACAGGGCTTGGATGAGCCCTACAGCAGGACTGCCAAAGGCCAGGCTTTCTTCTCCCTAGAAAGTTAGCAGCCCAAAATCCCTCCAGCCTTTTGAGAATCTGGTGGGGTCTCCCAAGGGGGAAGAACTTAATCTTCTAAACCCAGCGTTGATACGCCAACACAGCTTGGTCCAGATTCAGGATGAGAGAGAGAAAGACAGAGAAAACAAGAGAGAATGAGGGAGGGAGGGAGAGATAATGAGAGAGACAGAGAAAAAGAGAGAGAGGGAGAGAGAGAGATAATGAGAGAAAGACAGAGAAAATGAGAGGGGGAGAGAGAAAATGAGAGAGAGAGAGATAATGAGAGAAAGACAGAGAAAATGAGAGGGGGAGAGAGAAAATGAGAGAGAGAGAGATAATGGGAGAAAGACAGAGAAAATGAGAGGGGGAGAAAATGAGAGAGAGAGAGAAAATAAGAGAAGGGGGGAGAAAATGAGAGAGAGATAGAGATAATGAGAGATAATAAAAGAGAGAAAATGAGAGGGGGGAGAGAGAAAATGAGAGAAAGAGAATGAGAGAAAGACAAAGAAAATGAGAGAGGGAGAAAGAGAGAGAGAATGGGAGAGAGATAATGGGAGAAAGAGAGAAAATGAGAGAGGGAGAGAGAAAATGAGAGAGAGAGAGATAATGAGAGAAAGAGAGAAAATGAGAGAGGGGGAGAAAGAAAATGAGAGATAATGAGAGAAAGACAGAGAAAATGAGAGAGGGAGAGAGAAAATGAGAGAGAGGGAAAGAGAAAGACAAAGGAGGAGAATCAGAGTCCATTTTCTGCATCAGCTGAGCTGCTTCCCGTCTTGCAGGTTTCAACGGGAAACCCTTTTTGGTCTCCAAGCTCCCTTCTTGCGACAAGGAGGAGGTATTTTTAGCAAGTTAGAAAAACAAACTGTACGTAGAAAAGGAACAGGGCGTTTCAAGAAAAAGGAGCTGCTTCGTTTAACATGATGCAGATACCCAAATGTCCAGCTGCGGCCCCTCGTACTGTTGGCCTTCAAAGACCTCGGGAGCTGCGTAAGGAGGACTTCCGCACCACGTGGTCAGAGGCTCGCCGCTTTTGTAGAAGTTTCCAAACCCAAAATCTGCAGAGGAGGAAGAAGAAGAAGAAGAAAAAACACCAGATGGACAATGGATATTGCTGTTCTACCTGGCTAGGTGTCAAGCAAACACAAGCGGAAGATGATTTCTCATGGGTGCCAGCGGCCAGCAGAGCCGGTGGCAGGCTCAGACAGTGAGGAGGTTGGGGAGGAACATGGGCGAGTCCTGGAGTCTGGGGAAGGCTCGGATGAGGGCTCTGTGTCGGAGGCAGAGAGGGGGCCAGGGCCGTCTGACAGTTGTCAGCTGCCTTCGGAGTCGGACATCAGTGGGGCAGAAGAACAGCTGGAGCCTGTTCCCAGTCTGCGCATGCACAGAGCTGCCAGGAGGAGGGAACAGCTAAGGAACAAGGGCCGACTCAGGAGTAAAGCCACGGGTGGACGATGAATGGCCCCTCCCAGAGGGAATAAAGAGGAGCAAAAGGGGAGGGGAGTTTGCAGGAGACAATTAGTTTGTTTAATTGGTTTGTGACTCTCCGAGATGCCTTGCCAAGTTTTGAAGATATCGGCCTGGCAGGTCTCCAAGCCGGATAACGTCTGTGGCTGTAAATTCTCCCTCGAAAGACTTTGCTGGTTGTGAATGAGAGGAATTCACAGTAACTTAATAAAAAGGTTTTTTTGTCGGGACAAAGAGCCCGCTTCATGTTCTTGGGAAGCCTAGGTCAGGACATGTATGTAGAATACAGCAGTCTCTAACCCCAGGAGTCAAATTCAATGTCCCTCACGGCCATGTCACGTAAACGTGTTTGTTTAAACTTCTACGAAAAATGTAATATTCTTGGAAGTCTCAACCTGTGTGATCACTGTGGAGACCGGAAGTGGATGTTTTGGGTTTTTCCTTCCTTCCTAAAAAGGCAACTGGATTTCCTTGGTCTTTTCCTTTGAAAACATTTCGCTTCCTCATCCAAGAAGCTTCTTCAGTTCTTCTAGGACAGGGGTCAGCAACCTGGGGCTCCGGAGCTGCATCTGGCTCTTTGGGCCCTCTGCTGTGGCTCCTTGTCGGGTGATCCCACCACTGGCTGGCCCCGCCCTTCACCCTCCCCTCCCAGTCATTCCTCGCCTGGCCTGAGAAGGAAATGGTGACGGCAGGAGATGGAGAAGCAGCCAGGGCAGAGACAGAAAGAGGGGAAGGGGAGAGAGGGAGGGAGGGGAGAGAGAGAGATGTCAAAAGGATTTTGTGGTTCCCGGTGTTTTTAACAACTGGTTCTCTGCCCTAATGACTGGCTGGGTAGGTGTGGCTAGGGAGGGTCATGTGACTGGTAGAAGTGAGTGACATCGAGTTGGCCACGCCCACCCAGGTTTTGTGGCTCCCGGTGTTTTCTTTTCTGTAGGAAACGGGTCCAAATGGCTCTTTGAGTGCTTAAGGTTGCCGACCCCTGTTCTAGGATGAGAAACCAAAACGTTTTCAAAGAAAAGCACCAAGAAAGTCCAGTTGCCTTTTGGGTGGGGGGAGGAACAAAAAACCTTTGGGACAACCATGACCTGAGCAATTGAGACTCTCCCTAGACATCTAACCATTGGGAAGCTTTGCTGAGGATCCAAAATGAAGTTTTAGGAGACCCCGTTCACCTTTTCCCCACTGCCCCCTTTGCCGTTTGATTCAAAAAGCTCAGCTGAGCCCAGTTGGCATTTCGAAAGGAGGCGACCCGTGCTGGCTTAGATGGGGAAGTTAAAAAAAAAACCATCTGGGAACGGAAAAAAACAAAAGAAAAGCCTGCACTGTTCCACCGTTGCTAAGAAACTGCCTGGGACACCTGAGGAAGTCACCTGGCATCAGGCTTGGCTGGAGGCCGACTTGACCTCTCCTCCCTCTGCTTCGTCTTCTTGCCCCCTGCCTGGTTCAACCTCTCCAAATATCCATTTCACAGATTCACAATCATGTTTGTACTTATATCGGTTATCTCAGAGGTCTTCAAACTTGGCAGCTTTAAGACTTGTGGACTTCAACTCCCACAATTCTGGGAGTTAAAGTCCACAAGTCTTAAGGGCTGCCAAGTTTGAAGACCTCTGGGATAGATAGATAGATAGATAGATAGATAGATAGATAGATAGATAGATAGATGGATGGATGGATGGATGGATGGGATACATAGAAGATGGATAGATAGATAAGACAGACAGAAGATGGATAGATGGATAGATAGATAAGATAGACAGAAGATGGATAGATGGATGGATGGATGGATGGAGATAGATAGATGATAGATAGACAGATAGATAGATAGATAGATAGATAAGATACATAGAAGATGGATAGATGGATAGATAGATAAGATAGACAGAAGATGGATAGATGGATGGATGGAGATAGATAGATAGATAGATGGATGGATAGATAGATAGATAAGATACATAGAAGATGGATAGATAGATAGATAAGATAGACAGAAGATGGATAGATGGATGGATGGATAGATAGATAGATAGGCAGGCAGGCAGGCATAGAAGATGGATGGATAGGCAGATAGAAGATGGATAGATAGAGAGATAGGTTCCTGCAACCATTCATCATGTTTTAACCTCCAGTTCCCTAATCATCTTGGTTGCTCTTCCCTGCACTCTTTCTAGAGTCTCAACATCTTTTTTTATTATCTATCTATCTATCTATCTATCTATCTATCTATCTATCTATCTATCTATCTATCTATCAATCATCTATCCATCCATCCATCCATCCATCCATCCATCCATCCATCCATCCATCCATCCATCCATCTTCTATCTATCTTATCTATCTATGCCAGAGGTCTTCAAACTTGGCAGTTTTAACTCTTTAGCTTCAACTCTGGGCATTGAAATCCACAAGTCTTAAAGCTGCCGTGTTCGAAGACCTCTGTGTTATCTAATACATGCGTGACGACAACAAATAAATAAATAAAATAAAAATATATGCAATTTGAAAGGGCCAACATGGAAGCTGTGGATCAGCCTGGCTGAATGGAGCAATTTCTGGTTACCCAAATATATATGTTGTTCTTGCCACACCTTCCACCTCCTGAAGGGCCCGAGTGTTGCAAAAAATAAAGTAAAACAAAATAAAATTGGCGGCTGGAAAGGGCAGAACTTCTGAGCAAAGAAGGAGCCAAGTGTGAAGGGTAGAGGAGACAATGGAGGAACCAGAAGGACCTGTTTCTTCCTTTTCACGTGTTCATGTCACCTGCCCACCCAGCCTCCGGCAACGAGGCAGCCAGAGGGAGGGGAGGGAGGGGTGTGGATTCGAACTAGCGCCAGCACAGTCCCTGGTGGGAAAGCCTCCAGGAGACACGGAAGTGTGTGCGTTTTCATTTGTCTCAGCAGTCTGTTCTTTCGCACGCTCCTGTCAGAGAGTCACCCGGCGGTGTTAGCTTGTAAATCGAGGCTTTCTTTCTAAAGAGGCTGCTCTGATTTCTGGGGCACGAAGTACAGAGAGGCACAAATAAATTCTCCGCAGCGGTGGGGGGTTTTTTTTGGCAACCAATCCCTTCTCGGGTCAAATGCCTTTTGTGTGGGGGAGGGGGGGAAGGGGGGGCGTGTATTTGAGTGAACATGCATCTGCTCCCTGGTGAATTTCAGGAGAACCTGATGGGTAAATGTCACAGAACTGTGGGGTTCTTGGTGCTCTCTCAGATGTTTCATTACCTGACTTGGTAACAGAATCAGCACTAAAAGGGCCCTTGTATATAAATACCCCTTCCTTCTGGCACTGATGATGTTCCCTACTTGGATCATGAAACGTCTGAAAGAGAATCACCAAGCTCAGAGAGCACCAAAGACCCCAGAGTCCGTCCTTCCTTCCTTCCTTCCTTCCTTCCTTCCTTCCTTCCTTCCTTCCTTCCTTCCTTCCTTCCTTCCTTCCTTCCTTCCTTCCTTCCTTCCTTCCTTCCTTCCTTCCTTCCTTCCTTCCTTCCTTCCTCTTCTCCCCCACTCCCTTCTAGCACTGAAGATGTTCCCTAGTTGGGTCTGCAAGAAAACCAAGCTCAGAGAGCACCAAGGACTCCACGGTTTCCACCCTCAGCTACACATTTTCTCTTTTATGGGTTGCACAGAGCTGCTTGCTTGGGTTTTAACTCAACAATGCCATGCCCTGTGACGTTATCAGCAGAGGCCGGGATGACAATTATACAGCCATTGCAAGACATCTTGCAGGCATCATCAAGACTTCACTTCGCGTTAACGCTGGGTGGGAAAAGCAAGGAAGAATTTATCTTACGGGGCAGCAAAAATGCCCAATGGGTTTTGCTGTTCTTGATACAAGGAAGTAGATTTTTTTGTCCTCCTTTGTTCGTAGCTAAGACTAAACCACGTTTTAAGGTTACAAGGAACAGCTGCTGGATGCCTTGATTTCAATCTCCACCTACGGAAGTTATTTCACCGAGATCTTCGCCCTAAATTATCTTCAATCTCTGCTAGGATCAGCAAAAAGAAACCAGCTTCATAAATGATAGCCTGAAGTCCTTGATTGGGAAGTTAAAACAAGCTGCCATCGATCCAAAAAAGAGACGTACGATTTTCGGTCCTTCTTCTTCTTGAAGCTATGCCAAAAATGGCATAGCTTGAACTTCTAACATCCAACTCTCAGTTGTATCTTATCCGAAGCTGTGACTATGGTTTCTTAGACTAGCTTTTTTTTTTAAAAAAAAAATACTGTTCAGGATGTACCTGTCATTCCTTATTTTATTTTAGATTCTGTTTTGGAGTTGATTTACCCTGTTTCTCTGAGTAAGACCCAGCTGGAAAATAAGGCCTAGCATGATTTTTTAGGATGCTTGTAATATAAGTCTTACCCCTCCCCCCAAAATAAGCCCCAGTTAAGATTGTCATATGTATGTATAATTGTATAGGAACAAGGTATAAATTACTATTATTATACTATGTTTAAATAACATACAAGGAATATATTATTATATTACCATTAGTATATTATGTATTAGTTTAAAGTGTTGGAAGATGTTTGTGACCGGTGGTGTCATATTTATGTCCAATGTTTTTAATTTTGAACTACTGATAAAAAACTTTAAAAAAAAAAAGATTGTCAGTCAGATGGGTGCATTTAGTACCGTATTTCCCCCAAAATAAGACCTAACAGAAAATAAGCCCTAATGAATCTTTTGGAGCAAAAATTATATTAAGGCCCGGTCTTATTTTCGGGGAAACATGGTAAGTACCAGACATGAGTTGCAAAAATATCAAAACCTTTTAACAGCATAAGATGGTCCTTTACAAACAAGTAGAAGTGACAATATTTTATCCAAATTCAACTGGGAACCACCAAGGTTTATTTTCCAGATTATGGTTATCTCTCCATTCAACCTACCCCAGAATCAAAATTAAACTACAATAATATATGACCTCTGTTACTAATGCCAGCTGCTCTGAAGTCATTTCAGCATCCATTCCCGCTTCCCTATTGCTGTCAAACCCTCTGGAACTCAATGCCCACAATTCTGAGTTCCTCCTTCTTGGAACCATACGCTCTCAGCCAAAGTTGCGAGAGATAATTTCTTCCAAGAACTTGATAGCGTTACAAAACACTCGAGAAGCTCAAACATCTCCCCGCTTCTCGTTCTTCTCAAAAAATTTTTTTTTAAAATTCTAGTCGGGCAATCCAAGAATCCTTTGCATTATACAGAGTCAGAAAGGGAAATTATCCTACTGCGGCAAACATCTGCTGTATTTAAATTTGTAATTAAAACGGAATCAAGCGTGCTAAAATAACCCAAGTTTCCATTTTTAAAGTTGCTGCTGCTTCTTTCTACCCCCTCCCCAATTAATTAATTTGATTGTAACCTGCACATCTGGCAGGGGGTGGTAGGAGGTTGCTACAGCACTGCAAACAGGAGTAAAACTCCGCAACATTCAAAATGATCGTGATTTGGCCAAGCAGAGAGGGGAAAGGTCATGCAGGAGCAATTTTTAGCAAGACTTTAGGGCCAATTTTATCTAATCCTCATGAGCGCAAGTGGGATGGGAGGGATATGTGTGTGTGTGTGTGTGTGTGTGTGTGTGTGTGTGTGTCTGTGTGTGTGTGTTTTCTGAGGTTTTTGTGGGTATTTGTATGTAGGTCTTTGGTTATTCGGGTTTTCTCCCGCGTAAAACTGGAAGTGTCTTGGCATCATTTCGACAAAGTCTCGTTCATCATCTTCAGGCTGGTGTATACGGCTTCGTGCTTGTAGGAGCCTAATAACCAAAGACCTACACACACACACACACATGTATAAAATCAGCAAAATAAATTTGGTATGAATAAATATATATATATTTAAATTGTCAGCTGCCTAGAGTCACCGAAAGTGAGCGGGAGGCCATATAAATTCTGTAAACAAACAAACAAACAAACACCCCCACACCCCACGCAGAAGCCATTGACGTCTGGAATACCTGCTATCTTAATATTCATGTTGTTATCGAGCAGGAGATTCTCGGCTTTGAGATCCCGGTGTACGATCTTCCGGCCGTGACAATATTCCACAGCCGAGAGGATCTGCCAGAATTTCCGCCTAGCGTCCGTCTCGCTCAAACGTCCCCGGTTGGCCAGGTAATCTGCGGAAAGAGGAAAGGTGAAAGGTGAATTGGACGGAAGGCAGCTCAGGAGGTGCTTCTCGGGGGGAGGGGCTGTTATCCCTGGGGGGTGGAGAGGAGGGGGGGGGGTCTCTCCTCTCTCCCAAATTCAGAGGCCGAGCATGGCAGCATCTCGTAAGGGGGCATCAGGAGGGGATGCTTTGAGCTGCGAGAATTCATAGGTAGGTGAAAGTTCCTGCATTCGTATGCGGGGCTGCCTGCTCTGCTTGGCCTGATGGAAACCAGGAAAGAGGCCCAGCCAATTCTTCCCTGGAAGAGCGAATGGCCCAGCCTTTCTTCCTTCCTAGGACATTCTGTCCTGGCTCAGAGTGTTGCTTGGAGGCCACCTGGAATTTTCTGTGTGTGCCTGGGAATAGGTGGGGTGGGGGGAAGAGAGGGAGAGAAAGAGAGAAAGAAAGAGAGGGCGGAAGAGAGAGCGAGTGGGAGGGAGGGAGGAAGGGAGAGAAAAAGAGGGGGGAGAGAGGGAGAAAGAGGAGGGAGGAAGTGAAAGAGAGAGAGGAGGGAGGGAGGGAAAAAGAGAGGGGGGAGAGAGAAAAAGAGAAAGAGAGAGAGAAGGAGGGAGGGAGAAAGAGAGAGAGAGAGGGAGAGAGGGAGGGAAAGTAGGAGAGAGGGAGGGAGAAAGAGAGCGAGAGGAAGGGAGGGAGAGAGAAAGACAGAGGGGGAGAGGAAGAAGGAGGGAGGGATGGAGCAGGAAAGAGGGAAAAAAAGAGAGGGAGAAGGATAAAGAAAAAGAGAGGGAGGGAAAGGGAGAGGGAGGGAGAGAAAGAGACTAAGGGAGGGAGGGAAAGAGGGAGGGAGACTTCAATGGTTTCAGCCCTCCTTAACGCTGTACAGGTTGGCAGGAAGTCAGGGCTAACCCAGCCATCTGGTACATGTTCTCACAAGGTTCAGGATTCGAGACCTCCTGCTTCTGCGACAAGTGAAGCGAGGTTTTTTTTTTTGATTATTAATTTTTTTTTTTTTTTTTTTTGCAAACCTCGGGACAGCAGTCAAGTAAGACATCGCCAGATGTCCTGGCCTTACCCTGCGGGAACTCCCTCCCTTCCATTTTCTGATAGGGCAACTTTGCCCTGGGTGAAAAATCACAAACAGGAAGAGGCATCTGAGGCTAGAACTGAAGTCCTAAGGAAGGGCTTTCGGTTATGTTCTCACCCCCGCTTATAAGGTTCTTCTTCTTATTTTTCTGAACTACGCTCCCCACCCCTCCAAAACTATATTCCCTAAACCAGGGGTCTCCAACCTTGGCCACTTTAAGACTTGTGGGCTCCAACTCCCAGAATCCCTCAGCCAGCTTTAGATGTGGGGTCTCCAACCTTGGCCACTTTAAGACTGGTGGGCTTCAACTCCCAGAATCCCTCAGCCAGCTTTAGATGTGGGGTCTCCAACCTTGGGTACTTTAAGACTTGTGGACTTCAACTCCCAGAATCCCTCAGCCAGCTTTAGATGTGGGGTCTCCAACCTTGGCCACTTTAAGACTTGTGGACTTCAACTCCCAGAATCCCTCAGCCAGCTTTGCTGGCTGAGGGATTCTGGGAGTTGAAGTCCACAAGTCTTAAAGTGGCCAAGGTTGGAGACCCCTGCCCTAAACTACATTCCTCTCCCAAAGCCAAGTTTTAAGGTCTTTCTGGAACCCCAGGAGGGCAGGCGACATGTCAGAGACAGGGCCCGTTTTCTAGATCCCTTTTTAAGACGAGCCAGTAGTACCAGAGGCCATGCGGCCTTCATCATAAAGGTCAGCCTTTCATTTCGGAAAGCCGTCCTTTAGATTTATTTATTTTGCAAAAAGCTCACTTCTTTGTCCTTTACGCGGGGGCCCTTTCCTGCAAATGGTACCACTTAATGCACGCTCTTTCCAATTCATGCGAAACATGTGAAAAGGGGAATTGCCCTTTCAAAATAAACAAGTTTGCATCATGTGCCGTTCGATGTTTTCAGTCTTTTATTTATTTTTTTTTATTAGAACAAGCCTTTTTTTTGTAAAAGTTTGCCCTTCAAGTTTTTCTTGCAAAGCTTAAGTTCTAAACGTAAACAACTAAAGAAAAAGAAAAATTATCCTCTTTCAGGTTGTTGTTGTTTTTTTTCCCCAGGCTTGTCCTTTATTTCTTCCCTTGAAATTTTTCTTGCAAAGACAATGTTCTAAATGTAAAAAAACGGAAGGAAAATGACCATCTTTTAGATTTTTCCTTTATTTTCCCAAAGTCATATACCAAGGAGAGAACTGGAACGCGTGCCACCCTGCCCAACCGATAGGAAAATAATATTTTTCAGATGACCCTCTTTGTAAAAACCAAGAGCACAAACACACTATGCTCCTATTCATCACACACTTTCAGCCAATACAGGTAGACTGATGTTTGAACTAACAATGGCACGGGGAAAAAAATGTGATTTATGATCCTTGCAGTGTGCCCCAGACCCCCACTCCAAATCCCAGTGATCAAAATTCGGGCACTTGTCAACCTGCCCCAACCAAGAGAAAATCCAGACGTTTGCATGCCCCCCCACTTCTTCCCTTGCCAAGAAGGGCTTAGTAACCCCTTCCCTTGCCAAGTAAACGTGGGGGTTTACTAAAACCCATTACGGTGCCTGCCTCTTTAAGACGATTTATACAGATTGTGGGTGGACACGCAACGGATGGGAGTGGAAAAAAGTCCTGACCTTCTATGGTGCATGCACGAGGTGTGTATGTGTGTGTGTGTGTTTCTTCGGAAATGGACAATCAACACAGCCGCCTGGCAGCTACGCAAGAGAGGGGGGGAAAAAGCCAGTGGGGGGGAATCCAGATTTGCATCGACAGAGAGGTCGTTTCTAAGGCACCTGGAGAAAACCTGTGGTCGATTATTTCAAATTGCTTTTGCAGGACGCGCGCTCATAAAATGAGAAAGAAAAAGGCTCTTTTGTTCCTTTAAAACGTACTTAATTAGCTAGACCGGCAGGGGGAAGAGAGAGAAATTAAAGGTGTTTTTTTAAAAAAAAGATATTTTGTATATATCTTTACAGAAAACAGGGGTAGGAAAACCTGTCTGTTTCCTTTCTGCAACCAAACTGCAACTGAACTCTTCAGGAAGAGATCAAAGTGGGTGAATTTTTCCCCCCCCCCCACCACCTGCCCCACCAGTATAAACAAAAGGAGAATGATGTAACCACGGATGCCAGCCTCGCTTGCCTTTGCAATAATCTCACCGTCAGATCTGATTAGTGGTTTTACTTACGGATTTTCAGTCAAAAGGGTTATACAATTGCCCAGCCACCAAACGAGGTTGGCCTAGAAATCTCTGGTCTCAGGAAGAGACACGTTTTTGGGGTGGGGGGTGAAAGGGAAATAACCCCCCCTCTAAATAAGCAGTCCGGGTGGAGTGTGGGGTTAAAGCACCCCCATTTTGTATGCTTTTGCGATTTACGCGATGATTTGCAAAGTTGGGCGAGCTGCGTTCGTATTTGTACGGGATGCAAAGGGGAAGGAGAAAAAAATAAAATAAAGTTGTGTTAAACTTTTGTTGAGTTGTGTTCCTTTTTTGTACGGGGGACAAAGGGTAAGGAAATCAGCTCTGAGCCAACTTCCCCAGGAAGGGATCTTTTCAGGGCTGCATTCGGGCCCTTTTGGGGAAGTTGATTATTATAATACTCACTTAGTGCCGTGTTTTTTCAACCTTGGCCGCTCGAAGACGGGGGGACTTCAACTCCCAGAATCTGCCAAGCTGCCAAGGCTGAGAAACGCAGAATTAGCATATAGCTGGCTGGGGAATCCTGGGAGTTGAAGTCCACCTGCCTTCGAGCTGCCAAGATTGAGAAAGGCTAAATTAGGTTATTTATTTTTGCTGCCTCCCATCCTTCCGAGGTCGGTAAAATGAGGACCAGGACTGTGGGGGCTATAAGCTGATTCTGTAAACCGCTTAGAGAGGGTGAAGCGGTATATAAGTGCTATTGCTAACTTCCTTCCTTCCTTCCTTCCTTCCTTCCCTTCACAGTGGTTAGAATGCAGTACTGCAGGCTAACTCTGTCCACAAGTCAGGAGTTCGATCCTGACCAGCTCAAGGTTGACTTAGCCTTCCATCCTTCCGAGGTGGGTAAAATGAGGACCCAGATTATTGGGGGCAATAAACTGACTCTGTAAACCACTTAAGAGAGGGCTGTAAAGCACTGTTGAAGCGGTATGTAAGTCTAACTTCTATTGCTATTGTTATTTCCTTTAAGGGAATAAAAAAGCAGACCGAAATGATCATAAAGCAAAATTATCTGCCTTGCAGCAGATCAGGTAGGGTGGGCCCTTAAACGTTGCCACCTGATGAGATCCAAGAGCCATGTCTTTGTGTGTATGTGTGTGGTGGCCCCTAAAAACTTTGGGGAGCAAAGCCTTCTCCCTTGAGGTTCAGCGGATGTCTAGCCTCCTGAAAAACATTTTGGATCAGACTTCCCAGCTCCTCCAAAGTGCTGGGGCGAAATGAGGTGGATGGGAGGATTTAGCCACGGACTCTACAGATAATCTCAATTTATGTCCATTTGTTTAATGACTGTGCAACAGTAATGACGGCAGTTTAAAAAAAAGTGACATGACATAGGTCCTCATAGGACCTATGACTGTTGCAGTGTCCCCACGGTCATATGATCAAAATTTGGCTGCTTGGCAACTAACACGTATTAATAAACATTTCCAGATTTGTTAAAAGATTAATGGTATGATCATTAATGTTTTTCCTAGGGTTGGGATCTGAGTGTTGGAAGAAACCTCTCTTGCAGCATGACATGGTCCATTTGGAGCAGAGGTCTCCAAACTTGGCAACTTTTTTTAAAAAATTTGCTTTATATGCCGCCCTTCTCCGGAGACTCAGGGCGGCTTACAAGGCGTTAAGCAATAGCCTTCGTATTTTTGTATATTTATACAAAGTCAGCTTATTGCCCCTACCTTAGAAAGGATGCGATTGAGATTTGAACTTACAGTAATTGCAGACAGCTGGAGTTAATCACAATGCATTAGTCTGCTGAGCCACCAGGCCCCTTTAAGACTTGGGGACTTCAATTCCCAAAATACCGTAGGCAGTGGAACTGAGGAATTCTGGGAGTTGAAGTCCCCAAGTCTTACATTTGCCAAGTTTGAAGACCTCTGATTTGAAGCTTTCTTCCTGATTTTCATCTTGTTTCTGTTAGCAATCGGATTTTCCAAGACACGGATGTCTCTGAAAGCTGTCAATCTCCTTCCCCCAAGAAACCTCCACAGCCCTAACAGGTGGCTAAGATTTTATTTGCGTAGGGTCCCATTACGACGACACGTAGGATGCTACTGCATCCAATCTTCAGAGGGTTTTTTTTTTTTCCTCTTGGATCATCTCTGGCCTCTCTTTGAGAAGAAAAGCAGATTAGATGAGCCCCAGTCTGATTTTAATTACTTACAGGCAGCCTGAAAACAGTTGTGTGCTTCTAGAAGGCTTTTGAATTCAAGGGACGGGATAAAAAAAACAAAACACCCAATAAAGTAATTACGACATTGTTGAAAAGGACAGGTATTCAATCAACAATATGTTTCTGCACCAGAAGCATTTGGCCGTGTGTGGGGTTGCCCGTCTAAAGCCATTGTCAGCAAACATTGACTTAACCTCTAATGTACATACACAACCAACGGAAAGCAATTTCCCTGTTGCCAAGAAAAAGACACCGGGATGTCCGTGAAATGAACTCAAAGGACAAGATGGCAGAGTTAGCAGAGATGGCTAAACTAACTGCTTCGATTCAAGGGGGAATAAAAAAAACAACAAACAACTCAAATACAATTCCTTTCGTTTCGAAAAAAAAACACTTTGATTTTGGGGTTTACCGATTAGATAGGTTTGTTGTTATAGAAAAGGCTAGTTTATATGTGTATAAAAATTTTAAAAAATTAAGGTTTGATGCCATTATCTTCTTCTGCTGCACCAAAGGGAGTTGGAAGTCAATGCCTTTTCTTTCTGTTTTCCCCCCCCCCTCTTTTCTACATTTTTTGGAAGTTGTGGGAGCTTCATCCCTAGAGGCTTTCAAGAAGATATTGGACTGCCATTAGTCTCCTTGTTTTCCTGAAAATAAGACCTTATCTTATATTTTTTTGAAGCCTGAAATAAGCGCTTGGCCTTATTGCCATGTGCTCAAAAACCCGTTAATCTGTAATGTTCTCTTCCCTTTTCCCTATTGTTCCTACTATTTTCTTTTGCATTTTTATATTTTGTCTTATAACCTTATAATGAAATCAAGTTTTTATGCATTAAATCAGTGTTTCTCAACCTTGGAAGCTTGAAGATGGATGGACTTCAACTCCCAGAATCCCCCAGCCAGCTGGGGGATTCTGGGAGTTGAAGTCCACCCATCTTCAAGCTTCCAAGGTTGAGAAACACTGCATTAAATTGTGAGGCCTCCTATTTCTTCCGTAAAAAATATGGGTAGAATCAAAGCTGGGATTGCAAGACAGCCTGGGATGAAGCATTGCAAAGATAGAAGCGAAGAGTGTTTGCGGAAGAACGAGACTGATATAATTTGGCTGAGTGATATTAAAAAAATCTTTTTTTATGATTATTTTTAAAGAAGCCTCCGCTGGGATAGGATTGCTGGGTGTGAACCTGGATTACAACAGTGCAAGATTTTTGACCAAAAAGCAAAAAAAGCCAGCTACTTGCTACTGTTCACAAGAGGCCGTCAAAAACACCAGCTGGGTTTTTCCTCTAAGAAGATTTGGGAGGGCTGACCGGATAATAATAATTTAAGAGGCAGCTTTCCCCCAGAGTGACAGCTCATTGACGAGGGATACTATGAGATCATGAGATCAAAGGACAAGCCAGGATCGGATCAGTCAGGGAGAAGAAACAAACATGACCCATCAACCCCCAAACTCCACACAGACTTGCCATCTTGGGCTACGGGAGGAAATGGGGATTTTGCAGTATCCTTCCTCTGGAGTGGGGAGGGAATGGGGATTTTTGCAGTATCCTTCCCCTGCCATGCCCATCAAGCCATGCCCACAGAACTGGTAGTAAAAAAATTTGGATTTCACCACTGATGTACTCCCTTTTAAAGTACTGCATCCAGTTTTGGTCACCACACTAGAAAAAAGAGGTTGAGAGTCTAGAAAGAGTGCAGAGAAGAGCAACCAGGATAATGAGGGGACCGGAGGCTAAAACATATGAAGAACAGTTGCAGGAACTGGGCCTGGCTAGTCTAATGAAGAGAAGGTCCAGGGGAGACATCATAGCAGTCTTCCAATATTTGAGGGGCTGCCACAGAGAGGAGGAAGGGGGTCAGGCTATTCTCCAAAGCACCCGAAGGCCAGAAAAGGAATAAAGGATGGAAACTGATCCAGGAGAGATTCAACCTGGAAACGAGGAGGAATTTTCTGATAGGGAGAGCATGGAACAGAAGTTGCCTTCAGAAGTTGTGGGAGCTTCATCCCTGGAAGCTTTCAAGAGGAAACCAGACTGCCATCTGTCAAAAATTGTGTAGGGTCTCCTGCTTTTGGGGGGGGGGGCAGGGTTGGACTAGATGACCTCCAAGGTCCCTTCCAACTCTGTTCATCTGTATCTAAAGTCTTCTTTACCTGTGGCCCTGCTTGCTCTCCAGGGGTTTGTACTATTCCTCAGAGACTTTTATAAAGAATAGAAGACCACAGGACGCATCTCCTCCCGGCTAAATCAGAGTTAAGGGCCGTATCTTAACCCACATTCGTCGCATTCGATGTTTTTCAAATGTTTAGAGCTGGCTGGGGAATTCTGGAAGTTGAAGTCCACACCTCTTAACGTTAGAAAAACACTGATCTCTGATCGATCCCAGAATTGCTGCTGTGCTTTTCCTACCTTAAATAGCAAAAGGGTTGGGAAGCCAAATTCTTGGTGCTGTTGGCGTGCGAAACAGGAGAGAGAGAGAGAGAGATGCCTCTGTTGCTGGGTCGCCAGCCCCAGTGGTACATGGCGCGTGGCACATGGAGCCTCTTAAAAAAGTGGCTTGCTTTCGTACCATCTGATGTATTAATCCTGTACCCGATCGTCTATACCCGAGCACGCTAAATCAAAGGGCTTTGCTTTCTTGCCGAAGCACGAATTGTGAGGCAAGCTGACACTGAACAAAATCATGAACTTCACCCAGGTTTGGCAATCCACCTTTTCCCTTGAAGGTTTGCGGCTCTCGTGGTCAGCGACAGGAGGGGGGGGTGTAATATGGTCAGAAGATCCTATAAAAGAAGCGATCCTTGCCAACCAGTCTCCCGGCAACACATAAAGAGGCTGCCGAGGGCATGCATTTTAATTTTCTTTGCTCAGCTTCCTTTTAACAAACTTTCCCCCAGGGTTTCCTAGCTGGCAAATACGTAGTAATAAGAAGGGGAGAGGGGGGGGGGGGGGGAGATTACGGAAATTCTCGAGAAAGGAAAGTCCAGACAGCTGGTATCTTCATTGGACTGGACTCCTGTTTAGTCATCATCCCTAGGATATCTTTGGCCTCTTCCAAATTGTCCTTCCACGTTGGGATTTCTTGCAAATGAGAGCCGAGAGGGCTGCTGGCTGTAAGCAGGGCAGGAAACGGCCTCATTTCCAAGTGAAAGATCTGTTGATTTCCAGCTATTGTTCGGTTTGAAACCGAGGTGGTTTCCAGTTTTTTCTGAATTATCCCAATTAAGATGACTTCAGGAGGTTGTAGGTCAAAAAGAGCCTGGTTTAGCTCTGCAGACTAAAGCACTGTAATTAACATCCAGCTGTCTGCAATTACACCAGTTCGAATCTCCCCAGGCTCAAGGTTAACTCAGCCTTCCATCCTTTCTAAGGTAGGTCAATTGAGGACTCAGGTTGTGGGGGCAATAAGATGACTTTGTGTAAAATGTAGGCTATTGCTTGGTGCATTGTATATATATATATTCCCTCCCCATTCCTGGGGGAAGAATATTGCAAAATCCCCATTCCCACCCCACTCTGGGGCCAGCCAGAGGTGGTATTTGCCAGTTCTCTGAACTGCTCAAAATTTCCGCTACTGGTTCTCCAGAACCCGTCAGAACCTGCTGGATTTCACCCCTGGAGTAGATTCTTGAGTTGCTGTTGCTTGCTTTCCGTCAGAAGTAATGGGGGAAACACACAATCAGGAGCTGAAACATCTTGCTTAAGTGCTCCGTTTGTTTACATAGCTTCCTCTAACTATTTGCTTTCTGGAGGTGGTTATCAGTAGAGATGCCCTGCCGGGCCTTGCTTAGCAAAAGGGTACATCAGGCAAAACACGGCAGAGCTATGACCAGCTCTAATAGCACGTTAGATAAAATGAAATATTAACTGGGTTTGATTTTTTTTTCTCCCCCTCTTCTTATCGGGTCTGAACCTTTGCAAGGCTCCCGGGAGAAAGTCAATCATTGGACCAGTAGCTGCTGCGGTCACCAAAAGAAAACTCTCCAGTTGGAACAGAAGAAGGGGCCGATAAAAAGTCACCTTGCACACAACCAGGCCAAACACACACTTGGTGGGGAAATGCCGCGGAGGCACCCCTGGCAAGAGAGTCCCGCGGCTTTGCTCAGGGGGTTAAATATGTTGACGGAACGCCAGGAGTCAGGATCACATGCAGTTGCCACAAGAAAAGTGGATTTATTATAAACCCAACTGGGTGTTGACGGGGAAAAAAAAGAAAAAAGAAGGAAACGTTTCACCAACACAAGGCAGATCTATGATTTATTTCTGCTGACTTTTATTATCAACAGCGTCCCTATTCCGGGCTCTTACAAAATGTCTTTGTACGCGTGTGGCTAATCTGCTTTTGAGGCAATGGAAATTCTACTTTAGTGGTAACGCTGTTGAAAAAAAGAAAGCAAACTTAGAATGACGGAATAATAAGAGTCGGAAGGGACTCTTGGAAGTCTTCAAATTCAACCTCTAGACCAGGGGTCTCCAACCTTGGCAACCTTAACCCTGGCGGACTTCAACTCCCAGAATTCCCCAGCCAGCAAGGAGCGGGGGGGGGGGGGGGTGTCGTACGCACGTGTTCCCACACCCATAATTCTATGCACCCCACCCCCGCACATGTGACACCCTCCCTCCCCCCGGCTCCTGGCATGTGATGGCCTGGAAGGCCCGTTTTTCTCTCTCACGAGGCCCCCGAGCCTTTCTAGGAGTCTGGGGAGGGCAAAAACGGCCTTCCCACCCACCCCCCGAGGCCAGAAATGGCCCATTTGCCAACCGGAAGGCCCATGTTTTGCTGTCCCCAGGCTCCAGAGCCTTTCTGGTTGGCAAACAGGCTGTTTCCGGCCTCTGGAGGGCCTCCCAGGGAGGGGAGAGGCCATTTTCGCCCTCCTCAGACTCCTAGAAAGGCCCTGGAGCCTGGGGACAGCAAAAAACAGGCCTTCCCCACCCGAGGCCCCCCGGAGGCAGGAAACAGCCTATTTCCCTACTTCTGGTGGGCTTAGAAGGCCCGAAAATCAGCTGGCTGGCCCACTGGAGCTGAGCTCATGTGCCCACCGATATGGCTACATGTGCCACCTCTGCTCCTGGAAGCACGAAGCCGAGAACACCAGCCTGAAGATGACGAATGAGACTTCGTTGAAACGTCGCCAAGATACTTCCAATTCTACGCAGGAGAAGACCCAAATAACCAAAGACCTACATACAAACACCTGCGAAAGCCTCAGAAAACACACACACACACACACACACACACACACACACACACACACACACATATATATATATAATAATTTATTTGCAAAGAAAGAAAAATGCCCATTTTTCTTTTCTAAAGCAGCCCTTTTAGAGTTGAAACTATTTCTAAAAGGTCTAAATAAGGTTACCAGGGATATTTTATGCAAAACCGGTGACATAATATAATTCCGAGCATGGCTCTGCATAATTTTTTAATACCAGGGAAGACTTCCGATTCACATACATTATGTATGTAATTAAAAACGTATGCAAATTCTACAGCATATTCCAAAATCGGTTCTTTGGATCGTGGCCCTTGACTTTCAATTGAAGCATTACTTGCATGGAATTCCTGGTGGGCAATTTTTAACGTTCTTCTGAAAGCTGGTGGATTTCACAGTATATAGATTAACAGAGTTGGAAGGGACCTTGTGAGGTCATATAGTCCAACCCCCTGCCCAAGCAGACCCTACATCATTCCTTCCACAACAGCAGCACCAAGAGATATGCAGGTAGCCCTCTGTTAGGATATGGTGTGAGCCTAACAGGTTGTCCAGGCAATATATGTGTTCTGTGACTTTAATATGGATATGTATTATATAGCTTTAAGTTTTACTGCTGAATCGTTGTAATGCTGAGTCACGCTGTAATTAGATAATCACTAGTTGTAAATGTATTTAAGAAGGGAACTAGAATGTAGTCAGTTGATGATATGCTACCATTGTGTGAGGAGTTGCTATCATTGTGGATGGATCTGCTACCATCGTGGTTTGTGTACCAGAGTAAACGTGTTATTCTAACCAACTACTGTTTGTATGGTAAGAAGATTTTTGTATCACTGGACTGATTTAACTGGCAAAGACTTGGATTGTTTAAAAGACTTAACACCCTCAACTTACAACCATCCATTTAGTGACCATCCCAAGTTACAACGGCACTGGAAAAAAACCGATACTCGAATTTATGACCGCTGCAGCATCCCGAGGTCACATGATCATCACTTGCGACCTCTCCAGCCGGCTTCTGACAAGCCAAATCAACGGGAGGAAACCAGATCTGTTTAATGACCGTGTGCTTCACTTATCCTCTGCAGTGATTCGCTTAACAGCCATGACAAAAAGGTCGTAAACCCGGGCACAACTCACTTAATAAGCATCTTGACCTAACAGTGGAAATTCGGGTCCCAATTCTGATTCTAAGTGAGCCGATGATCCCCCCGAATTGAGCCCCAAACATTTCTGTTGCTAAGTGAGAAATCTGTTACCTGACTTTTGCCCCATTTTACAACTTTTCTTGCCACAGTTGTTAAGTGAATAAGTACAGTTGACAAGGCAGTAACCCGGTCGTTAAGTGAATCTGGCTTCTCCATTCACTTTGCTTGCCAGAAGGTCGCAAATGAGGATTGTGTGACTCCAGGACACTGCAACCGTCATAAGTACGAACCATTTGTCACACATCCAAATGTAAATCACGTGACCACGGGGATGCTGCGGCGGTCATAAGCGTGAAACATGGTCATAGGTCACTTCTTTTCAGTGCCGTTGTAACTTCAACCGGTCACTAAATGAACTGTTGTAAGTCAGGGACTACCTGTATTTGAGAGATCATGCCATCTTTTATTTATTTATTCATTCATTCATTCATTCATTCATTCAATTTATATGCCATCAAATAGAGTTTTTAAGTCCTCAAAATGGATCTGGATGTTTATGTTCCAGTACGGATGTCAAATCCGCTTGCTTGTGTGCAGTGCGCGAGACTTAATTATGTTCTATGTTATAGCTAGACTATGGAAAGAGTGCAGAGAAGAGCAACCAAGAGGATTAGGGGACTGGAGGCTAAAACCTATAAAAAACTGTTGCAGGAACTGGGCATGTCTAGTTTAACGAAGAGAAGGACTAGGGGAGACATGATAGCAGTCTTCCAGTATCTCAGGGGCTGCCCCAAAGAAGAGGCAGTCAAGCTATTCTCCAAAGCACCTGAGGGCAGGACAAGAAGCAATGGGTGGAAGCTAATCAAGGAGAGAAGCAACTTAGAACCAAGGAGAAATTTCTTGACAGTCAGAACAACTAATCAGTGGAACAACTTACCTCCAGAAGTTGTGAATACTCCAACTGGGAGTTTTTAAGATGTTGGATGACTATTTGTCTGAAGTGGTGTAGGATTTTCTGCTGAAGCAGGGGGTTGGACTAGAAGACCTCCAAGGTCCCTTCCACCTGTTATTCTATTCTATTCTATTCTATTCTATTCTATTCTATTCTATTCTATTCTATTCTATTCTATTCTATTCTATTCTATTCTATTCTATTCTATTCTATTCCATTCCATTCCATTCCATTCCATTCCATTCCATTCCATTCCATTCCATTCCATTCCATTCTTCTATTTTATTCTATTCTATTTTCTTATTCTATATTCTATATTCTTATTCCATTCCATTCCATTCCATTCTGCAGCACATTAAATTCAGAACACTGGATAACATTACTGATCCTTAACCTCAGAAAAACTGCCAACATTAGAATTGGACATTACAGATTATACAGAGGAACAAAATCCAGAAAAAGTTCCTGCAGAAAGAGAGAAATGGACCATGAATAAATAATGAAATAAACCCCCGCCCCCACCCCATGCACACTGATTTTGTTCTCGCACGCAAGCTGATGCCTCGGTGAGGAATTTCCTCTTAAAAGAGATTTCTCTCCGAGCCCTGGAAATACTGCACAATCATGCATCCAACACACACACACACACCGCCCCCCCAAAAGAACGTTCGGCTTTTGGGGAAACCTGTGAAAGCACCGAGGGCCTGTGAAACGCAGAAAGACTTTTTAAAAAAAGGAGCAGAACGATAATATTTATCCGCCAAGGATGATTAAAACGGGTGAAATGACAGGGCCGCCGGGCCTTCCACGAAATTGGGCATCCGCAGAGCAGCACCCAGCCTCCACCGATGAGGAAGTGAAACACGAACAAAAATAGTCCAGGCTAATATTTCTCAACCATGACCAAGGCTGGCTGGGGGAAATGCTGGGAGTTGAAGTCCATGGATCTGAAAGTGTCCAAGATTGAGAAACGAAGCTCTAACCCCAGGGGTCTCCAACCTTGGCAGCTTTAAGCCTGGAGGACTTCAACTCCCAGAATTCCCCAGCCACCAAAGCAAAGCTGGCTGGGGAATTCTGGGAGTTGAAGTCCTCCAGGCTTAAAGTTGCCAATGTTGGAGATCCCTGATCTAACCTTTCTCCATTTTACGCTACACAGAAAGTGGGCTCAATTGAGTCCGGGAGAATATTTTCCAACTTGCTTAATAATTGTTGATAACTCCAAGAATTCTCATCGGTATTTCTCTTCTTGGAAGGGTTTGGAGCCGTATAATGTTCGTCCCACCCTTTGAATTTTGTTCTGCAGAAGCTGGGCCAAGGGATGGATTAGGCCCAAGGACATGGAAGATAACTCACCCTACCAGGAGACCAAACTTTTGTGGTTGTCCTTGGTGTGCTCCAAGTTTGGTGGTTTATCAGTAGGTTATCAGCCTAGATAACACAATCACTAACTCTGATGATATTACTCAGTTTGGTCACGAAACGTCGGCAAGAAAACTGAATTCTGAAACCAGAATTCAACCTTGAGCAACGAATACGGTGCTCTCTTCTGTCAGGACCAAACTCTTGCTTGCTGCTTGTCTATCGGGGACCGCCCCCCCCCCACGCAAATTCCCTCTGCCGTTCATCTAACAAAGCTATTCCGAAATAGAAACCAAGACTGCAGCCTGACTATTAGTCATCGTCTGGATTTTGTGTTCCGAAACATCCCGACACAAAGTAATATCCAAGAAATATTGGAGGAAGTCGCCCTTAGCCATATATATAATCTATCATGTGCCACCGTTTTTGTTTTTTTTTGCACAATCCAACCCCAGAACTGGCAATCTTCTCCAACCACGACTCAAGATAAAGCTGGCTAATTAGATTAAAGGCAGCCTTTACGTTTCAGCTCTTAAAAGACTTCGACGGTTTGACTTCTTACTGCAGAGGTCCTTCGCATGCCTTATCTGGTTAAACAGGACGTTCTGATTATTGTGATTATACAGTGGAAACCTTCACATGATCTTTCTCTAATGTGCTATCATAAGACTGTAATCCATCGGCCAGCAGTGCCCTTCGGCAGAATTTCTCAACCTTGACGGCTTTAAGATGCGCGGACGTCAACTCCCAGAATTCATAGCTGGCTGGGGAATTATGGGAGTTGAAGTCCGCGCATCATAAAGCTGTCACGGCCCTTCGGGATTCCGTGCAGAACAAAGGAAGGCCAACTTTTCCCAAAAGAATGACGCGGTACGTGAGGATTCCAAATAAGGAGAAAAATAAAATGATATTCGAAGTACTTTGGTTTCCAAAGATCTCACAATAGCCATTTGCAGGGGAAAAAAGAGAAAGAATAACAGCACCATTGAGTGAGAAATTGCTGAAGACGCATGCATCAAAAGTTTTACCATGTTTTCCCGAAAATAAGACCCTGTCTTATATTTTTTGAACCCCGAAATAGGCGCTTGGCCTTGTTTTCGGGGAGGTCTTATTATTTTGGACAGCTTGCCATCTTACCTGATTTCCAGATCTGTCTCCTTAACCCTAAGCAGAGGAAATGGAGGAGACTGGTTACACATGCGTTTAAATATTTTCAGGGAGAGCTTATTTTTGAGGGGGGCTTATTTTAGCGCATGCGCTCAAAAGCCCGATTGGGCTTATTATTGAGATGTCTTATTTTCGGGGAAACAGGGTAGGCTATCTCAAAAAGTCTCAACAAATCCAGTGGGTTTGTTACAAATGTTAATTGACAAAATAATCTTTCTTACATATAGCCAATCATTGCAAAATTATCCCAGTTCCGCACCTTCTCTCTTCCAACTCTAAATCTTACATCAATTTAGCCACTTCAGACAACTGATGAAATGAATTGTGCCTCACAAAAAAATTCTACCTTTTAATAAAAGGCATTAATCCGAAAATGTGCTACCTCTTCCTGATTTGGGTGACACAAACAGGAAGAATCTGGAACGGTCTTTCCAGAACTTGCAAGAGACGGCTCATTTCTTTCTTAAAATGACGACAGCGCGATGGGACTGCGCTAGTGAGATTGCACGCTACCCCTTCACAGGTGTATAATTTCAAACTCCCTTGTGCATCCTGAATTAAGGAGCGGAATAAACATTTCAACGCCATGCAAGGCTTGACAAAGTTGAACTTAAGATTGCAAGAACATTTGAAAAATGGATTATTGCAGGACATGTGGGTCTCCTGAGAAATTATTCTGGAGTCCCAATCAATAGTTACAAATAATAATAATAATAAAAATAGTTTTGCTTTAACTGTTGATACCAGAAAGGCAAAGCCAATTGTGTTCACAGTGAAATGTTTGCCATTTGCCCTAAAACAGGGTTGGAATGTAGGAATCTGTGTTGCTATGTTCTCGTTGTCATCATCTTAGCCAACATTGCCAATAATCTAAGGGAAGGGAAATGGAAATTTATGAAGCCTGCACTTCCCCTTTTCAAACAGAGCAAGAGAAAACACTCGCAGGATACAGCATGCCAATGGAAAGAGGAACCATCTTAATTTTGGGACTGAAAATCCCTCAAGAGGACATATTGGAGTGAATAATCTACTGTCCAAAATCCCCAGTCTTTGTTTCTGGACGACTGAGCAGAGAAAAGCTTCTATTTTTAAGAGCAAAGAGAATTTCCAAATACGTTACAGCGCGCAACTGTTGGAAGAAACCAATGAGCTATTTTTATAGTCGGAAAGCTTACCAAATATTTCTCCATTTTTGGCATATTCTGTCACAAGGTACAGCATGCTTTTGGTCTCCATCACCTGTGAATGAAAGAAATAAACATCATTTTAACTGCCAAAAAACCCCCAGGAAATCTTGGAAGCAACTTTTTCTGTGTTTTTTCCTGAGGTAAATGAAACATCAGAGGTATCATTACACGTATAAAAATTCAAAATTACTTCAAGAATTCAAAGGTGAAGGCAGGGATGGAGATGAGGCTTCCCTGAATTGGTGATTAAAAGGAATGTCTTGTTACCGGAACACAAATTTTAAGGTACATGGAGGTTTCTCAGAATAAATCACAAGACATACCCTGAAATTCACGGGGTTTGAGCCAACGTGCTGAAGCAATAACTTCCAAATTAGCAGGCGAACAAATAAAATCCATAGTCCCAAATTCTGCCTTGCTCCTTGACCCGTCTAGCGTTTATTGTGGGATGCCAAATATAAGAAAACAATGCCAGATCCTTTTAATCTTGAAGGCAGACACAGGATAAATCACTTGGCACTGAAATGTTAAGATGTTTTTTTTTCCCCCTCTCCTGGGAAGATCTCTCTCATTAAACAATTCTCCAATGGCTTTTGCACGAAATAGCAAGGCAAATAAGAACTGCAACGGAATTTTTGAAATCTTGGAAGAACAGAATATTCCAACACTCTCATTCTTGCTGGTCAACTGTATTCTTCTCCAGGGATGTTATAATTTGGGGTGAAGGGAAGACAGCATTTGCCAACTGGGGTATTTTAGACGATCCAACTAGATCAGTAACAATTTCTGCCTCCCAAGTGTTTAAATATGAAAATGAGGGAACTGGATGGAATCCGCAAAGGTTTATGCCAGAATACATTTATTTGCTTTCATGCTATCACAAGACACTTTCAAGAAGTTCAAATATCTCCCCCCCCCCAACCCAAATCGAACACAGATTGCAAACCCTCGTGTTCCGGAAAGAGAGAGCTGTTGGCGTTAGTGAATAATAATCTCACTTAAAATGTTAAAACAGGCAGGCAGCTTGCTAGAACAAAGGAGAGACCGAAAAGGCTTTTTAATAAATGCAGAAAGTTGGGAGGATTTTTCTCGGGCCTTGAGAAAGTTTGACGTCATGTCCGAAGTAATCTCTTGATCAAAGGTAGGCATCGGCGTTCTTGTTCACCGAAGCAACAAGCTGTGGCCATGGGAGGAAACTCTGCAGCTAGAAGATGTGCAAGGATGGTGAGCGAGGGCTGTAGCTAGTCAGGCCAGGCAGCTTTGCTGCACACAAATCAGCAAACTCTCCAACGTAGTTTCTCCGGTTGAGATACAGGATGCCAGCTCTTCACCACAGTTGGTTAGAAGAGAACGGGTCTGTCTGTCTGTTTTGTCTCTGTATCCAGGGGTGAAATCCAGCAGGTTCTGACAGGTTCTGGAGAACTGGTAGCGGAAATTTTGAGCAGGTCGGAGAACTGGCAAACATCACCTCTGGCTGGCCCCAGTGGGATGGGAATGGAGATTTTGCAATATATTTCCCCCAGGAGTGGGGAGGGAATTTTGTGGGGATTTTGCAGTATCCTTCCTCTGCCACGTTCACCAAGCCACACCATGCTCACCAGAACCGGTAATAAAAAAAAAAAATTGAATTTCACCACTATCTATGTATCTACCTATCTACCTACCAACATCTCTCTCTCTCTCTCTCTCTCTCTCTCTCTCTCTCTCTCTGCTTACATACATATATTTTCTGAGGTTTTTGCGGGTGTTTGTATGTAGGTCTTTGGTTATTCGGGTCTTCTGCGTAAAATTGGAAGTGTCTTGGCGACGTTTCGACAAAGTCTCATTCGTCATCTTCAGGCTGGTGTTCTTGGCTTCGTGCTTCCAGGAGCAACGTGCTTCCTGGAAGCACGAAGCCGAAAACACCAGCCTGAAGATGACGAATGGGACTTTGTCGAAACGTCGCCAAGACACTTCCAATTTTACGCGGGAGAAGACCCGAATAACCAAAGACACACACACATACACACAGTAATTCTGGGCAGTTTACAAAAACCACTATAAAATAATATAAAAACCTGATTAACAGCACAGTTAAAAAGAGAATTTAAAAAAAAAAGATTAAAATTAACAAATTAAAAGGTCAGAAAAAAACCAGAGTTAAAGAAATCAACTAAGGCTGAAAAGATTTGCGTGAAACACCATCCAGCCCATAAGCTGGGAGGCTTCTGCTGAATGTATGAATTGGTAAAATCATTGGAAGTCAAAGAAAGTCTCAACTGCCCCATAGCAAAAGCAAAGACTTTTTAAAGATGACTAAAAGAATACTGTTGACAGCTGGATGCTTTTTCCAGAAGATCTCAGAGCATGAAATAGTATTATGTGGGGGGGGGGGGGGGGGGGGGTTTATGATCTGGATCATTCTCTCATTTCTAAATTCCAGTTCAAATAAGTAAACTGTCCGTTTTATAATATCGCCATTAACCGCTTGATTTATAGCGTGCTGTCAATATTGAGACATGATTTAATAAAAGCCCAAGCCAAACCTCGTTAAACCAAATGTTTCTTCTTGAAATGGCGGGGAAGTCTCTTCATCTTGAGCTTCAACATTTAATACGAGTAATTTGTTAATGACATTGGGTAAACTAATAAAGATAGTTCTAAGCAAGGCCTTTACGACGAGATTTACAATGATCCGAATCCGGTGGCATCTGGTGGCCGACAGCCCTTCTTCTGAACGACTCCGTTCATTTGACTGATTCATGCCTGGGATTTTCTCCCGAATTGCTGCCTTCCTTGTCAGCGCTTAAAACTTCTATTCTTGAATTCTGGCTCACTCCATGGTGAAGTCTCAACTACTTCCTACTTTGGTTCTACAACTGGCTGTCATCATTTCAAACATCTGGTTTTGTCTCATGAGAAAGACTTGCGCTCAAAATCAAACCATCCTTCTTTATCAGACAGATCAATGGGAGTATCAAAACAAGCGGGCTAAAACAGATGAAGAACGGGTTGCAGGAACTGGGTATGTCTAGTTGAATGAAAAGAAGGACTAGAGGAGACATGATAGCAGTGTTCCAATATCTCAGGGGCTGCCCCACAGAAGTGGGAGTCAAGCTATTCTCCAAAGCACCTGAGGGCAGGACAAGAAGCAATGGGTGGAAAGGAGAGGAGCAACTTGGAACTAAGGAAGAATTTAGTCAGAACAATTCATCAGTGGAAGAACTTGCCTGCAGAAGTTGTGAATGCTCCAACACCGGAAATTTTTAAAAAGATGTTGGATAACCATTTGTCTGAAGTGGTGTAGGGTTTCCTGCCTAAGCAGGGAGTTGGACTAGAAGACCTCCAGGGTCCCTTCCAACTCTGTAATTCTAAAAGTAGCGCTTAACTGTTAAAGAAGCATAATGTAGCTTTCCATGACAATGTTACATAAATTCCTGATTGTTTAATACTTTGTATGTGCACACGACTCGCATAAGAGGAAAAACAATCAATGCTAATGGAGATACGGTGCCCTAAACAAATCCTCAAGGTCATTTCTAAGATATTATTTACTTGATTGATGCCAAGATGAAATTATTTTTGGTAGGACAGCATGGAGGAATAAAACGAGGAAGGCCATATTAAAGACAAATATTATGCAACCTATTTAAACTTTCAAACTTATTTAAGAGCTAAACTTATCTGAAGGAATTAGATCAATCTTCAGAGCTTTGGCCAGTTAACAACTCACCAATAAATTGGGAGAATCGATAAACAGGCTCCACATAAATTCAGATTTGTGGAATAGATGTGGTTTAGCATAAAGTGTAAGCAGTCCAAATAGTTAATGTGGCGAAACAGCAGTCACTGCTCAGAAACCTAAGGAAACTCTTACCTTCCTACTCTTCAGATCAAAACTGGCAACTATGGGCCTTTTATGTATGACCTGTGGACTTCAACTCCCAGAATTCCCGAGTCGGCTGTAGATGGCTAGCTCAGGAATTCTGGGAATTGAAGTCCACAGCTTTAAAAGGGGCCACAGATGCCCATCCCTGCTTTAGACCGAGAGCAAAAGTCACGTACTACAACGATGAAAATGGAAGCTGGCAAATTAGAGGTTATTGAAATCCCGCCGTTCACCATTCCACGTTAGGAAATTGTGGCGTATTTGAACACGCTGTGGCAAAGCTATTGAGGTCACACCGTAGATTACATAAACAGGATCCTGTTAGAGACGACGTCCCACTGATCCATCTGACCTTATGTTTAGCGAGAGCCAATCGCTTCAAGTGACTCACCGCACTCCAAAAAGACTCTAAGTCAGGATTCTCTCCCAAAAGTGGTTTGTTAGTAAGAAAGCGGGCTGATGAATGTTGGCTTCCTACTCCTACTTCACTGTTTCTTCAAGCAGAGGCAGCTAAACTATCCAGCAACCAGGATGGAAAAGTTCAGCATTATGCCTGAGCCGTGGCCTGTTTAAACACTTCTAAACCATGTCAAACCACGGTTCCTTGAAGACCAATAAGCCAGGAATCAAGCCATTCAGATATATGATGGTTTACCCTGCAAGTCTTTGGTTAGGGTAGCTGCCCCTGCAGATAGAAGGGACCACGTAGGCACAATTGTGCAACAACACGTATTAGACATCCAGATAATCCTCGACTTACGACCACAACTGAGCCCAAAGTTTCTGTCACTAAGCGAGACAGTTAAGTGAATTTTGGCCCATCTTACAACCTTAGTTCTTTAAGTTGAATCGCTGCAAATTCTTAAGTTATTAACACGGTTGTTAAGGGACTCTGGCTCCCCCACTGACTTGTTAAGTGAGATTTGTTAGGTGAGTTTCCCCCCCCCATCTTACGACTTTTCTCGCCGCGTTTGTTAAGTGAATCAATGCAGTTCTTAAATGAGTAACCCGGTTGTTAATTGAATCCAGCTTCCCCATTGACTTCGCTCGTGGGAAAAGGGGATCGCATGATCCCGGGATACGGCGACCGTCATAAATACGGAGCAGTTGCCGAGTGTCTGAATTTTGATCATATGATCATAAGTGCCGTTGTAACTTTGGATGGTCCCTAAACGGATGGCCATAAGTCAAATAATGGCATTTATTCTTTCTTTTTCTTTCTTTCTTTCTTTCTTTCTTTCTTTCTTTCTTTCTTTCTTTCTTTCTTTCTTTCTTTCTTTCTTTCTTTCTTTTCTTCTTTCTTTCTCCGGAGACTCAGGGCAGCTTACAATGCGTTAAGCAATAGCCTTCATCCTTTTGTATATACCTGCTTAGTAGGGCTTTCGCCCCCCACCAAGCGGTGTTCTTTTTTATACAAAGTCAGCTTATTGCCCCCACAATCCGGATCCTCATTTGACCTACCTCGGAAGGATGGAAGGCTGAGTCAACCTCGAGCCCGGTGAGATTCGAACTCACAGTAATTGCAGGCAGCTGGTGCTAGTTAACAGCACCTTAGTCTGCTGCACCACCAAGGCTCTTTCTGCTGTTGCTGCTGCTACCGATTTTCCAAACTGAATAAAATCCCGGCAGGCTAGCCTAAATCGGTTAAAAAAAACCCCCCCGTTCCTTTCAACAATGCCTGAGTCAACAATTTTGAGGCCAGCTCCCCTTGGCTTTCTGTTGCTGAAGTCAAGGGAAGTTCAGGCGGGTGAATTCATGAATTATTGAAAGCCGCACAGTTGTTTTAACATTCAAAAAAGGGACGAAGGGAAAAGCTAACCTGGAAGGATCTGAAGTACCAAGATTGTTTCTAGATTTGTACACGGGGATGAATTAAATCACGGCTCAATAATTCCACCTACGGCAGCCAAACCCAGGATGAATTCAGGAGCGGACTGGTTAAAAAGAGTTCCCCCGTCACTTTTGAACTTTCAGATTGGACAGGCGAGATTTAGGTATTAACGTACCTGATAAAGCTTGATAATGTGTGGATGGTCCAGCATTTTCATGATCTGTACCTCCCGGTAAATTTTTTCCAGATTGACAGAATCGAGCTGAGATTTGTCGATGATTTTTATTGCCACCTAGAAACACACAAAAAAAACAAGAGATGATCGTACCCCTGCCTTCACAAACGACGTCACCGAAGTGCAAAGAAAGGGCTACCAGCCAGTTTTGACTTAACGCTAAAACATCGCATGAAGAAAAATCAAGGATTTTGGAGTGGGGGGTGGTGGACTGAGTGGGAGCAAATATGGTATTGTATAAAACCCAATGTTCTGCTTGAGTTGAAAGAAGTTGGTTCCTGAAAGAATGGGATCCATGCTCACTGGCCAACACATTTCTCCCTAGCAACCTGTTTCAAAGACTTCTCCCAACTCTCTTAAAATAGATTCTGAGAATATATGGGGAAAGTGAGGAGTTTACGCAAGCAGACTTCCATTCCCATGACACTGGATTCCCCTGATTTATCTCATTTTACTCTTCCGGTTATCCCGCTGTGGGAGAATGAGTGACAGAAGCTGGGGGCAGAATGAAGAGAGGGACCAGCCTAGAGTCTCTACACAGTCACAAGCAAGATCGGTCCAACCTTCCTTGAGTGCCGTCGCCCTTATGTAACTCTCAATAAGCGTGGTGGCACAGTGGTTAGAGTGCAGTACTGCAGGCTACTTCTGCTGACTGCCAGCTGCCTGCAATTTGGCAGTTCAAATCTCACCAGGCTCAAGGCTGACTCAGCCTTCCTTCCTTCCAAGGTCAGTAAAACGAGGACTCAGATTGTTGGGGGCAATTTGCTTAGAGAGGGGCTGTAAAGTACCATGATATATATCTAAGTGTCCTTCCTTCCTTCCTTCCTTCCTTCCTTCCTTCCTTCCTTCCTTCCTTCCTTCCTTCCTTCCCTTCCCTTCCCTTCCCTTCCCTTCCCTTCCCTTCCTATGCAGTATTGCAGGCTAATTCTGCTCACTGCCAGGTGTTCAATCCTGACCGGCTCAAAGTTGATTCAGCCCTCCACCCTTCCAAGGTCAATAAAATGAGGACTGAGATTGTTGGGGGCAAGAGGCTGTAAACTGTTTGGAGAGGGCTGTAAAACACTGTGAAGTGGTATATAAGTCTAAGTGCTATTGCCATTTTCCTTCCTTCCTCCTTCCCTCCCTCCCAGTGGTTAGAATGCAGTATTACAGGCTAACTCTGTCGGCTGCCAGCAGTTCGATCCTGACCGGCTCAAGGTTGACTCGGCCTTTCATCCTTCCGAGGTGGGTAAAATGAGGACCCAGATTATTGGGGGCAAGAGGCTGACTCTGTAAACCGCTTAGAGGGGGCTGTAAAGTACTGTGAAGCAGTATATAAATCTAAGGGTTATTGCTATTAGTCGAGAAGATTGGTGTGCACGGGCTACAGCAATAAATCAGTTTATCTGAATCTAATCCGGAGCATCAAGTCTTATTCTGTGTGTGCTAAAATGGAACAGAAGGCTTAAGTATTGACCCTTATCATGGCAGCCATGGATCACAAAGGAGAGCAAACTCTCTGAGGTTTTATCATGGAAACGAAGGAAAAGCAAGCAAAGAGCTGTGGCCGAGAAAGAAAACAAATAAATAAATCAGACATTGCTTCACACCAAATGGTTCTCAAAGGTTGCTCCTATTAAAAGTGCATGACTAATATGTTGTGCATTAGTCATACGTTTAACTCACATTCTCTGCGCTTGCAGGAGGAATCCCCCCACCTACTAATCCTCAGAGACGGAGGGAAAAAAAGGTTATTTAATGTAAAACTGCCCTTTAAGAAAGTACCATTAGAAAGCAAAATCAATGGGGGTGATTTATTGCATGTTTTCCTATTTAACTATGATTAATGTTTCGGAGACTTAAAAACCCACACAGGTAGTCCTAGACTAACATTTGAGCCCAACATTTATGTCGCTAACTGAGACATTTGTTAAGCGAGTTCTGCCCCATCTTACGACTTTCTTCGCCACGTTTGTTAAGTGAACCAATGCAGTTCTTAAATGAGTAGCCTGGTTGTTAAGTGAATCTGGCTTCCTCACGGACTCTGCTTGTCAGAAGGTCGCGAAAGGGGGATCATGTGACCCTGGGACACTGGAACCGTCATAAATGCGAGTCAGTTGTCAAGCATCTTAATGTAAATCACGTGAAAAATAGTCCTTTCTTCCTTCCGGTTTGAATGCTTTTTTATTTTTTGTTGGTTTTTTTTTAAAGTTTTTTTTTTAGTTTTTATCCCAGAGCTGTAATTGCACTCAACAATGAACTAAATGAACTAATGAACTAAATGAACTAATGAACAAAAGGGCCACCCTCAGTGAGCTGCTGGTCAGCATTTCTTGGTCTGTTGTGTGGATGTTTGGGTGGTTTAGGGGTGGGGAATTTGTGGTGGGTTGGGGGGGTGTTTGGTAATTGTTATGCATGTTGGACCTGGTCTTTGGATGTTAAGTGAATTTCATTGTATGGGTATTCTGTGTATATACGTACAACGTATATTCAACATATGGGTATTCTGTGTATATACGTATGACAATAAGGTTATTATTATTATAATGCCATTGTAACTTTAAATGGTCACTAAGCAGAATGTTATAAGTGGAGGACTCCTATATATTATTGTACAACAGCTCCTAGGGAAAGCTACGCAACTTAGCTTAACTGATTCAAACTATCTACAAATCTTGTGTATTTAAAAAAAAAAAAGAGCCAAAGAGACATATCCATTTAGAAATTAAAATACGTCCACGTTAAAATTAAAAATTAAAATGTAGGAGTGACCGACTGAAAAATCACAGTGCGTGGTCAGTGAAGAAATCAGGCAAGAGCAGAGTGACCTCCAAAAAACACAATATCAATTGTTTTTTTTCCCCTCTCTTTCATACAGATGTTGGCAGACAGGTTTGGCTCATAATTACACAATGGGGTTTATTTGATTTTCCCCCTTATCAATCTTCTGAGCTTTTATTAAGTTGCTTTTTATCCAGACAGCGTTATTCCAAATTGTTAAGGTGCTCCGTTTTTTTTTTTTGTATGCGGGACAGTACATTGTAGAAGCAAATATTGAATATAGAAAAACAAAATGGCTCTAGCAGGCATTTTTTCCCCGGAATATTAAAAGCTGCAATGCATTCGAGAAAGAGGAATGGCGAAAATTTCTAGGGAAATCTTTCTTCGTGGTGCACATATTTAATTGGCGTAATTTGCTGCCTGCAAGGACCGTGTAGCGTCTCCAGAATGCCTCAAGATTGATACGGCAACTATTGTCATCCTCTCGGTTGGTGGCATCCCACTGGCCCAGTAGGAAGAGTTTAAAAAAAAAAATGCTTCTTAAAACTTCTTTTAAAATGGGAATAAATGTAAAGGAGACATTTCCAGCAGTGTTTCTCAACCTTGGCAACTTGGAGGATGAGTGGACTTCCACTCCCAGAATTCCCCAGGGTGAATTCTGGGAGTTGAAACCCACCCATTGTCCAAGCTTGAGAAATCCTGGTTGACCCATCTCGTTTCTTTCTTCTACGCATTTATTTTAGGCAAATCTGGATGCCGTGCAGGGCTTGGGGTGAGAAAAAGGGACTGTAACAGGAACAGGTAGTCCTTGAGTTATGATCACAATTGAGCCTGACATTTCTGTGTGGTTCAGGGAGAAATTTGTTTCCACAAAGTGGTGATTTGATGCAATAGGAAATTCCATCTTTTCTTCCTCATTTTGGCCTTATCGGGTGGTGGTGGTGGTGGGGAAGTACTCGAATCCCATCTGAACCTGGTGATTGAGGCTCTCAACGCTGCAAAGCATTGTGCCGAGAACCTAGGCCTGGAAACTGAGAGTCAATCCGTCTGGGAGAAGGCATCAAACCCACACCTCTCTCTCTCGTTTACCCAACAGATAACCAGCTTATGAAAATGTCACAATATATAATTAAGATGAGCAGGGCTTCCAATGGGAGACGGAAAGATGAATCACCAGAAATAGCTTTTATTAGAAATAAAGAGTAGAAACTCTTATTCATCCCCGAAAACCTTGCATGCATCAAGAGAAAAGGGGGGGGGGGAGAAAAAAAAAGAAGGAAAGCAGCTTGCACCATTCAAACAAAACAAATCCACAAAGATGCAGAAGTCGCTTGTGAAGAGACACGAAACAGATGGACCCGGCTTGCATTTTGGCAGCAGGAGGACGTTATTCTCCCTATGCTATCGAATTATTTCCAAATAAAAGAGAATTAAGGATCTTGGTTCATTTTACGCAATAGGCTATGACACCTTAAGAGAGGATTTCCCAGTCTTGCCCACGGTGAAGACCTGTGGACTTCAACTCCCAGAATTCCCCAGCCAGACAGACAGCCAGTTCAAAAGGGTTTATGAACTTTATGCCTTTCAAGATATGCCTGAAAGCTCCTTGGTATTTCCAAGCCATTCAGATATTGGGCAAAGAAGGGGTGTGGGGTTTCCCCCACCACCACTCTGGCCTGAAGAAATACAAAATAATGGAAGCGGAGAACGATCAGAAGGCTAGGCTATGGTCAGGAAGGATGGTGAGGGGCAAGGAACGCTTTCAGGTGGGTACTGAGCTGGCCATACAGCTAGTCCTCCGGTTATGATGGTATTTGGGACCAGGATTGCTGTCACTAAGCAAGACGGACATAAGTGTTATGCAGCAGCCAAAAGAACAAACTTCAGAACCTAAAAGAGAGAGAGGTGATATTTTGAAAATGGGGATCTAGGCAAATATTGCTAATCAGTCACTTCTCCTTCTTCTCCCTCGATAGATAACTAGATATAGATTCTCTCTCTCTCTCTCTCTCTCTCTCTCTCTGTATCTATCATCTACTGTATCTATCTACCTATCATCTACCGTATCTATTTACCTATCTACCATCTACTGTATCTATATATCATCTACCTTATCTAGATGATAGATGATTCTCTCTCTCTCTATATATATATACCTATCATCTCTCTATGTATCTATCTACCGTATCTATCTATCTATCTACCTATCATCTACCATATCTATCTAGATGATAGATAGATGAATCTCTCTCTCTCTACCTATCATCTATCATCTACCGTATCTATATATCTATGTATGTATCTATGTATGTATCTATGTATCTCTATCTCTAAGATCTATCTATCTATCTATCTATCTATCTATCTATCTATCTATCTATCTATCTATCTATCTATCTATCTATCTATCTCTATAATCTTTCTCTCTCCTATCTCTCTCTCTCCACTCTCTCTTCTATCTATCTATCTATCTATCTATCTATCTATCTATCTATCTATCTATCTATCTATCTATCTATCTATCTATCTATCTATCTATCTATCTACCCACATACCCACGCAAGCAAAATAACCTTTCCAAACAAGGCCGAAAGGAATTTCTTCTGAAGGGCTGCAAGCTACGCAGTTCCAAGAAGTTCACTTCTCGGTAAAGTCAGATGTTTCACACCAAAGCCAATGTGGTCTATTCCACGAATGATCTTCAGCTTCTGAAATCGGAAAAGGAACTCTGTGCTACATTAACGCCTCATCTCCTCTGACGTTCTCTCCAGCTACTCTATGCTGCGAACGAGGCCTTCGCTGCTCGAGGCTTTGCAGGAGACCTGGCCACACAGCGATATATTTTTTTTAAGCAGAACATCCTATCGAGTTCACCCAGGGCTCCAATATATTGTAGGTTTCTGTTAGAAAATTCTGCTGGGCGTCAGCAAAGCTCAGCTTGATAAAACAGCAAAAAAACAAAAAACCAATGGATCTCTTTATACCTGCGATGCACTGTTAAGCTTTGACACCTGAAACATTAGTGGACTTTCACCATCAGAATCAGGTTCATCACCGGAGCATCAAATTCCACTGCATGGATTATTTTATCCCCCCAATCACCCTCTGTCCTGACCTCTGTCCGTTAGATTATTTCTACTGTTTAAGTCTTGTTTCTGAAGAGACAAATATGGCAAGTTTGGAAATTGGGTTTCAGTTCAAAACCACAGGATTCGAGGCAGTGGTGAAATCCAACTTTTTCCACTCCTGGGGGAAGGCTACTGCAAAATCTCCATTCCTTCCCCATGCCAGGGGAAGGATACTGCAAAATCCCCATTCCTTCCCCACTCCAGGGGAAGGATATTGCAAAATCCCTATTCCGTCCCCACTCCAGGGGAAGGATATTGCAAAATCCCCATTCCCACCCCACTCTGGGGCCAGCCAGAGGTGGTATTTGCCGGTTCTCTGAACTACACAAAATTTCCGCTACCGGTTCTCCAGAACCTGCTGGATTTCGCCCCCAATTCCAGGTAAACATAATTAAAATCCCATTTCGATGGATTTTCATGGCAGTTGGCCATTGAGTTCGGTAGATCAAATCTAAATATAAACTGATCTGGAATTGATTCACTGATTCGGATTAAGCCCTGGCTGGCTGACAGAATATGCCAGAAGGGCTTCACGTACATCATGCTAAGCCAAAACTACGTATGTATTTTTTATGGCTGGCCAGAAACTTGGTCACTGGGTCTTCCACAACAGACTATCCTCTAAGATAGAGGTCTTCGAACTTGGCAGCTTTGTGGATCTCAACTCCCAGAATAACTGGCTGGAGAATCCTGGGAATTGATGTTCACAAGTTTTAAAGCTGCCAAGTTCGAAGACCTCTGCTCTAAGAGTTTTGCACGTAATTATATGCGATTCTTTCCTGTTGATGCCTATTCAGAAGATGAGCTTTGAGAGTGTCAGATTTTAGTCTATAAGGAAATTGTTTTTAGGTTTTGTAACAAAACAGCACAAATTAACTGCACCGTTGGCATCTGGTCAAAGGCCTGTGGCACCCTGGGCCGCATTGACTTGATGGGACTACCAGTGGAAAAATCTGTATTAATAAAGGAGAATATTTATAGCTCAGGATTGAAACGAGGGGCCCTTGGTGCTCTCTTCAGTTATTAAAACTGGATTTTTAAACCCAACGAGAGTTAAAGTCAAGCAGCATTCCAAACCTCAAAATCGGAAACTTCCGAATGTTGTTTCTTGACTGCACAAGCTAAAGTGTGGGCCAGAACGTTTATGAAAATTCATTTCTGTAAACCATCATCCCAGACTAATATTTAAGATGACGTAGCAACGTCCTTCTTGTGTATAAGACGATGCTAAATGACGCAGCGCATAGCTTTGAAGGCACGCAATCACCGTTCTGGGCAGAGCAATTAAAAGTGCAATTTAATGCTCAACTTCTACTCGAGGGGGAAATTCAACATTTGAAACGAAGCCTTCGAATAGAAAGCAAAATAAATAACTAAATCCTGATTTATGAACCCTTTCTGTCTAGAGAAGCAATGGCCCTAGAAGGAACATGGTGACGGGCAGGGAGCAAACTACGGCCTCTCTTTATGACTACAGAACCAGTGGGAAAACTTTCTCTGCCCCGTCTCCTCTTCCAAATATTCAGCTCTGATGGATTCAGCTTCAGGGACTTGCAGAGGAGCAACAGGCTGTAAACCAATTTATTCATTAGCCTTTATGCCTTGGCTAAAGGCACCGCGGCCACAAATTGCTATTTAAATGCCAGCGCTCCTAAAAGGAAAGATCAGCCCCGATTAAACGGCGTGTAAATGCCAGAGGACTGTTCTTTTTGGATCTCTTTTCCAAAGCCAGATCCAACTCGGTGCGGATCTGCTTTCTCGACATGGGTTTTCTGAATGAATGGAGAAAAGATAAACTACAGAGTTCTCGTGCTGTCCAGATTTTTTTCAAGGCAATTATTTATTAAACCTGTATACCCATCACTTTCAACAAATCTACTCAATCTTTGTTTGGGTGTTCACATAGGAGGCATTAATTGGTCTCCACCAAGAACTTTTAAATACCCCACTGGATGTCTCAATTTAATATGACTGCTTTCATTGTTCTTTCTTTTTTAAATTTTTTAAAATTTTTGTATTATTATAACATAAAATGACATTACAAGACATACAACATTTTTATATATATACTCTCTTAACAGCTATTTCATGAGGATCTTCTAGTATTTACATTTTCTCCCTTTTTGCTTTATATTATTTCAGTTTCTTCTTGTCCCCACTCTTTTAATTACAGTGTATTTATTAAGACCCCTATTCACTTTATATTTTCTGTACATTGACATATTCATTATTTCCTATGGTATAAGTGGCTGGAGAATAGGAATAACAGAGAAGAAAAATAGGGGCGAAAGGCTTTAATTGTTCTTTCAGTGTTTAACACCGCCACCTATTTATCCAGCAAATTACAGGTAGTCCTCGACTTATGACCACAACTGAGCCCGAAATGTACATTGCTAAGTGAGACGTTTGTTAGGTGAGCTTTGCCCCATCTTTCTTGCCGCAGTTGTTAAGTCAATCGTTGCAGCAGTTAAGTTAGTAACCCAGATGTTACGCAAATCTGGCCTCCCCTCCCTTGCGTGCCAGAAGTTCGCAAAAGGGAATCACGCGCCTCCAGGACGCCGACACAAATACGAATCAATTGCCAAGCGTGCGAACTTTTGATCACATGACCACGGGGGTTGCTGCAATGGTCGTTAAGTGTGAACAGTGGTCGTAAGTCCCCTGTTTTCCAGCACCGTTGTAACTTTAGTTGTCACTAACTAAATGAAGTGTTGTAAATTGAGGACTCCCTATGTAAATGCACACATCCTCTGCATGCCAACCATCACAATGAACTTAATAAACCGTTGCTTGCCTTTCCAAAACGGCGTCCTTAAAGCAGGACAAAACAAACTTACGCTACTGATGCCAGATTTCGGAGGCAAGGGTTTGAGTTCTGTGGGAAACCACGCCATTAACATGATCGAGGTGTGATATTTTTTTTATTTTAAACGATAGTTAACAAGTGGAACCACGAAGCTGCTTCCACCGCTGTTGCCACGCTTGTCCAAGCAGCTAAGGGCTGGCTGAGACAACCCATCCATGCGATGGACAAGAGTCACGCTTCAAATATGTGCCTGCAGATTAGGCCCCGGGACCATGCCTCCAGAGAATTTTCCCGGCTAAGCACAAGAGAAATGGAAAGTTTGTCGAAAGATGCCAACCGGCTTTTACACTTTGGAAACGGGCAAAGAAAACAAGCAAACAGCGTTACTAGCTAAAGAAAGATGGACGGGGTGCGAGATTAGGACAGGCCTGGACTGGCTCTTCTCTTTTATTTTTTTTGATGCTGGGATGGCAAGAGAGAGAGAGAGAGAAAAAAAATTATGCATCTCATTGTATTCTCAGCTACCGGGAGGAAAGAAAAGGCTGGAAGGACAAAGGCCTGGCAGTCAAAAGGTGGGATTTGTGCCGTCGAAACTGCTGGGAAAACGGACCACGGTTCTGAGTAGCAGTTAAAAACTGGCATTGTCGTGATTTATCTGCTCGTACTTCCGAAGCTCAAATAGTTGTTAAAAAAGGGTCACGTCCTCTTTCGTAGGTCGAGATTGATTTTCAAATTATGTTTGTTATGAGGTTTACTTATCCGCTTATTATTTTTCAAAGCGCCGGAAGGCAAGAGAAGAAACGATGGACCAAGAGAGAGACGCAACCTGGAATGAAGGGGAAACTTCCTTACAGGGAGGACAATGAACCAGTGGAAGAGAAGTTGCCTTCAGAATCCTTGGAAAGCCACAACATTTTTCTACCATCCCCCCCTCCAAAGTGATCTCATTTCTCCAATGGATTTCTCTCATTTCCTCTCCAAAATGAATCACAAATCCCCACCCCTTTATTCCTAATTGCAAATCCTTTCGAAGAGCAAGGAAATAATTCCTCACCATTCTACCTGAGGCTGGTCCTGCTAAGTCACGTTTTCCTTCGAGTAGGTTCATCTCAAGATCATTGTTCCTTCTAGCGAGGGAACCCCCTTTCCAGAAACATCCACTCGTCTTCAAGATGCCTTTCTCCATCTCAACCCATGACTTCGTTCTCACAACTGGTGCTCTCTGGTTGTCCCTGCCTCTGTCTTTTTGGCGGTTGGTTCTAAAGTACCCACCCCCTCAAGATTTCTGATCCCCCCTCCCCAAGGTTCCTTACTTCTGTCGTCTTTGGATTTCGGAAAGCAACTTCAATGGATCATCTTCTGAAGGACATCCTGGATTAGCTCCTTTTGAGGCTTCTCAATATCTCTGGATCTTCCATGGGAGGATGGTTTAGGTCAGGGGTCTGCAACCTGTGGCTCTTTCATCCCTCTGCTGTGGCTCCCTGTTGCTCAAAATGCGCATCACAACCGCCAATGTGCGACACATGATTTATTGAGCTTCTTGGCCCGTCTTTTTTTTTTGGAGTTCAAAATGTTTTTGTTGCATGCAGAAATAAAAATTTGTTTTCTCTGTAGCAGTTTATTGATTTCATAAATGCAACACACTATAGTTTTTTCTATACATAGTATAAAGGTAAAACAAAAGCGATATACGCAATGTTATCTTCATTTTAGATTTCAAAAGGGTTTTGTGGCTCCCTGTGTTTTCTTTTCTGTGGGAAACGAGTCCAAATGGCTCTTTTGAGTGTTTAAGGTTGCCGACCCCTGATTTAGATTGTCAGTCTTCTACCCTGTTTCCCCCAAAATAAGGCATCCCCTGATAATAAGCCCAATTGGGCTTTTGAGCGCGTGGCAGTAAGGCCAAGGGCTTATTTCAGGGTTCAAAAAAATATAAGACAGAGTCTTATTTTTGGGGAAACGCAGTACAATTTTCCTTCTGATAAGGCTCATTTCCTAGATGGTGCATCTACACATTGACAGGAAGCTATTTTCATGCCTAAAGAGTTTTTTTCTGAATACAGCACCTCGGAGAGAGAGAGGCGAAGATCATCCAGAAATCAAGCAAGCAGGAGGCCCTTTGATCTTTGAAGGATGACTTCCTGAAGACTTTCCTTTTGGTCATTTTCCGTGCACAAAGTCCCAGAAATATATTCAGCTGCCATGAGGAAGTACTGTTCCCACTCATCTATACCCTGTGGAAGCATTCTCGTTATTTGGAGGTGGGGGAAAAAGGACAGGGGCTCTCCGATTTGAGAAAGACCCTCCTCTCTTGAGGTAGTCTTTTCCAAAGGAGCCACTTATCGAGGTGCTCCTCACACGATCTTTGGTAGTTTTCCATGTTTTTCCTTGGAGCAGCTATTACAATTTCTCAGGATCAGGAGTGGTAGTAGAATCCTGTATTTAATAATGTATAACTTTTATTCTTCTCTTCCTTACGAGTATCTATCTCTTCCCACTTATTACTATAACCATGTTGCTTGTATCTTCAATTTATATATATATTTTTATTTGTTTCCTAGGACGATTTGATAGCTTATTAGTAACCTTGACTATCACTACGTGTTGTATCTTTTTATTCTTGAATGCCTTTTATTCTCCTTATGTACACTGAGAGCATATACACCTAAGACAAATTCCTTGTGTGCCCAATCACACTTGGCCAATAAAGAATTCTATTCTATTCTATTTATTATTTACCTTTTAAGAAAGAAACACAGAGGCTACCACGATTCCAAAAAAACAAAACAAAAAAAAAACCCTCCTTACAATTGCAGCACCCACAGATTCAAATGTCATTCCAGGTTTCACATCACAAGCATCGAAAAGCCACAAACAACCATTTTTAAAGCCGTAGTAGTAGCAATAGTAAGAAAGCAAAGGCAGTACCGATAGGGACAGGTGCCTTGGCTGCCATCCCAAAACAACCGGACCAACCCTTGAATACCTTCGACATTGACAGAATCTCCATCAATCAATTGCAAAAGGCAATTTGGATGAGCTTATATTCTGTGACCACTTTTTAACACCCTTAAACCACATCTGCCTATCTCAGATCCTTGGAAAGGAATTGAAAGGTGGTTAAAAACACCAAATCCAGTAGGAACATCTGGCTGACTGATACATAAAACGTGTACGCTCCCCGATTCTCAAAAATCCCGGGTGGCTCACAACAACCCAGCCAAGAAATTACAAAAAAACATAAACAAGAAAGAAAGAAAGAAAAAGAATAAAGTTTCTCAGGTCTACTTAAGAGTTGGGATAGGGCTCTGTGCACCTAGGAAAGAGTGCTAGGTAGGAAAGCCACTCATCCTCTCTCCCGTCTACTTTCTCGGATGGATGCCTTTGAATCTACTGCCCAGGAGAAGAATCTTCCCCGGATAATCTTATCATTGGATCCACAGAGATCTCTGAAAAGATCTGAAGCAGCGTTCGTCACGAGCCCAAGGAGACCAACGGCACAACTCAGGAGTTTTCTTCCAAAGCCAGCAGAGCTCCACACCCCTTTGGTTGGGGGGCACCTCTGCACCAAGCAATCTGCATGAGGGGGGGGGGGTTTCCCCTTTCAGAGTCCCAAAGCTGCTTCCCCCCTCTCCAAAAAAAAGGCAACTGGATTTCCTTGGCTTTTGACCTTCGGGACAACCGGGATGACAGAGAATCCCCACAGATGCCCTTCGTGCTCCTTTCTCTTGCACCCTGACCCCGAGACACTCCCCCCCCCACTCATTCCTGGGGGGGGGGGGTGTCTCTCTGCCCTTCCACCTGCAACCCCATGCCCAGGGCCAGGTGGGCAGCAGAGCCAGTCTGTCTGCAGCATGACTGCAGTCCCAATTTGGAGGGGTGTGTGTCACAGCATTGCAGGTGAGGGGGCATCCCCCCCAAAACCATGAGGGTGCCCTGCCTGACTCCCTACTCCCCCACCCCAATTTAGGGTCCCAAATATGGGGCAGGGTCGGGGGGGGGGGGAAGGCAGATTGAAGAGCAGGATTCCCCCCTAAAGCCATGGGGATCCCCTTACTTAATCCCTGCTTCCTCCCACCCACCTCAATTTAGAGTTCCCAAATGTTGGGGCAGAGTCGGGGGAGGGGAGCATAATGAAGAGCAAGAGCCCCCCCTCTCAAAGCCATGGGGATCACCTTACTTAATCCCTGCTTCTCCCCCCCCAATTTAGGGATCCCAAATGTGGGGCAGGTTGGGGAGGGGGGAGGAAGACTGAAGAGCAGGATTCCCCTGACTGAATCCCTGTTTCCCCCAACTTCAGATCCCAAACGGTGAGGAGGATCTGGGGGAGGCATATTGAAGAGCAGGATTCCTCCCCCCCCCAAAGCCATGGGGATCCCCTTACTGATTCCTTGCTTCCTCCCCCCCCAGCCCCCTCCCCCCATTTAGAGTCCCAAATGTGGGGCAGAGTTGGGGGGGATCATACTGAAGAACAAGAGCCCCTCCAACAAAGCCATGGGGATCCCCTTACTGATTCCTTGCTTCCTCCCCCCCAGCCCCCTCCCCCCATTTAGAGTCCCAAATGTGGGGCAGAGGGGGGGAGCATACTGAAGAACAAAAGCCCCCCCAACAAAGCCATGGGGATCCCCTTACTTAATCCCTGCTTTCCCCCCCCCAGCCCCCTCCCCCCATTTAGAGTCCCAAATGTGGGGCAGAGTTGGGGGGGAGCATACTGAAGAGCAAGAGCTCCCCCCCCACAAAGCCATGGGGATCCCCTTACTGATTCCCTGCTTCCTCCCACCCCCCACTCCCCCAATTTAGGGTCCCAAATATTGGGGCAGAGTTGGGGGGAGGCATAATGAAGAGCAAGAGCCCCCCCCCACAAAGCCATGGGGATCCCCTTACTTAATCCATGCTTCCCCCCAGCCCCTCCCCCCCATTTAGGGTCCCAAATGTGGGGCAGAGGGGGGGAGCATACTGAAGAACAAAAGCCCCCCCAACAAAGCCATGGGGATCCCCTTACTTAATCCCTGCTTTCCCCCCCCCAGCCCCCTCCCCCCATTTAGAGTCCCAAATGTGGGGCAGAGTTGGGGGGGAGCATACTGAAGAGCAAGAGCTCCCCCCCCACAAAGCCATGGGGATCCCCTTACTGATTCCCTGCTTCCTCCCACCCCCCACTCCCCCAATTTAGGGTCCCAAATATTGGGGCAGAGTTGGGGGGAGGCATAATGAAGAGCAAGAGCCCCCCCCCCCACAAAGCCATGGGGATCCCCTTACTTAATCCATGCTTCCCCCCAGCCCCTCCCCCCCATTTAGGGTCCCAAATGTGGGCCAGAGTGGGGGGGAGGCATATTGAAGAGCAGAATTTCCCCCCCCAAAGCCATGGGGATCCCCTTATTTAATCCCTGCTTCCCCCCCAGCCCCCTCCCCCAATTTGGGGTCCCAAATGTGGGACAGGAGGCAATTGAAGAACAGGATTTCCCCCCCCCCCCACAGCCCCCTTGCGCACCCCCCCAAGTCCCAGATGCTCACATTCCCCCCTCCCTCTTCCCCCTCCCCCCCACAGACACGTGTCTCCGGCAACCCCCGTTCCCACGACCTCCCCCCCCTCCCCCTCTCGCCCTCTGACCTCGCTGCGCGTGATGCGGTGCCGGCCCAGCTTGACCACGGCGAAGTTGCCCTTGCCCAGCGTGCCTTCGATCTCGTAGAAGCCGACGCGCACCGGCACCGAAGCGCCGCGGGGCGGTTGAGGCTGAGGCGGCGGCGACGACGAGGAGGAGGAGGAGGACGGCGGCGGCGGCGGCGGGGGTTGTAGGAGCAGCGCGGCGGCGGCCGGAGGAAGCCGCCGGGGCTCGGCCATCACCATGCTGCCCGGGTCGGCTCCAGCGCCTCACCCGCCGCCGCCGCCGCCGCCGCCGCCAAGGACGGAGAGCCGCTGAGGGAGCCGGAGACGGAGGACGCGGGGACGCGCATGCGCGCTCCCTCACCCTCTCTCTTAACTCTCTCTCTCTTTCGGACGCCCCGCCCCTTGCGCGTCACCACGGGGCGGAGCGCGTCGCCCCGGCAACCGCCGCGCGCCGCCAATCCGGGTGCTCGGCTCGAGGGGGCGGGGCCGCTCCCGCCAAAAGGAAAAAAAAAAAAAAAGGACACAACACCCCAGCAGGAGGGATTCCCAGCATGCCCCGCGCGAGGCAGCCCCTCGCTCGGGGCTTGTGTGGTGAGGGGAATCGTTTTTTTTTCTCTCTTTTTTTTCTCTCTCTTTTTTCTCTCTTTCCCCTTCCCCTCCGGTCCCAGAGGGTCGTCTGAGAAAGCCTTCCCTCCCTTCTTGTTCGGTCCTTGAGCTGCCCCCTCTTTTCCGTTTGGTTTGGGTCGACGACACGCGTCCTCTGGACGCGCGTTCCCACGTGCGCGGCTAAGCTTCTTTCCCTCCCGCCCCCCCTTTTCCCACTGGATGTGCCTCCCGCTCTAGCGATCCCAGCCCGAGAGAGAGAGAGAGAGAAGTTGATGATGTTGGTTTGCTCTCAAACCAGGGTTTGTTTTAGCTAGCATGGGTTTGAATCAAAAGCAAAGGGCTGGGCTAAAACCACATAGGATGACAACCCCCCCCGCCCCCAAATCTGCCCCCCCCCCACCAAATCAGACATTCACACTGCAAGATCTGCTAACTGGATTGGAAATACAAGGAGTCCTTGGAGTTCCCAACCTTTTGTTTATTTATTTATTTATTTATTTATTAGTTAGATTTATATGCCGCCCTTCTCCAGAGACTCAGGGCGGCTTACAATGCGTTAAGCAATAATTAATTAATTATTGGTTTAATTCATAATTAATCATTGGTTTAAATTCTGGTCCGAATGATAGACTCCCTGTAATGTGTCAATTTTTAATTCCAGATTGGGTAGCTTTGGGTCTGAGCTTTAGATACAGATTAACAAGAGTTGGAAGGGACCTCGTAGGTCATCTAGTCCAACCCCGCACCCAACAGGAACCCTAGACCATTTCTGACCGATGGCAGTCCAATCTCTTCTCGAAAGCCTCCAGTGATGAAGCTCCCACAACTTCCAAAGACAACTGCTGTTCCATCGGTTGATTGCTCTCACTGTCAGGAAATTCCTCCTTTTTTCTAGGTTGAATCTCTCCTTGATTAGTTTCCATCCACTATTCCTTGTCTGGCCTTCGGGTGCTTTGGAGAATAGCTTGACCCTCTCCTCTCTGTGGCAGCCCCTCAAATATTGAAAGACTGTTATCATGCCTCCCCTGGTCCTTCACTACACTAGACGTGCCCAGTTCCTGCAACAGTTCATCGTATGTTTTAGCCTCCAGTCCCCTAATCATCTTGGTTGCTCTTTCTAGAGTCATCCTCCTGCAGGAATACAACCTTTGGATCTCTTGGGATCTAAAGAGCCTGTCAATATGAACTTAAATGGAAGCAAAGGAAAGATCACGCATAAGTCTTGAAATTAGGAATTGGCCTGCCAGCTTTATTGCCACGGAATGTTTTCACGGTGCATCTGTGAAGACACCTTGCTGAAGATTTTAGAATGAATGATTGAAGATAGAGATTCTCAGTCATCCAGGTCGTGGTTGTCCCAAAGATGCTTTTGCAAGAGGCAACTGAATAACAACCACAGAGTTGGAAGGGATCTTGTAGGTCATCTAGTCCAACCCCTAGTCCAGCAAGAGAACCCTATAGTCGTGATGATGAGCCTATGGCAAGCGTGCCAGAGATGGCACACAGCGACCTCTCTAATGGCACTTGAGCCGTCACCCCAGTTCAGCTCTTCTGCGCATGCACGCATGCCTGCCACCAGCCAGCTGGTCGCAGGGGTGGGGCACATATGGGGGAGCAGGCCCATGCAGGGGGCCGCATACACCGGAGTGTGCGCGCATTGCATTTTGGGGGTTTGGGTGCACTCTTTGGGCACTGCAGAAAAGTTTAGCCATCACTGCCCTGCGCCGTTTTGGACAAAGTGTGACCTGCCAGTGGCCTGCGCGGATCGTGGCTGATCCCAACGACGAGGCTGGTGTGGGGTCACGCCAGCAGCCTGCACAGCCAGCGCTCGAGTCGGACAGCGAGGAGGCTGAAGAGGATGTGGTGCCAGAGGCAGAGACTCACCCTGGGCCTTCAGAACCTCAAGAGGCTCCTTCAAGTGGAGAGAACGAAGTGGAGGAGCCTCTCCTCAATACTCGAGCACGCAGGGCTGCCAAAAGGCAAGAGTGGCTACTCAGGAGGAGGAGGTCTCCTTGAGAGTAAGGTTTGAGGATAATTGGTCACTCCCTTAGCCTATTTAAGTCACACGCCGTTAGTAATTTCTTGCTGGAAAGAATGTGTAATTATTACAGAGCATTTTGGAGAGTGAGTGTCTTATCGTATCTTGTCTTCTGGGCTGGTTGCCAGCCTTTGCCGGACTTTGTTTATTCTTGGTACATTATAACTTCGATAAGGACCGTTGGTGTGTGTCACAATCTTTGGGAATCCGGAGCTGGGGCAGAACACAAATCGCAGTCCAGTCTCTTCTTGAAAGCTCCCTGTGATGAAGCTCCCACAACTTCCGTTGACAATTTCCGTTCCATTGGTTGGTTGTTCTCACCTGACTTTTTCAAGAGGCAACTGGACATTCTGGTTTTCCTTTGAAAGTGTTTCGTTTCTCACCTGAGAAGCGTCTTCAAAGAAAAGACGCTTTGGGATAGAATAAATTGAATTTGCATCTTGCATAGATGCAACTATATAACTTCAATGGCATTACAAATTACTATTTGTAGTGTGTAATTTTAGGATGTAACTGAGTTGTGAAGTTCAGGAAAAGGGCTACAGTGGTTTAGTTACGGTTGCTGAATCACTAAATTGTGCCCGACTTTCCAATCCTGTGGACCACAGCACATTAGCCCCCCTGACTTCCAGAATTTCCTCAAATTCATGTTCATTGCGTTGATGACTCTATCCAACCATCTCATCCTCTGGAACCCCATTCTTTGGCCTTCCATCTTTCCCAACATCAGTATCTTCTCCAAGGAATCCTCTCTTCTCATCCGGTGGCCTAAGTATCTGAGCTTCAGCTTCACTTCAAATAGAAATAATAGAAATAACAGAATATGGAGAATAGAATAAAATAGAAGTGGAAGGGACCTTGCAGGTCTACTAGTCCAGCCAGGGATGAAATCGAGCAGGTTCTGACAGGTTCTGGAGAACCGGTAGCAGAAATTTTGAGCAGTTTGGAGAACCGGTAATGGAAATTTTGAGCAGTTCGGAGAACCGGTAGCGGAAATTTTGAGCAGTTCGGAGAACCGGCAAATACGACCTCTGGCTGGCCCCAGGAGTGGGGCAGGAATGGAGATTTTGCAGTATCCTTTCTCTGCCACGCCCACCAAGCCACACCACGCCCACAGAACCAGTAGTAAAAAAAAATTTGGATTTCACCACTCCAAGGGACTTCGAAGTCTTCTCCAACACCACAATTCAACAATTCTTCAGCGTTTTTATTTACAGACAATACAGATTTCTGAACGAAGGCATCCTAGGCTTACATCATAGCACATAACTTATGTGCCCCTCCATCCATCCTGTCTTGATTTAATGGGAGACGAGCAGACACTGGCCAAAGGGAATGGTTGCCTAACGAAGCAAGCCTGTCTCTGAGGTGCCGCTGTTCTTTTTTGATCTTCCACGCGATCCTATAATTCACAAAAACAATTAAAGGGCTTTCAGCCTCGGCGACTCTCACTCGGATGATTGCAAAACTCTTCCCAATTATATAGTAAATGCGAAGGCAGTTGGTGACTTGGGACTTGGCTTGTAACTAAAGATTAGCTGGGGATTCTTCCGATTAAGGAAAGTAAAATCCAACAGAATGGGAGAGACACATTAAGCATAGATTGGGCTCGGTGGTGAAATGTAAATTTTGTTACTACCGGTTCTGTGGCCATGGCTTGGTGGTGGAGATAATGTGACTGGGTGGGTGTGGCCAACTTTTTTTTTTTTTACTTTTAAAAGCATTATTTTCTACAACCTATTCCACCGAATGCTTTTAAAAGCCTCCAACAATCCCAGCTGAGCTATGCGATCATCAGAGGCTTTTTTTTTACTTTTAAAAGCATTTTTTCAGCCAAAGAGGTTGTAGAAAAAATGCTTATAAAAGCCTCTGACGATCCCAGCTGAGCCACGCCATCATCAGAGGCTTTTTTTACTTTTAAAAGCATTTTTTCGGCCGAAGAGGTTGTAAAAAAATGCTTTTAAAAATAATTTTAAAAGCCTCTGATGATGGCGTGGCTCAGCTGGGCATGGGGGGAGGGGCAGGGATTTTTACTACCGGTTCTCCGAACCACCCACCGCCATTGCTATCGGATCAGGCGATCAGGTCCAAATCGGGAGCATTTCACCCCTGATTGGGCTCCATAGTTACATACTGGACACTGCTTATGTCCAGTCGCCACATAAGTATTGCCTTATGTTCAGCCTTTTAATAAAGGTGAAGCACTTACTGCACTTACTGAACAATTCTGTTTTTAAATACAGTTTTTATTTTAAAAAATTAAAAACGATTAAAAATGAATACAAGTATAAAGTAAGAAACAGGAAGAGAAAAAAAAACTAAAATGCAAGAAAGGGAAAAAATAGAGAAAAGATCTTTACAACAATTAAAGTATTTATTTCTTATTCTATGGTTACAACAGAACTCTTCTTTCTATAATCTAATTTTTTAAAATGTCCATTTTTTCCCCCCATTTTAAGCAAAAAAAATCCACAAGGTATTTCCAGTCAGCAATACATGGAGACAGAATTATTGTACACAGCCCAGAGAGCTATCCAGTAATGGCCAAATAAATGATAAATAAATGAATATTGCATATAACTAAATGAATATTGCATTCGCTCTGATCAAACAAGTCAATTTTGCCATCTCAGCAAGTTTTACCATCTTCATTCTCCATTCTTCCATAGCAGGGAGCACCAAATCTTTCCATCTTTGAGCGGATAACCGTCTTGTTCCCATTATCATATACAAAAACAAAATCCCATGACTTTTTTCCAACTATTCAACCATCCCTCAATCCCGAAAAGATGATTGTCCATTAATACAATATCTCCCTTTTGTAATTTCAGGGTCATTTTCTTTTTCGTAATTCATATGCTAGCCGCTTCCCTGATTTATCAGGGAAGGGATAAATATCAGGGATATTTATAAACTGGACAATTCTAAATTATTTGCATATTTGTGATCCAGCCGTTGACCCCTTCCCCTCTCCCCCACTTCAACCAACTGGGTCAATTTCTTGTATTCTTTCGTGCCATGCTTAAGTTTTCTATAATTAAATCTGACAGGAAGCCAAATCAATTCTTGGCAACAGCTGTTTTTGCCTTGCATGTATCTTAAAAGGGATAATTTAGGGTGGGGGTGGGGGTGGGGACAGGCAGTGACATTTATACTGGATTTGCAAATGGAAGAAGTTTCACCCCATCGTTTCTGTGTTACTCGTTCATTTTCTCCAAAGAAGAGTCAATTCTGGGATGGTGAGATTCCTAGGATTTTTAGAGTGGGTTTTCAAAACCATCAGGAAGCTGAGTGCTTAGAGCTAAACAGGAGTCTGCAACCTTAAACACTCAAAGAGGCATTTGGACCCGTTTCCCACAAAAAAGAAAGCTCCGGGAGCCACAAAACCCTTCCTGTGCCTGACTATTTCTTGAGCGGCCACAAAACTAGCAGATGTAGTTGAACGTTCTGTTTTCTTCTGAAACTTTGCTTTTCTTGGATTTATCCATGGTTGGCCTACCGGGTGTTGAAAAGCTTAATAAATCGTGTGCCGGTGGATGTCGCACATTGGCAGTTATGACGCATATTTTGAGTGACGGAGCCGCAGCAGAGGGTGAAAGAGCCACATGCGGCTCCAGAGCCTCAGGTTGCTGACCCCTGAGTTAGGATGTCCAACCTTGGCAAGTTTCAGGACTTGTGGACTTTAACTCCCTGAATCCATAGCTGGCTGGGGAATTGTGGGAATTGAAGTCCACAAGTCTTAAAAGTTGCCAGGGTTAAGACACCTCTAATTTAGAAGCTTTTGCAAACTCATCTGCAACATGCAAGTTCAACATAATCTTCCTTACAGCTTGGGTGTTCTTCCCATCCTCTTTGCCAGAAGGTCTGGCTCTTTTGAAGATCCGATTAGCTGCTTGTCTCCAGACACAAGAACAGAGGTGTGGTCCACGCTGTTGGAAGGAAAACCCACCTGGTTCAGTTCCAAGCTGGGAGAAAGACGCTGGAAACAACATGGAGGCTGATTGGAAAGAAGGTTTAACGATGAACAGAACCGACAGAAGTTCTGGGACAGCTGACCAAATGGTTGAAGGTGTGGATGGATCTTTATAGTTTTCTGTGACTTTGAAATTTGAACTGTTCCGGGGATTGTGCAATAAAGGGGATTGTGTCTAAATGGTGGTGGGTTAATCCTATTATGTCCTGATCTAAAAGGTCATGTCCTGTCCTTCGTAATCCCATCACTCTGGGGTCTAGGACTTTTTGTCTCAAACCCTTCACCTTGCCTGTTTCTCCTTAAGGTTTTCTCCTCTGCATTACTAGCCACAAACTTTTCTCCTCGGCTGGCCGTCCCCCAGTCTTTCGCCACGGCACATCGGCCACGGCCCCTCCGTCCCAGTCCCTTCCGATTGGCTGGCTGCAAATTGTCCTGGGCGGCCAAAAGCCTGACGCGAACTGTACTTCGACGAATGGGCCACGGCGAAGGGACTGGGACGGAGGGGCCGTGGCCGATGTGCCAGGGCGAAAGACTGGGGGAGAGCCAGCTGAGGAGAAAAGTTTGTGGGTAATAATGCAGAGACGAAAACTTTAAGGAGAAACAGGCAAGGTGAAGGGTTCGAGACAAAAAGTCCCATTCCGTCACCCTGATGGAGCTGAAGATGCTTTGTTTATGAATAGATCGGCCGAGATTTCTTAATGGAGATTTCTTAAAATCTCCATCTCTATAAAGATTTCTGCCGGAAGCTGTTTTACAATGCCGGAAATTGAGCCTGGAGCATGTTTCTCCATTTCTCCTTTGGGGGAATATACTATTCTGTCTCTTTTAATATTCCCCCAAATATTTCATTCTTCGGGGCTTCCCACGATGCCAGTCTGTTGTGGAAAACAAACAACCAAACTGAATTTGCCTTCCAGTTCTGTGACCACACCATCCGGGGTTTTTGGCTTGGCTGTGGAGAGAATCCTGCAGGAAAAATGGCTGTGACGTTTTCTTTGGTCTGTCGCTTCAGCATAAAGATCTAATCAAGTTTTGAAACGACCGTCCGTTTTCCCAGAACCAAGCAAATGGAAGACAGAATATAGGTGGTACTGGACTTAATGACAGTTCATTTAGTGACCAAAGTCAGTGGTGGGTTTCACATTTTGTTGCTACTGGTTCGCTGCGTGCACACACGCTTCACGCCTGCACACACCTTCCGCGCATGCACCAAGCCCCAAAACCTAAATAGGACGGCATAGAGCCCCACCCGCGACCTCCACTAGCGGTTTGCCTGAACTGGTACGAACTGGCTGAATACCACCTCTGACCAGCGACACTGAAAAAAAGTGACTTGACAACCGTTTTCTACAGTTACGACCATTGCAGCATCCCCATGAACACGCAATCCAAAATTCAGAGATGTTTGGCAACTGGTTCATGTTTATGACGGTCAGTGTCCCAGAGTCACACAACGGCAACCTTCTGTTGTAGCCTGTACGCGGCCTGTGTAGCTAGTAGCTGATTCAGACAGCGAGGAGGCTGGTGTGGTGCTGCGCCAGCAGCCTGTGCAGCTGGCACTTGAGTCAGACAGTGAGGAGGCTGGAGAAGATGTGGTGCCAGAGGCGGAGATTCAGCCAGGGCCTTCAGAACCTCCAGAAGCTCCCATAAGTGAAGAGGACAAAGAGGAGGAGCCTCTTCTCGATGCACGGGTGCGCAGGGCTGCCAAAAGGCAGGAATGGCTCCTCAGAGGGAGGTCTCCTTGAGAGTAAGGCTTGGGGCTAATTGGCCACTCCCTTAGCCTATTTAAGGAAGGACGACGACTGAGGCAATTTGCAGGGAACAACTTCGTTCACTCTCCTTCGCGTCTTGATCTTAGTTCTCTTATCAGTTTCCTGCAAATTGCTTCCGGGCTTTCTGCCCACCATATTAAGTTTACGATTATTTATTCTTTGGATTCTTGTAGGCTGTTAAGAAAGTTAATTAACAGCCTTTGTTTGAAAAAGACTGATTTAATTGAGTAAACTAAGGTTTGTACAGACTTTGTGTGTGCTGAGTTCTTTGGGGTCCGTAGCTGGGGCAGAACATCTGACCAGCAAAGTTAATGGGGAAACCAGATTCGCTTAACCACCGGGGTACTAACTTGTCCGCTTCGGTGATTCACTTAACAACCAAGAAAGGACATAAAATGGGACAAAACTCAAATGTCTCACTCAACTACAGAAATTTGGGACTGAATTGGGGTCGTAAGTCGAGGCCAACTTGTACCTACTGCAGAACAAAAACAGAAGAGCTCACTTCCGACCTTCCCTTTATTCATTTTTATACCTAGCTCCCATGTCCAGGTTTCCCACGTTGCAATGGAAATAGAAGTTATGGATCCTGCTGCACCCACAGTTCTCCAGACCAAGTGGAGTCGGCGAGATGCTGTTTGCATTTCTGTCCATGATGACTTATCCCGTAATGCTTACCGGTTGTTTTATTGCCTTCCTGATTTAGCTATTTTAGAAAGTTCCGGTGAATGAGCAACTGCAGAGTAAGATTAGTCAGCATTCTCCCCCTGAGATGCTGGAGACAACCAAGAAGCAGCTAAGAATAGTTCTAGCAGACAATGATATCCTACCAGTCTATTCATAAACCCATTCATTATTCCTTCTGCTGGGGGGGGGGGGGGGAAAGGCCAGAGTATTTCACTCGTTCAAGGCCCAGATCTGAACTGTACAATTAGCATGAATGTACATGCAGATACAGATTAACAGACTTGGAAGGGACCTTGTAGAGGACATCTAGTCCAACCCTCCCAGCTCACCCAAGCAGGAGAGCCTACTCCATTTCTGACAGACGGCAGTCCAGTCTCTTCTTGAAAGCCTCCAGTGATGAAGCTTTCACAACTTCTGAAGACAACTTCTGTTCCATGGGTTGATTGTTCTCAAAGTCAGGAAATTTCTCCTTATTTCTAGGTTGAATCTCTCCTGGATCAATTTCCATCTATTGTTCCTTGTCTGGCCTTCAGGTGCCTTGGAAAATAGCTTGACCTTCTTCCTGTGGCAGCTCCTCAAATATTAGAAGACTGCTATGATGTCTCCCCTGGTTCTTCTCTTCACTAGACTAGCCATGCCCAGTTCCTGCAACCGTTCATCGTATGTTTTAGCCTCCAGTCCCCTCATCCTCCTGGTTGCTCTTCTCTGCACTTTTGAGTCTCAACATCTTTTTTTATAGTGTGACCAAAATTGGATAATCTGTAATTATTCTCTCATGCTACCAAACTCTTCTGAAAAGTCCCAAAGTTAAAAAGTTTTTTTTTTTCCTTCTGGAACGATCATGCATGCCTACCTTTTTAAAGAAACATCTCATTTAAGTCAATGCCGTTTTAAATTTTAACCGTTGGTCAAAATCAGGGATCAAAACGTCACACGTATCATCAAGTGGCTTAGACACCATATTTGCTGCACTCCTTGGGAAGACGGGGCGAATAAACAGCCTTTAATTAAGGCCACAGCTGCTTTTCCAATCGGGTTTTAATGAAACCTTTTTTCCAACTGAAGGTCTGCCATCTATTTAGAAAATGCAGGTTGCAGTTATTTTAAGGACAAAATAAAAGGCGCCCTCTAGCGATACATGTTTTTTTTTCCCAGGACATTTTCGGGTATTGCAAAAAAAAAAAAACCATCTCAAAAATGTCCTATTTTTAACCTTGAATTCTTCATCCTTCAACAGTTCAGAGAGATCTCGACAAAGGGAAAATCTTGGAGATGGCATGAACATTTTTATTTTCTGAGAAATTCCCCCCCCCCCAATTATACTCCTACCCAACTCCAAAAAATGAATGCCAGCCCTTTCTTTTACCAGACCAACCAAGTGCTTTGGTGTCACCCCCCACAGCTGCTTTCCAAATATATACCGCAGATAAAATTAATGCCAAATTAGCTAGTATGCGCTGATCCTGGCTCGTACATGCCCATCCTTTTGTCTTGTTCCAAATTTGGAAACTCTTTTCATCTTCGGCTGACACGGTCACCCCACTTCAGCTTTCTTTTTTCTTTTTCTTTTTTTAAAAAAAATCAGTTTTATGCTTCTTGCACCGGATCGCAACGTAAAAAAAACGTCTGTATGAAACAGCTGACTCGATCTTTGCATGGTTCAACCCGTCACCAGCAGCAAAAGATGTGGTCACCAGAAACGTGGTCCCGTCATAACAAGTGATTGATAAGATGTGAAAAGGTTGGAGCCAGGCGTTTTTCCAAACACAGCTCATTTCCTCTTTCTCCTAAATCAACAACAGATGATTCTGGAGTCCCGCTAGGAAAGGAAAGCAACGGAGAACGAGCAGCCATGACAACACCAGGATCTCATCCAACAGCTTTGCAGAAAATATAGCCAATAAAGATGGGAAAACTGGAGAACCGTTTCAGCCTGGCTCTTAGGGCTTATTCCACTGCAATTTGGCACCCAGAGCCAAGCTCGATTTGTAATTAATTCCCCCATCTCCTAATCCTGCCTCCCTCACATATTGCCACCGCTTTCCAGAAAACCTGGCACTTAGGAGATCAATACACGTTTCCCAAGGTAGCACGCATGCCCACACTCATAATTCAATGCGCCCCACTCCCGCAAATGCATGCATGAGACACACACACCTCCGTGCTCCTCCCCGTTTTTGGCACGTGATGGCATGGTGGGCCTGGTAGGCCTGTTTTTTTTGCCCTCCCGAGGCTCCAGGGGCTTTCTTGGAGCCTGTGGAGGGCGAAAACGGCCTCCCCTCCGGAGGCCAAAAACAGCCTGTTTCCCAACTTCCAATGGGACCAGAAGTCCTGTTTTTTGCTCTCCCCAGGCTCCAGAGGCTTTCTAGGAACCTGAGGAGAGAGAAAATGGCCTTCCCCCCACCGGAGGCCCTCTGGAGGCCGGAAATGGCCCATTTCCCGACTTCCGGTGGGCCTGGAAGGCCCGAAAATCAGCTGGCCGGCACGCTGGAGCTGAACTAGGGCAATGCTCACATGCCCATCGATATGGCTCTGCGTGCCACCTGTGGCACATGTGCCATAGGTTCGTCATCATGGTCCTAGGAGAACCTGTCACAGATGATGTGAAAAGATGCATTAAAAAGTGGCAGTTGATAAAGACCGCAACAGCTGTAAAGGGACAGTAATCAGTGGTAGAAAACTGACCGGGGTTAAGTATTTCTGTTGGCAAAGCAACATCATCAGTGGCCTGCATTTTTACGGTTCACACCCGCAACACGATTGTTTCTTGCGTTGTGCAAAGATTCCCCACAGAGGCACAGTTTATTTGAGCCTTTGCACTGAACTGACTTCCAAACGGTATCGATCAACGTCAAATATTGAATTGTTGAACCAGATGCTTTGAAATTTAAAGACAGTTTTGGAAATCCCTCCATGAATACTTCATTTTCTTCCAGAGATTTTGGTGTACATCTTGGCTTCCGGGTGCTCAGGATATAATTTTTTTAGTTTAATCCTGTTACGTTTAGCTCTCTTTCTCAGAAAATGATAGTACGATCTGGGGTTATGAAGCCTGCCAATATCAAATGATAAATCTGTATATTGCCACAATTCCCTTCTGTACATTTTCCAGGCCTCACTGATTGATGAAGGAACTTCTTAGAATAATACAAGAAACTTCTTTCAAGCCCAAATTTCACAAATAAGGAAATTATTTCCCCTTGAGCAAGTGAAAATGAATTGCTTTACAAAAAACACCAGGGAAGGAAAGAATTGAAGTCCCTACAACTGCTGAATGAAAGATATGTCATAATAAGATAGTAGGAAGATTGATAACCGCCAAGAAGCAACTCTTGATTAGTTACTATTTCTCTACTACACTTAACCTTCTGTTGTTCATTGCCACTCCAACTACTGCTAACGGGAATCCTGAATACCTTTGCTTTTGGCTAACCTAGGATTAACATGCACATTACCAACTCCAACATTAGGTTTAAGAGTTATGACCACTTACGCTCCTCAGTGTAGGAAGCTGATAAATTCTGCTAGAGATAAAAGGCAAGATCGAGAGAGAGGCCACTGAAAAGGATTCAGTGCAAAAAAAGAATCCTGTAATCTTAATCTGTTGCTCTGCAACCAAATACATTTATTTTATTTTTTTGCTCGAGAGATCTCAACATTTCATTCAGACATGCATAAGAGAAACATGGCAGTTAAGGCCATACCAAAATGCAGGAAAAACACCCGGATTGAAATGAAAACAGTGCAAACGCCAGTGGCTTTTTCTAGCCACAGATGCTTGTGTGTCTGTCGGTCATGACATGAGACTATGAGTAAGGCTCTTCCGACCCCACCCCACCCCGAAATGCCCCAGGCATTAAGCAACCACAAGCTGTGCCTCACCTCATTTGGCCCGATGTAGTCATTCTTTGGTGATGTTCATGACTGAGAGCCATAACATGGGACACCGCTTGGCTTGTGTGTAGCAGAGAAAGTCAAGAGGAACAATTGCACATTTGCCAGTCATGTGGTATCAGGAGATCATGTCCAACCATAGGCCTTCAAAACCACCTTTCCCATCTTTTTCCTTGGTGTGTCTTTTTCATCCCACAACTTTGCATAATCCTTGAGTCATCCAAATCTTACTGGGCATCAATGTCCGGAATCAGGAGTTTCCCCAGGGCCATTGTTATTTCTTGGAGTTTTCTCCTCTCCTCTTCAATCTTTGGGGTCCTTCTCCCAAAAGTTTAGCTTTGCTGTTTCCACTTAGAAGGGAAAGCACAAGGAAAAGTTCTAATCAAGGTAGACTTTTGGTCCTTCAGAGGTTCTCACAAACATTTCACAACATCACAGCAATTCTACCGCTGTGGCCACAGGCTTCATGCATTCAACACCAGAATGAAACTTCTCGGTCCATGACGATGTAAGATGACATCACATGCACATATCAAAAGATTTTGAAGCATTGTAGAGTAGCACATGCACAGAATATCACACCGGCTTGTGAATTTTTTTTTTAAAAAAGTCCCCCCCACCTTTTCATCTGTCACACATCAAATAACAAAGGAAGGCACCAGAAAATATTTCTATGTTTTACTGCTTCTTTTCCACGGGGACAGCCACAGAAGGAGTTGATATTTTGAGCCCAAGTAGAAGGATATCAAATTTTGCGTCTGATCTCAAATAATATATTGCTTATTTGCTCTTAATCTTTTCTAAGAACAGTAGGATATCTTTCAACAAGGGAAATTTGGACACGGTTTCAGAATTAGAAACTGTATCTTGCTTAGAACCACAGGGACATTACTTTTTTCCCCAAGTTTGCCAATCTTATCCGGGACAGAAAGCATCTGATATATGAAGGAAACAATCTTTTCTTTTTTAAACTAGCACTGAGTTCACCCCATTTCTATTCTGCTTCCAAGAAACAGGTCTGGCCCAGTGGTGGGATTCAAATTTTTTTACTACCGGTTCTGTGGGTGTGGCTTGGTGTGCATGCCATGGTGGGCGTGGCAGAGGAAGAATACTATAAAATCTCCATTCCCACCCCACTCCAGGGGAAGGTTACTGCAAAATCCCCAATTCCTCCCGATCAGCTGGGACTCAGGAGGCAGAGAATAGACGGGGGCAGGGCCAGTCAGAATTTTTACTACCGGTTCTCCGAACTACTCAAAATTTCCGCTACCGGTTCTCCAGAATTGGTTAGACCCTGCTGAAATCCATCTCTGGTCTGCCATCTCTGGTCTGTTTTTATCACTTGCCCCATTTCTGAATCAAAACAAAAATGTCTATATCAATACAGAAGATACTGTCGTTAGACCATGTCCTTTCCTTTGTCCTCGGATCCTTCTGCAAAAAATATACCACGTGGAAGAATAGAAGAGCAGGAACAAAAAAACCCTCCTTTCTGGAAAAAAATGTGGAGTGCCAAACAGGTAAAGATGGAAACCTGGCAGCTGATCAAAGCCAGGTGGTGATAAACAAAACCTGTGTTATATTTAGTCATATCTCACCAATTCCATCTTGATGTCAGCGATTAGTTGATGTGCTTATTATAATGCAAAAGATGTTTTCAGGTTCTACATGATCAGGAGGCTGTAAGAAGGGAAGGGAATCATGTTCTGCCAAGACGATTTCAACCTGGTCAATAAGATCTCTCCTTTCATGTTTAAAGATGGATGGAAAAAGAAGATGACCAGCGCAAACAGGACGGACTCAAGGACAGAGATGATGGGTTCACCAGTGGAAGATCTGAATGACAAAGTAGGGATAGATCTTCATGGAGAAAACATGATTGCTAGGAATTAAAAATAAGTTGATGACATCCAACCAACCAACCAACCAACTAATTTGTTTAGATCCATGTGCCCCTTTCCAGGAGGAAAGGAACCCCCTCTGCAATACAACAGCCACACCTTTATGCATGCTAAAGTTTGTATCAATGGGAACATTCCCCATCTTGAATCCGTCGCTCACCACCAGCTCTTTAATATCCGTAAATTTCATTTTCTACCCAAGCTGACTCTTTGCTTTGCCCCACTCGGTCATGGCACAGTTCATAGATGTCATTTGTGACAAATCCGCTTTCGGTGCTTGCCAAGGTCACGAAGCCACTCTCTGAGTTGTTGACCACCGTATTGTCATAGTCTCCACAGAGGTCTTCTCCTCCGAGACGGACACGGAAAGAGGAGTTTTGGGTTTGTGGTCTCGTTCCAGCAAGATCGGCCTCCCCCTGGGTTTTAATCACATTATAGATCTCTAAACTGGGGCTGTTTTGCGTTTTGGTAGATGACCAAGTGTCTTTCTCCTTTGTGCTCTCCGCTCTCTGCTCCCGTCTCCTTGGCAGGGAAAGAAAGAAAGAGAGAGAGAAAGAGAGAGAGAAAGAAAGAAGGAAAAAAGAGAAAGAAAGGAAGGAAGGAGAGAGAGAGAGAGAGAGAGAGAGAGAGAGAGAGAAAGAAAGAAAGAAAGAAAGAAAGAAAGAAAGAAAGAAAGAAAGAAAGAAAGAAAGAAAGAAAGAAAGATAAATACATTAATTTCCTTCTGATTTTCCTACTGAGTTTTCTTCTACTTTCTAATCTGGGTTTGTCATGAATGAATTTAATGGTTTTGCTGGATGCTTGGGTGATTCAGACAGATAATTTTTTATTAAAATATTTTTTTAAAGAAGAGGCAACCTTAGGGAGATCTAAGTGCCAAAACCCACTGTAACAATATCACCAAAAAGGCATTCAGGGTTGTAAACCTAATCTTGCATAGCTTCTTCTCTGGTAATATCAGGCTACTAACCAGAGCATACAAAACATTTGCTAGACCAATTCTTGAATACAGCTCATCTGTCGGGAACCTGCATTGCATATCGGACATTAATACAATCAAACATGTCCAGAGATATTTCACAAGAAGAGTCCTCTGCTCGCAACATAATACTTTATGCCACCACACTTGAAATTCGGGGCCTAAAAAACTTAGAACTACACCGCCTTAGATCTGACCTAAGCGTAGCTCAAAAAATTATCTCCTACAATGTCCTTCCTGTCAATGAGTACTTCAGCTTCAGCCACAACAATACACGAACACACAACAGATACAAACTTAAAGTGAACCGCTCTGAGCTCGATTGCAGAAAATATGACTTCGGTAACAGAGTGGTCAATGCCTGGAATGCACTACCTGACTCTGTGGTTTCTTCCCCAAACCCCCAAAACTTTAACCTTAGACTGTCTACTGTTGACCTCATCCCATTCCTAAGAGGTCCCTAAGGGGCGTGCATAAGCACACCAGCGTGCCTACCGTCTCTGTCCTTATGTTTCCTCTATTCATATCTATTTTATGTATTCAATTCATGCTTATACTTTGACAAACAAACAAACAAACGAAATAAATAAATAATAAACTTGGCTGGGAGACCACCAGGAAAAATCGGCAGGGGCAAAGGATGGATCGGAAAAGGTGAAAAGAAAATTGCAAGAATTAGGCAATTGCAGCTCACTGATTTAACCTTCCTTTTTTCCTCCATGACATATGAATAAAATACTTTTTGAAAACACCCCCTTAAAAAGACAAAATAGGCTGGTGACCCACAGAGGTAGAATACGCTTCAGCCATAAGGCCAATCTAATGTATTACTACTGTGAGATCAAAATGCACTCAAAATTTAACAGCAGAGAAGTCAGGAGACCAGAATTAAAGTTTAAGAACGACTCAGATGTCGCAACAAAAGATGGCTTGTCACGAGGAAGGCTTAAGTTCCTCCTTTTTTGACTCCTGCTGACGAGTGTCTTCTTCCTGTGAGTGGGTGGGGAGGCTAAATCTGGAAACGGCTCCAATACAATCCTTCCCCTCTTCAACTCATGGAGAACAGAGCAATTCTGGGGCTTTACTTGCAACTGGCGGTAAATTAAAGACAAGCTCTCTTGAGTCCAAAGAAAGTGTGCGTTAGCCCTGCAAGGTAGACCAGAGCAAGAAACCAACGGCCTATAGATCAGGACTACTTTGATTATAACAGCTGTAGCGGCAGGACCTTGAAAGCCCAAATGTGCGTCTCTCTTCTTCGCTTGAAGTTTGTGTGAATTGGGGTGGGACTTATTATCTCGTGTTCATGTCCTGGTCTGGGCTCAAGCCCCGCTTATCTAATCGTTGCCATGGTAGCAACTCTTCGTCCTGTCTTTCAAGGCCTTTCCCTTTGTCTGCTAAAGCAGGGGTCTCCAACTTGGGCAACTTTACGACTTGTAGTAGTATTGTACTATTCCTCACTGAGGAATTCTGGGAGTTGAAATCACAAGCCATCAAGTGACTGGCTGAGGAATTCTGGGAGTTGAATTCCACAAGTCGTAAAGATACCAGGCCGGAGACCCCTCCTGCTCTAAAGCATAGCGATTGTAGGGATCTAAATTCAAGGAACTGTTGTGACCGAGGCTTCCTGAGTCATTAAAACACCCGAGTAGTCCCAAAAACCTCTTTTATTGCAACAGCTGTGAATTACGTTCATTCCCAGCTGAGTCCCAATTAGTTGTAAAAGGTCCTTCGGGATAATTCCTTCGGGATAATCACCAACCTTTATCTCCCTTGACATACTGCCAAAGACCTTCTTGGCAAAGCCACACAGATTCCAGAATCAAACAGAGATGCTGACTGGGAACAGAATTAACAACGTTGCTTTCCTGCGAAGGACCCACGTGCCTTTGCTCCTCTTTTAAGCCTTATGGGAGGGGCCAATCATCTCCAAGCCTTAATCCTGAGTCATCCCTTTTGTTTTAACTGTTCTTGCCTTCTGAAAGCTTTGCACATGTGTGCACTAGGAACAGGCTCCTCCTGTTGTTCTGTCTCTCTGCTGTCTGACTCTGGGGGCTCCGGAGTCAGTGCATAACTCCCAGATGGCCCTGGCTCCATCTCTGCCTCTGACGCAGAGCTCTCATCCGGGCCTTCCTCAGACTCCAGGACTGGCCCATGGTCCTCCCCAGCCTCCTGCTGCCAGCTCTGCAGGAGTTCTGGAGGACCACAACAGGAACAAAATTCCTTGAGCAAAATGCGTTGGCCCATGGAGTGGCCTTCCCTATGCTTAGTTTGTAAGACCCCCATTATTTCCTGAAAGATCTCAAAAATCTCTTTTTCTCTCAGGACAGGATGCTTTTCTTAGCCAACACCTATTCCAACAAGGAAAACATCCCAGCTGTGCACAGACAACAAACAGTATCATCTCTATTTCTTCTCCTCTCTCTTTCTTGTCCTTCCTTGCTTGAAACCTGCTCAATCCATCCTGGATGCCCTCAAAAATTGTTCTCAGCTTATATAATAATGCCACTTGCCTCTTTGAGTAAACCCAAAAGATAAAAACGGCAATGGTGATCAACAGAAGCAAAGCAGGAATGCTTGAAATTAAGATGTACAGAAGACTCCAAGCAGGCTCTGCAGAGAGAAAAAACCCAATAGTTTTAATGTGCTACTCAGAACAAAAATTTTTATCACAGTAGAATTGTGACTTTCACCCCCCTCCCCATTTATTTATGAGTTGCGGGGAGACACTCTCTCTAGGGTATTAAAGCAAAAAGAACAATGTATATAAATTCTCTTTGGGTGTGGCAAAGGCATTCCTCCTCTGAGAAATTTTAATATTGTTTATTAAAATATTATTTAATATTGTTAAAACAGCTTTGGAGAAAGGAGATTGCAGCTTTTTAAAGTAATTGCATTTTTAAAGTATTTTTTTTTATTAGAAGGTTTCATAACAGTAAACATGACATAATATAAAGTAAGATTAAATAAAAGGAAATGTGTGAATTCAGAAATCAAGGAATGTAATTAAGAAATATGAATGAATTCTAGAATGCGCAGAGATGGATAAAATGACCATGGAGTTGAAAGAGAGAGAGGATTCAAAATATTATGAAATATGGAATAAAATGTACAGTTGGCTCGAAAATAGAAAAAAGAACAAGAAATGTTTAACTTAATATTCATGAAACTTAAAGTAACTGAACAACATTAAATAAAGAGATGTAAATATAAACGAATATAAATGTGTAGATAAGAATAATGAATATTATAATGTGTATATATCAGTGGTGGGTTTCAAAAATTTTTACTACCGGTTTTATGGATGTGGCTTGGTGAAGGATACTAGAAAATCTCCATTCCCACCCCACTCCAGGAGAAGGATACTGCAAAATCCCAATTTCCTCCATCTATCTATCTATCTATCTATCTATCTATCTATCTATCTATCTATCTATCTATCTATCTATCTATCTATCTATCTATCTATCTATCTATCATCTATCTATCTATCTATCATCTATCTATCTATCTATCTATCTTTGGTTATTCGGGTGTTCTCCCACGTAGAATTGGATGTGTCTTTGCTCCTGGAAGCACGAAGCCGAGAACACCAGCCTGAAGATGACGAATGAGACTTCGTCGAAACGTCGCCAAGACACATCTAATTCTACGCGGGAGAAGACCCAAATAACCAAAGACCTACACACACACACACACACACACACACACACACACACACACACACACATATATATATATATATATATATATATATATATATATATATATTGCAGTAATGTGATTATCCTACTATTAAGCGGTAAATAGAAATGATAGAATAGATACAGTACTGCAAAAGCAAAATACGTAAGTCGATAAGAAATGCTGTAAAATTACCATTAATGTTATGTAATGTTCAATACATTATGTCTTAACAAGTTTTGTTTTTATATATGTGTGATCATTTTTTATGTTATTTTTAAAGACAAACTGTTCAATAAATATTATTTTTTTTAAAAAATGAATGAGAAAAGATACACAAAGAAAAGACTTCCAACTTTCTCTGCAGCAATTATAATAAACTTATCCTTTCTCCGTCCTCGTTAAAATTAAGAGAAGTTGCCGTGTGTTTTCTTTACCTTTGGCCTCCGGGAGGGTTTTGTTCGCGACAGCCTCCTGCATGGGGGTTTCTGGGGTTGTGAATGCCGAAGTCCCTGTTATGTACCCTAGGAAAGAAATCCGAGCGTTATAACTTAAGGATGTTGTCTTAATAATGTAAATAGTCGATTTGGATAATTCAAGATTAAGGCGGCCTTAAGACTGATGGAAGAGGATTTAGAACTAGGATTAAGATATACATTTGGCCGAAATGTCCACAATTTGGGGCCAACTATCTTCAAAAAGGATCTATTAGCATTGAACATTCCAAAAAGCAATTGTGAGTCATGGGTTCAAAACAGCAAGCTTTACTTATTATTTGACACAACATTTCTCAACTTTGCAAACTGTAAGATGTGTGGACTTCAACTCCCAGAATTCCCCCAGCTGGCTGGGGGAATTCTGGGAGTTGAAGTCCACACATCTTAAAGTTGACAAGGTTGGAAAACACTGATTAAATGGATAACCGTGTCTTTTCTTTGGGAGTGGAGGAAACTCCAGAGAGGGGAATGAATCTCTCCTCCTTTTCCCATAAGCAATAACAACAACCCTGTGAGGAAGGTTGGCTGAAATGCAAAGATCTTCTGAAGTCACCAGTAGGCACCTTGGCTCTATGTTTAAACGTGGGCTCAAATCTAAGTCTCCCTAATATACCGCATTGTCTTTCTCATTCCTCTAACAATTTATTTTTGCTTTTGTTGTTGTTGTTGTTGTTGTTTTGTTTGTTATTTGTGCTAGATTTGGCGTTTTTCCCAGCAAAACTCTCAACCTCCAAATGTTACCTGTTTGAGAAGCAGCCAATTCAGAGACAACTGTTGGCTTTTCTGCAAAAAAAAAGGGAAGAAAAACAATCATAAGACAGCACACGTGCTGAAAACCAAACCCCAAATCCTATATAGCAGTGATGGCCTTTTTGCCATCGCGTGCCAGGGGGTAGAGGAGGGGGGAGTCGTGCACACGCGTGCCCACACCCATAATTCTATGTGCCGGGGAAGGATACTGTAAAATTCCCATTTCCTCCCAATCAGCTGGGATTCGGGAGGCAGAGAATAGATGGGGGCAGGGCCTGCCAGAGATGGTATTTGCCGGTTCTCCGAACTACTCAGAATTTCCGCTACAGGTTCTCCAGAACTGGTCAGAACCTGCTGAATGCCACCTCTGTTCTGTACGCAAACAAACATAACTTCACTGATTCTTATTTGTATACCTTATCTTACCATCTACACTGGGCGTCAGCAACCTGTGGCTCTTTGGCTGTGGCTCCCTGTCGGGTGATCCCACCATTGGTTGGCCCCACCCCTAACCCTCCCCTCCCAGTCACTCCTCACCTGGCCTGAGAAGGTAAGGGCGATGGCGGGGGATGGAGAAGGAGGCGGGGCAGAGACAGAGATACACAGAGAGAGGGGGAGAAAGAGAGGGAGGGAGGGAGACATGTCAAATGGGTTTTGTGGTTCCCGGTGTTTTTTAACAACTGGTTCTCTGCCCAAATGACCAGCTGGGTAGGTGTGGCTAGGAGGGGTGTCATGTGACTGGTGGAAATGAATGACGTCAAGTTGGCCACGCCCACCCAGGCTTTGTGGCTCCCGGTGTTTTCTTTTCTGTGGGAAACGGGTCCAAATGGCTCTTTGAGGGTTTAAAGTTGCAGACCCCTGATCTACACATTCTAAACTTATTGACGAGACCTAGGAAAACTAAGCCTACAAGAGAAGAATGCTGGTTCCACAGGATACGGTGAGATGTTCATTGATAACTATTGGGAGAAGAATGCTTAGTATTAGATTGCACTAGTAGATGGAATGCTGTCAGTGAAGGCTAAACAAGAAGAAGTGGAATAGGTAGTTCTTGACTTACGGCACAATTGAGCCCAAATTTTCTGTTGCTGAGTGAGACATTTGTCATGTGAGCTTTGCCCCCATTTTACGACCTTTCCTGCCTTAGTTGTTAACTGAGCTGCTGCAATTGGTAAGTTAGTAACCCCGTCGTTAAGCGAATCCGGCTTCCCCATTAACTTTGTTCATCGGAAGGTCGGGACCCTGGGACACAACGACCCTCATAAATATGAGCCAGTTGCCAAGTGTTTTGATTTTTCGATCGCGGGGATGCCATAACGGCCATAAGTGTGAAAAATGGTCGTAAGTCGCTTTTCTGAGTGCCCTCGTAACTTCCAACAGTCACTAAACAGATGATTGTAACTCAAGGACTACCAAGGCAAGAAAAAAACGTTGTGAGCGTTCCCTAATATAAATGACGTCAGGTTACCTTCCGAATATTTACAAATAAAGTTGTTTTTCATGTTGCATCGGTCATCGTTCCACTGGAACAGGTAACGTCCCCCGTCGCCGGCAGGTGCCGAGGGCTGGTGATACATCACCACGCACCACTCGCTTCCGCAGGAGGGCTCATCCGCGTACCAGTTTCTGTCAGAAGGACAAGCGAATCGTGAGAGTGGACCGCACCTCGCTAAATTCTTGAGGGAAACTTCATTCAGTGGTGGGTTGCTACCGGTTCTCCCCGGTTTGGGAGAGCCAGTAGCGGAAATCTTGATATGAGAGCGAACCGGTTTGCTCCGAACGTCAGCTGGGCCCTCCTGCCTGCCCCGTGCTATACCTACCTTTATTCCTTTGTTTTTAGCTCAGCTGTAAGGCGCGGTTGAATGGATTGCCATGCCTCAGCTGTTTTTTTACACACTGACTTCATCCCGGCTTACCGAAAGGTGGACAAACTCCCATCGGTCCAGGTGTACAAAGATGGACATTGGGTGCCGTTCTCGGGTTCTTCTTCCCTCCGGAGGCCGATCCAGAAATCGCCATCGGAGGCCGAATAACGCTGGATCATCTTCTCCACCAGCACCTGCTCGGATTGGGATTCGATGCTGACCAGGTCTGCGCCGTCTCTTCGGCAGGTGTGAAGGGCTTCCTGGAAGCCAACCCTGCGGGCGACTTCGTGAAAGTAAACAATTTTGTAGCAAGGGCGTTGCGTGCCTCTCAGGCAGACGGTCTGACCTGTGGAGCAGAAAATACCTCAGGAACAGGGAGGAGAGCTGGCAACTTGGCCACTTTAAGACTTGTGGACTTCAACTCCCAGAATTCCCCAGCCAGCATGGCTGGCTGGGGAATTCTGGGAATTGAAGTCCACACATTTTAAAGTCGCCATATTGGACATCCCTGGAGTAGATAAAGAATTCTCAGCTTCCACAACTGCACCATGTTGAATTTTCCCCCGGCATCACGAAAGAAAACAACAATACTCTGAACTCTGCCCCTTTTTTCTTGTGGCTGAATATTACGGGAAGAATCCGGTGGCCCGTGTTATTCTGTATTACTTTGGCAGTGGGATAAAAATGTTTATTTCAAGTGTTTATGGAGATTCTTCAGGTGGTGGTTGTCCTCCCAAAGATGCTTTTTCAAGAAGCAACTGGATTTTCTGATTTTTCTTCGAAGGCGTTTTGCTTCTCATCCAAGAAGTTTCTTCAGCTCTGACTGGATGGTGGGGAAGGAACGAAGGAAGTGTGAAAGAGAGGGAGGGATGGAGAGAGGGAAGGAAGGAAGGAAGGAAGGAGAGAGGGGGGGAGGAAAGAAGGAAGAAATGGAAGTCTATGGAGATTCTCAGTCCAGGTACTATTTCAAGAGGCAACTGGATTTACTGGTTTGTCTTTGAAGAGAAGTTTCACTTCTCAATACTCCACACCCATTTGCGCTACTCAGGTGACCCTGAGGACACAGATCAACTTCCAAGTGGCCTCAACGACTCTCTGAAACCATGGAAATGACCAGTTGCATCTGCAAGGAATATAAATCCTTCCCTTCTCCATCCAGCTCAGAGCTGAAGAAGCTTCTTGGATAAGAAGTGAAACGTTTTCGAAGAAAAAAACAAGAAAGTTCAGTTGACTCCTAAAAATAATAAACCTTTGGGTTTATTTCAAATCTGAACTGAGACCCAAGCAAGGATCCTCAGATCTATTCTATTCTGTTCTGTTCTGTTCTGTTCTGTTCTGTTCTATTCTATTCTATTCTATTCTATTCTATTCTATTCTATTCTATTCTATTCTATTCTATTCTATTCTATTCTATTCTCAGTAAAGATTCTCTTCTCTTCTCTTCTCTTCTCTTCTCTTCTCTTCTCTTCTCTTCTCTTCTCTTCTCTTCTCTTCTCTTCTCTTCTCAATATTCTCTTCTCTTCTCTTCTATTATTCTATTCTATTCTCAGTAAAGATTCTCTTCTACTCTACTCTACTCTACTCTACTCTACTCTACTCTACTCTACTCTACTCTACTCTACTCTACTCTACTCTACTCTTCATTCCAATATTCTATTCTATTCTATTCTATTCTATTCTATTCTATTCTATTCTATTCTATTCTATTCTATTCTATTCTATTCTATTCTATTCTATTCTATTCTATTCTATTCTATTATCTAATTCTAATTCTAATTCTAATTCTAATTCTAATTCTAATTCTAATTCTAATTCTAATTCTAATTCTATTCGCAGCAATCCATCATCAGTTGGCAGTAATTTATTTCAATGCTTGATTTATTCCCATGATTTATATGGCCTCCCGCCGTTTAGCAGTGACTGGGCAGCATGCAAAGGGAAATCCAACAAATTAGAACAATCCAAAATAATAAACAAACGCCTGATGTCGGGAAGAACTGGTTAGAAGCTTAAAATAAGAACATAAATCATCAGAGTTTGCTTTAATGAGAGGTTCTTAAGTGGCTGGATCTTCTCAGTGTCCTTTGCATAATTGCCAAGATGCTGCCTGCTTCATTGTTCGGTCTCCTTTGGATGGAGATTGCTAAAACAGAAATAAATGGACTTTTCCAGCCTTGGGAATCTATTCACCCATTGAGGATGGGTGGATGTACTTTGAGCATTTTAGGCAGAAGATTTGCAAACAGGAGTAAAGTATTGTTAAGTTAAGTTAACCCTTAAATCATCCTCAGCAACATTGGCTTAAAGAGAGAGCTCTTTTGGAGTTGGTTCAGCCAGATTTTTGCAACCCCTTGCCAAACTATTTGAGTTTTATCAGCAAAACGTAAAGTTACTTTTAGGCAAGACAAAAAGAGAAATTTGCATCCATTTGGTCCTTGTATTTTGCACATAGCATCAGTGGTGCGTTTCAAATTTTTTTTTACTACCGGTTCTGTGTGTGTGGCTTGGTGGGCGTGACAGGGGAAGGATACTGTAAAATCTCCATTCCCACCCCACTCCAGGGGAAGGATACTGTAAAATCTCCATTCCCACCCTGCTCCAGAGGAAGGTTACTGCAAAATCCCCATTTCCTCCTGATCAGTTGGGACTTGGGAGGCAGAGAATAGATGTGGGCGGGGCCAGTCAGAATTATTACTACCGGTTCTCTGAACTGCTCAAAATTTCCACTACCGGTTCTCCAGAACTGGTCAGAATCTGCTGAAACCCACCTCTGCATTGCATCCATGTGGTCATTATAAGAAACAAGAATCTGAACAGATCTGATGAGGAGAAGTTGCCAAGCCATCAAGCCACCTTTCCCCTTGGAAGACCAGCTAAGACAGCTCCAGCTCCAAAGCAGAGAGGCAGAGAAAGGCAAGGGTTGGATAGCGAGATGGGCAGCATATTCATTATTTAATTAATTAAATCTTTGTCCCTATAGAGGAGGAAACGGATTGCCTACAAGTTCTACAATGGAATCCAACTTTTCAGGCCAAAGACTGTTTTTGCTCCAGTTTAAAACAGCTTTTCAACAATGCCTAAATTATGGAATTGAGAACTTCCATAAGTTCTCAATTCCTCAATTCTTGGGGGCTTCCTGGTTCGGAAGCCCCCAAGCTATCACATAAAAGTGCTCCAAAGACCTTCCCCATTACTGAGGACTGGATTCTGGCAGCTTCAAAGAAGGAAGGCCAAGAGAAGGAATGTAATATTTTTAATAAAATCATCCTCAGCCGCGTTGGTTAAAGAGAGAGAGCTCCTTGGGAGTTGGTTCAGCCAGGTTTTTGCGACCCCCTTGCCAAATCATTTGTGTTTTATCAGCAAAATGAGGCGGCGGGTGGCAGGATGGCCCCTGCTCTCCCTCCTCCCCCCCCCCGCCGTCCACCCTCTGATCTCACCAGGTCACTTTCTGGAGATCATTCTGGGAAAGCACAGTGATTTCCCGAGCAAACTCATTTATTATGCCACGTACCCCTGAGTGCTCCCAGGCCCTTCAGATATGTTGGACTACATTTCCCATAATTTCCAGCCGGCATGGTCAGGGCTGGGGATTGTGGGAGCTGCGATCCAAGCCATCCAGAGTCCACTGTACTGCGGAAGGCTGAACTTTGAGGAACGGAATGGCAAAAGAATGCTAAATATAATAAGTACTCACAGCAGAACCATCGGCCAGCTAAGCTCTCTGCCCCCCCGACTCCCCCTCCCCCCTTTTTTGTGGTTTCACCACAGACCCACAGCTGTTGAGGAAGGGGCAATATCTGTCCTGACAAACACAACTGCACGAAGGTTTTCTCAGACCAAGTTTGTTGGTTGGCTGGTCGGTTTATTTATTTATTGTATTTATACCTCACTACAAGAGTCCCTGGAGTCTCTTGCTGGTTTATGGGAATTTAACAGCCATTAAAACATCTCTGGTTGAAGTTAAAACAACTGTTTTGATTATATATAATACATACACACATATATCCATCATACACACACACACACACATACACACCCTCCTTCCATCCATCCATCTATCTATCTATCTATCTATCTATCTATCTATCTATCTATCTATCTATCTATCTATCTATCTATCTATCATCTATCTATCTAATCTGGTACACACACACACACACACACACACACACACACACACACACACACACACACACCATCCAAACAAAGGCCATTGGGAAGAGCTTTGTTTTCAGCCATTTCTCAAAGGCATAAAATGAAATAACATGAAATAAAATAACTGCACCTCTATAACTGTCTGGTTTGGCTCTGCAACCCAACAAGACAGACAGAGACTTCAGAGGATAATTAGAACGGCAGAAAAAACCATGGCTCTCAACCTGCCTTCCGTTGAGGACCTGTATACTGCACGAGTCAAAAAGAGGGCTGTGAAAATATCTACAGGCCCCTCGCATCCTGGACATAAACTGTTTCAACTCCTACCCTCAAAACGACGCTATAGAGCACTGCACACCAGAACAACTAGACACAAGGACAGTTTTTTCCCCAACACCATCACTCTGCTAGATAAATAATTCCCTCAACGCTGTCAAACTATTCACTAAGTCTGCACTACTATTAATCTTCTCATCGTTCTCACCACCCATCTCCTCCCACTTATGACTGTATGAGTGTCACTTTATTGCTGGTATCCTTACGATTTATATTGATATTGTTTCCTGATTGCTTATTTGTACCCTATGACTATCATTAAGTGTTGTACCTTCTGATTCTTGATGAGTGCATCTTGTCTTTTTATGTACACCGAGAGCATATGCACCAAAGACAAATTCCTTGTGTGTCCAATCACATTTGGCCAATAAAGAATTCTATTCTATTCTACAAGTCATTCCAGAACGTTGGTGTTATTTTACCTTGATCTCATTACATTAGGAATTGCTTGTTTGCCACTGAAGAGTTTGGGGCCCACCCTGAGCAGAAAACTTCAGAAAGGCCCACTGCTGGAACCCCTACCTGGAGGACCATACTTGGCCCTTCTGGGTGCCCTAATGAAACAGCTGCCCTGGGTGTAAATCCCTGGGTGTAAAGAGCAAGGAGGAGGTCCACCACCCTGAAAAAAGGATCAGGGCTGAGTTTTATGGCAGAGAGCCTTCCAGAAGGAGGCTGATAGAGAAGGAGCTTGTGGGGTGGTGGGGGATGGGGTGGGGCTGTCTATCAGCCTCCTTCTGGAAGGCTCTCTGCCATCAAACTCAATCTGTAGGAGATGCCAAGTTAAAGTAAGTTCTGTGGATAACTGGTGCCTACTGGGGCTTTGCTGCCCACCCACCCACTCACCACCTACCCCCAGCCCGGAGCAGACTGCAGGGGATGAGGTTAAGATGAAGCAGTCAAAGGGGCCTCTCTGATCCGGGACGCAGACCAGGGTGGAAATAGATCCCACTATGATCCAGCTCCATTGCCCGGAGTGCATCCCCCCTGCACCAAGACGCTTAAGGAGCCGCGGGGATCCCCAGTTACGATGCCTCCCCTCCCCGAATCCGGTTTAGCCCTTTGGCTGAAGCGGGCTCAGGTTCCGACGGCTGCGGAGCGGAGCCAGCCCTGCCCGAATCCAGGGGTGCCTCGGGATTTCACAGGCCACGGGGGCTTCTGCGCCCCCCTCCCCATTTGGCCGCCCCCCAAACATCTGAGCGGCCCGACGGGAGGCTGAAGGGGGCCCCCGTTGGCTCAGGGCCAGATTCCGGCTTCTGAGACCCCCCCCCCCATCCCATCCCCACCCCGGACTTGGAAACGCGCCCATCGCCCAACAACCGAGACAACCCCCCTCCCCACGCCTTTAAAGAAGCTGAGTCCGGTCCGGACGCAGCTTTGCAAGCAAAGTAGAGGAGTCCTTCCTCCTCCCTCCACCTTCTGGCTGTCTCCCTTCCCCAGCCCACTCGGGGCTTCCCTCCCCTCCTTGCCCGGCCGCCTTTCCAGGCGGGAGCGCACGAAGAATCCACTCGCGATCCACGAATCGTGGTTTGGATGGACACGGTTGCCCGGTTGGTGCGGGGTGGGCTGGGGTGGGGTGCGACCTCTGCACCCCGATAAGTCCCGGACTCGACTTCCTTAAAGGCGTGGGGAGGGGGTCGTCTCGGTTGTTGGGCGATGGGCGCGTTTCCAAGTCCGGGGAGGGGATGGGATGGGGGGGTCTCAGTTGCCGGAATCTGGGCCTGAGCCAACGGGAGCCCCCTTCAGCCTCCCGTCGGGCCGCTCAGATGTTTGGAGGGGGGCGGCCAAATGGGGAGGGGGGCGCAGAATACCCGCAGCCTGGGGTAAAGGGGTGGAGAAGGGGTAAAGGGCTGCAGGGAGGGGGTTTACCTCCTGCGGGCAGGAGGGGGGATGCTAAGGGGTGCAGGGAGGGGGTTTACCTCCTGCGGGCAGGAGGGGGGATGCTAAGCGGGAGACAGAGACCCCCCACCCCCGTCCAGAGGGGAAAAGTGGGGTAAAGGGGTGGAGAAGGGGTAAAGGGGTGCAGGGAGGGGGTTTACCTCTTCTCCACCCCTTTACCCCACTTTTCCCCTCTGGACGGGGGTGGGGGGGTCTCTGTCTCCCGCTTAGCATCCCCCCTCCTGCCCGCAGACCGCGGTCCCCCCGCGCGGCCGTAAATCGGGACGCGATGCTAGACTTCCCCGGACTTTTGCAAGTTTCCTCCAGCTCCAGCCGGTCCTGCCCATCACCCTTCCCTGCGCTTCGCTCTGCCCCGTCCAGCCTCTGCCCGTCCGCCCGCCCGCCGGAGGGCCGGACTCACCGCTGGGCAGCCGCCCCTCCCGGCCGGCCGCCGGCTCGCAGAAGGCGCCCAGCCGCAGCAGCAGCAGCGGGAGCTGCCAGATCCCGCCGGCCGCTCCCCCGTCGCAGCCCGGGAGCCACATGGCCGCCGCCGCCGCCGCCGGAGCCAGTGCAGCCGCCGAGCGTCTGGCCCGGGCGAGGCAAGGCGAAGCGGCTCCGCCTCCGGGCCGGGGGCCAGCCCGGAGGGGAGGGGAAGGGGGGGAGGGGAGGGAGGGAGGCCGCTGGAGGGGTTCCCGTGGGCGGAGGGCGCGCCTTGGCTGGCAGCCGGCGAGGCTGGGGGACCCCGAGGGTGGAGGGAGCAGCGCAGCGCTCACGCGTGTCCGAGGAGGGAAAGTAGGATGGATTCAGACGAAGAAGAAGAGTTGGAAGGGAAGCTGGAGGTCTTCTAGGCTGACCCCCTGTTTAGGCAGGAAACCCTCTACCGTTTCAGACAAATGAAAGAAGTCCAATCTCTTCTCAAAAAACGTCCAGCACTCACAACTTCTGGTGGCAAGGGGTCCCACTGATTCATTGTTCTGACTGTCAGGAAATTTCTACCTTAGTTCTAAGTTGCTTCTCTCCTTGATGAGTTTCCATCTGTTGCTTCTTGTCCTGCCTTCTGGTGCTTTGGAGAATAGCTTGACTCCCTCTTCTTTGGGGCAGCCCCTGAGAGATTGGAAGGCTGCTATCATGTCTCCCCTAGTCCTTCTTTTCACTAGAGTACACATATCCAGTTCCGGCAACCGTTCTTCATATGTTTTAACTTCCAGTTCCCTCATCAACTTTCTTTCTCTTTTTTTTTGGACTAGGAGGACTAAGAGCATAGGCTTTCCAAGTAGAGGGAAGACCTGTGGGAGTGCAAGGCCAGGTACCGGCGCCTGGAGGCTCAGCGGGCTGAGATGGTCAGCCAGTTCCAGGCCATGATGCAGTCCCACTGGAACGAGGCCCTCTGGCTTTTTGCCACCAGTGGCACTTCCCTCCAGCCTTCACCCAAAGCCCCACACCAGGAAGCTGAAGCAGACCCCAAGTCGGAATTTCTTCCCCTTCTGACCCACACAAAAAGACCCCGAAGGGGGAGACTCTCTGCAGCAACACAAACATTCATTGCACATATCCAGCCCCGGGTCCATAGTTTGAGGACCCCTGATTGAGTGCAATATAAAAAATTCAAATAATTTTTCTGGGACCACCAAAATTTTCTCGCAGACCACCAGTGGTCCACAGCCCATGAGTTGGTGATCGTGTATCCAATAAAGCCATCTACACTCCGTTTTAGTGGCACGCTACAATCAAATCACATTTATGCGTTGCTCTGAAAACGATCGGTCTGGCGAAATCGCGGTTCGTCATCTTGTCTGAATCCAGAAAACTCGGTCGACGAAAAACCACCATTCCTACCAAACCTTAACTCTGCATCTTTTCAAGAGCTCCTGAGAAAACAGGCCGAGGCCTTGGGCCGGATCCTGCTTGGGAGAAGAGAAGGAAATGCAGATGGAAAGCTGCTCCCGTCGCAGGATCGGCTTCTGCCCAGATGCTGACGGGACATATTTGTCTGCTGGTTTCCTGAGCACTGGGAAGCTTCCGGGATCCAGAGCCAACTTTCCACTCATCCTGGTTTGGAAACAGCTTCCAGATGCCCAGCCGGGGTGAGGAAGGAAAGGAGTCCAGCTGCAAACGTGCTATTGTGGCTTTGGGGTTGAGACGGAGCAGCCAAAAGCGTGGAGCTTCTCCCTCTCATGGCCCCCTTCTGTGTTCTTGTGCATGTGTGCATGTGCATATATCTATATAACAGATATAGCAATAGCAATAGCGCTTACATACTGCTTCACCGCGCTTTACAGCCCTCTCTAAGCGGCTGAGAGTCAACCTCTTGCCCAAAACAATCTGGGTCCTCCTTTTCCCCACCTCGGAAGGACGGAAGGCTGAGTCAACCTTGAGCCTGGTGAGATTCAAACTGCCGAATTGCAGGCAGCCGGCAATCAGCAGAAGTAGCCTGCAATCCTGCTTCTAACCTCTGCGCCACTATGGTTCATAAAACAGTCTTAACAGATTTGGAAGGGACCTTGTAGGTCATCTAGTCCAACCCCACCCACTGCCACCCAAGCAGGAGACCTTACACCATTTCTGACCGATGGCAGTCCAGTCTCTTCTTGAAAGCTTCCAGTGGTGAAGCTCCCAAAACATCTGAAACATATAAAACACGTAGAATTCTAGGGTTAGAAGGGACCAGGGGTGGGTTCTACTTACCTTTACTACCAGTTTGCAATGGGGCTGTGTGCGATGATGTCACAGTCGGTGGGTGGACCCACCTGCCGGTTTTACTACCAGTTCTATAGAACCGGTGCGAATCGGGGGGGGGGGCAACCCATCACTGGAAGGGACCTTGGCAGCAACCCTTTTCAATTTGGTACCCTCTGGAGTGGATGACAACCTCCCAGCCCCTGGATGATGGGAGTCGTAGTCCACGTCATCAAAAAAGAATCTTTGCAGTGGCAATGCTGAAGGATGAAAATAAGCATCATTTTTCCAATAAGCTTTTAAAGTGAAAGTGAAAGTCTGGCCTTCTTCTGATCTGTTGCTCTAACACCGTGATGGCGACCAACGGCACGCGTGCCAGAAGTGGCACGCAGAGCCATCTCTCCGGGCACGTGAGTCATTGCCTGTTGTTCTGGCGTGCCAGTCAGCTGGTCATCACGCATGCAGGAGTCCCAGAAGCCGGAGAGCAGCTGCCTGATGCGCATGCTCACGTCGGGAAGTTGAACTTCCGGTTTTTGGCGTGTGCATGCACGCTGGCCAGTTGGTCATTGCACACACATGCACCCCAGAAACTGAAAGAGCAGCCACCCAGCGCGCATGTGTGCGTTGGGAAAATAATCTTCTGTTTTTTGGTGCGTTCATGCACACTGGCCAGCTGGTCTTCGCACATGCATGCATGCCAGAAATCAGGTGGCCAGTGCACGTGCCGGAAACTGGAATAGCAGCCGTTCGGTGTATGCGTGCACACCAGGTGGCTGCTCTTTCGATTTCCGGCACATGCGCACACACAAATACATGCCTGCTCTCATTTTGGCACTTGGTGCCGAAAAGGTTCACCAACGCTGCTCTAACATCTGAGAGTTTTTTTGGGATGGTGGGATTCAGAAACGCGGCCCAGCGGACATAATGGAGCAGGAGGATCGACCCCGTCACATTTTCTGAAAGCCCTGTTTCCTCCCCAGGGCTTTCTCCTCCAGAGGCCAGGACCAGGCTGATTCACACGCCTAGCGCTTATTTTATGCTTTGTCAACCTTGATTCAACCAAAGGCGCAATCCAGGCTTGTTCGCCACGATGTAAAACAAGATGCTGAGACTCTGGAAAGAGTGTAGAGAAGAGCAACCAAGAGGATGAGGGGGCTGGAGGCTAAAGCATAGGAAGAACGGTTGCAGGAACTGGGTTTGTCTGGTTTAACGAAAAGAAGGACCAGGGGAGACATGATAGCAGTCTTCTAATATTTTGGGGTCTGCCACAGAGAAGAGGGAGTCAAGCTGTTCTCCAAAGCCCCTGAGGGCAGGACAAGAAGCAATGGGTGGAAACTCATGAAGGAGAGAAACAACTTAGAACTAAGGAATTTCCTGACAGTGAGAACAATTAATGAGTGGAAGAACTTGCCTGCAAAAATTGTGAATGCTCCAACACTGGAAGTTTTAAAGAAGAGATTGGACAATCTCTTGTCTGAAGTGGTGTAGGGTTTCCTGCCTGGGCAGGGGGTTGGACTAGAAGACCTCCGAAGTCCCTTCCAACTCTCCTCTCCTCTCCTCTCCTCTCCTCTCCTCTCCTCTCCTCTCCTCTCCTCTCCTCTCCTCTCCTCTCCTCTCCTCTCCTCTCCTCTCCTCTCCTCTCTTCTCTAGCAGCTTTACACGGAAGTGTCTTTGTATGACACTTTGTGTGAATCACATCCATTATGGCTTGCGTTCCACGGTATCGTATGGAGCCAGGCAACAGAATAACAGAGTTAGAAGGGTCCTCGGAGGTCTCCTACTCCAACCCCAATGTTTCTTTCATGGACGGATTCAACAAACCATGGTTCCAACAAACAACGGTTTAGAAACAACGCATGAACACAGCCACTCAAAAGCGGATTGGGATTCAGCTGCTATCCCGTCTTATTGAAATCCTGGCTGTGGTGTGGTGATCTTGTGATGCTGCGGAGGAAGCCGTGATGAATGTTTTTCTTCATCTCGTCTCCCTATTAACAGTGGAGGAATTTCTTGGAAGGCTGGACTTGAACGATTCCAACTCCTTATTCCAACCTGGCTTGCGTTCCTTGGAAGCTGCATCAGCAATTTCCTAAGTGGCTTTTTGATTTATGAAGCCGGGGAAGGGAGGGGGAAGGGTTATCTGTGTGCGCATGGGCACCATCACGCATGCACACTCATTCCTTCCCGAGCCACACACAAAATCTGCCTACAGTTCATGCTGACTAGCAAAAACTGGCCTTCAAGTTATGCCCGCTGTCAGGAAAAGAGGAGCTGGGTGCTGTGGTAGATCAAACAATTAAACATGAGCCAAGAGTGTGTGGCGGCAGCCCCAAAAGCCAATGCAATCCTAAACTGCATTCACAGAGGGATACAATCAAGATCAAGGGAGGTAGTAATACCGCTTTATAAAGCCTTAGTAAGATCGCACCTAGAGTACTGCATCCAGTTTTGGTCATCACATTACAAAAAAGATATTGAGACTCTAGAAAAAGTGCAGAGAAGAGCAACCAGGATGATGAGGGGACTGGAGGCTAAAACATATGATGAACGGTTGCAGGAACTGGGCATGGATAGTCTAGTGAAGAGAAGGACCAGGAGAGACAGGATAGCAGTCTTCCAATTTTTGAGGGGCTGCCACAGAGAGGAGGAAGGAGTCAAGCTATTTTCCAAAGCATCCGAAGGCCAGACAAGGAATAACGGATGGAAACTGATGAAGGAGAGATTCAACCTGGAAATAAGGAGAATTTTTCTGACTGTGAGAACAATCAACCCATGGAACAGAAGTTGCCTTCAAAAGTTGTGGGAGCTTCATCTCTGGAAGTTTTCAAGAAGAGATTGGATTGCCATCTGTCAAAAATGGTCTAGGGTTCCTGTTGGGCAGGGGGATTGGACTAGATGACCTCCAAGGTCCCTTCCAACTCTGTTGATCTGTTAAACCTGCTATCAAACATATAAAGCTCTTTTATTAATCTTACCCCCACAAACATTGTTCAGTGGGTCTTCCGGATCAGAGAGGAAACCACATAATTTGAGCTGAGAAGTCATTGTCAACCATTCCATTTAGTCGTGTCTGACCTTCGGCCACTCTACGGATTGACACTCTCCATGCCCCTCCGTCTCTGACCGCCTCCTTCATCTGACTGCCTCCTTCAGAATCTGCCATGGCCAACCCAGTGTCATCCTTAAGAGTGTCCAGCCAGTGGGTGCCAGAGTGGATCTTTCTGCTTTTTCCACTGATCACTCCTGGCATGACGAAATTTTCGAGTGAGTCAGCTCTCATGACATGGCCAAAGGATGACAACCTCTGTGGCAATCTTGGCCTCGAGTCGGATTTTTGGAGAGGTTCGGTCTTAGGACTTCTGTTGTTATTTTTGGGATTATTGTGAGATGGATAATAGTCGCCTTCAGCATCACAGTTCAAAGGCCCCTTTTCCGATCTGCCTTTTCCAAAGTCTAGGTTTTGCAGGCATAACTAGGGATCCGGGATGAATTGTGGGTCTTGTTAGAATGAGTTTCTTCGCCATCATCCTTCAGATCAGAGGTGGTATCCAGCCACTTCATACCGGTTTGTGTGAATCGGTATGGATCTGGGTCTGTCTACCTACTCCGGCTCTATGTCATCCGATTTAGGCATGATTTTGAGGCAGGGCCAGGAGTGAAATCCAGCAGGTTCCGGAGAAATGGTAGCAGAAATTTTGAATAGTTCAGAGAACCGGCAAATACCACCTCTGGCTGGCCCCAGATTAGGATGAGAATGGGGATTTTGCAATATCCTTCCCCCAGGAGTGAGGAGGGAATGGAGATTTTCTTCAGTATCCTTTCTCTGGAGTGGGGAGGGAATGGGAATTTGCGATATCCTTCCTCCAGAAGTGGAGTGGGAATGGGGATTTTGCAGTATCCTTCCTCTGGAGTGGGGTGGAAATGGAGATTTTGCAGTATCCTTCCCCCTGGAGTGGGAATGGGCATTTGCAATATCCTTCCCCCAGGAGTGAGGTGGGAATGGAGATTTTGCAGTATCCTTCCTCTGGAGTGGGAAGGGAATGGGGATTTGCAATATCCTTTCCCCGGGAGTGGAGTGGGAATGGGATTTTTGCTATGCTTCCCCTTGGATTGGGGTGAGAATGGAGATTTTGCAGTATCCTCTGGAGTGGGGTGTGAATGGAGATTTTGCAGTATCCTTCCCCCTGGAATGGGAATGGAGATTTTGCAATATCCTTCCCCCAGGAGTAGAGTGGGAATGGAGATTTTGCAATATCCTTCCGCCAGGAGTAGGGAGGGAATGGGGATTTTGCAATATCCTTCCTCCAGGAGCTGGGTGGGAATGGAGATTTTGCAGCATCGTTCCCCGGAGTGAGAGGGAATGGAGATTTTGCAGTATTCTTGCCCTGCCCACCAAGCCATGCCCACAGAACCGGTAGTAAAAAAAACCTGGATTTCACCACTGGTCTGGGCACAAGCAAAAGACAGGGTGCATGCCTGGAAGGTGAATCGGTAGTCACAAAATGGGAAACCGACCGCTGCTTCAGCTACTTGGTCAGTCCAGGACAATCCATCACCAAGCCAGAAAACTCCTGGCTTCCTGGCGAGGCATTTGGTTAACCGAGAGCTCTGAACTTGGGTTGAACACCCAGGTCAAAACAAGCTGAAATTACAGCAGCAAATTTCCTTTTATTGACACAGTGAGAGCTGAGTGGCATTTCCCGCCCCTGTCGTTTTCCCTCCCCGCAACTCCAAGTGCAAAAAAACAAAAAACAAAAACAAAAAAACTCTTGAAGGCCAATTTTTGAAAGTTGGAAGAGAAAACAACCACCACCAAACCCCTTTTCTGGCAACGGACGGTACCATTTCCTGCATGCCGAGGAAACAAAGGGAAGGGATTTCAGCTCGGGCAAAATTCATCTCAGCACATTTCTGTCAAAGAGCCAGAAGGGAACTAGGAGGCAAAATCAGAAAACAAGAAGGCAGAAATTCACAGGGCAACCTCGGGCATTGGAAAAGTGCCAGCTGTTTTAGCAAGCTCTTCCGTTTACTCAGAAGACAACGAAACTGGGCTTATTCTGCAAAACGTGACATGCTGTACTAAGATGGAAACCAGCTTTCCCCCCAGGAGTTTGGGAGCTCTGGAATTCCTCCTGCAGCTGGCTGGGTATCCTGAAACTTCCAAGTCCCAAGATGGGATTCCAAAAAAACCAAAAACGAATAAATAATACCCATGAAACGCAAGTGCTAGGAACGGTGGGTAGAAACTGGAAAACAGCAATCGAATGAAGAAATAAGAATACGAAGTGAAACTTGATATTAACACACTGGGTATAAATGTAAATAATGATTCTGCTAATGAAACAGTTGATTATGAATATTTAAAAAATAAAGAGGAGGAGCGGGAGGATAAAAGCGAAGAGAAAAGACAAAATGCCGATGCAGAAAGTTGTAAACTTGTATATATCTGTGGTCAGTATTGTATTTTAACGTCGGATGTGTGTGTATTGTTTTGTTTTTCGTTTTGTCTCTTGACTTCTTTTGCTATCGTGTGTTTGGTTTTAAAACGTAAAATACTCAATAAAAATTATTTAAAAAACGAAAAAAGAAACGTCACTGTTAAGAGCAAACGGAGATTCGCGGTTGGTGGATCCAAAGCTTGTTTTAAAGCTTTGGGTATTTCTTCAGAGATTTCTTATGCGGGAGTAAGTCCCACGGGGCAATGGGTACCAGAAAGGCCATCCATCCCAGCCCTGCAGAGAGCGAGTCTGCCAAACATTCAGAGAAGTCCAAGGGGAGAGGGAGAGGGCAGACTACATCAACAATGAGCCACAGCCGCTGGGTGAAAATACAAATGAGCCTTCTGTGTTAGTGTGTCTTCTTGGAATCCTCAAGGTAATGCCTTTACGCTCTCTTCATCCTCAGACTGTTCTTCCTTCTCCTTTTTGGAACTAAAGAAAAAGAATTAAGGACACCCTGAGGTCATTTAGGGACACTTCCTGCTTCCTTCTCCCCAAACACCAGCAGGAAAATCTCCAATCGCAAAGCATCCTGCAGCTTGGAAAATGGTGAGTCCCTAATGCTCTCTGAGCGGGATTGTATTAGGATGATTTGTCGGCTGGCAAATCATCCTTAAGCAAGTCATTTCAACAGGACTCATTTACTTATTTGTCAGTCTAACTGACTGGATAAATCGGGGTTGTCCCCACTAACTCAGGGAACTACCCTGTTTCCCCAAAAATAAGACCTCCCCGGATAATAAACCAAATCAGGCTTTTGAGCGCAAGTGCTAAAATAAGCTCCCCCCAAAATAAGCCCTCCCCGAAAATATTTAACCACATGTGCAACCGGTCCCCGCCATTTCCTCTGGTTAGGGTTAGGGAGACAGAGCTGGAAATCAGGGAAGTGTTGTGGTCCGCTGGCAGCGGAGTCGGACAATGAGGAGGCTGAGGAAGAACAGGGGCCAGTCCTGGAGTCCGGGGAAGGCCCAGAGGAGGGCTCTGCATCGGAGGCAGAGATGGGGCCAGGGCCATCGGGGAGTGAGGCACGGATTCTGGAGCCTCCAGAGGCTGACAGCAGAGAGGCAGAGGAACAGGAGGAGCCTGTTCCTAGTGCATGTATGTGAGAGCAGCTAAAGCAAAAAGGACAACTAGGGAGTAAGGCCAGGAGATGATTGGCCCCTCCCAGAAGGCTTAAAAGAGCAGCAACGGCTCTTTGGATCTTTGTAGGAAAGCAATGTTGCTACATTAGTTTCTTGTCGGCTTCTCTTGCTTCTGAACTGGGGTTTTGCCAAGAAAATCCTTTGGCAGGGTGCCAAAGAAGACAAAGGTTGGTGATAAGGCCGAAGGACTGTTTCTGAAGGATTTGTTTTGGACTTAATTTGGACTAAGCTGAGAATGAAGTAATTCTCAGCTGTTCTAATAAAATATGTTTGTTTAGGACTGATTGTGTCTGGTAATCACTACTTGCTTAAACTGTTGCTTAAATGCATTGTAAGCTGCCCTGAGTCTCTGGAGAAGGGCAAAATATAAACTGAACCAATAAATAAATAAATAAATAAATACTTGGGCCTAGGTCACAACAGTAAGATGGCAAGAGAAGCCCCGTCTTGTTCCACGCATCCCAAAATAATAAGACCTCCCTGAAAATAAGGCCAAGCACTTATTTAGGTGTTCAAAAAGATATAAGACAGGGTCTTATTTTCGGGGAAACACGGTAACTGGAGTCAAGAGAAACTCCCAGTTTGAATAAGTACCTTAACTACTGTAAAAATGGCTTTCAAATGGCATTTTCCCAAGGCCTGGAAGTTGTCATACGTGAGAAAAATGCCAGCCATTAACAAATTAAAAGGCAGAAACTGCTGAGAGGAGAAATGGAAGGGGCCAAATCAGCTTTTTCAGCGAGGTAATTTTAAAAGTGGAAAGCCTAAGCCTCCTTTGAACCTTTGGGAGGATATATGGAGAGCCCAGGTTGATTTCTTGGCTAAAAAAAACCCAGGACAATTTGGCTGGTCTTCAATTCCAGGAATTCTTTAGCACGCGGTCCTTTCTCTGGTTTGCGTGAAATAATTCTAAATCGGGCAGGAGATTTTACCTCTCGTCTTCCTGGTCCCTGAAATTAAAAAAAAAGAAAAAAAGAAAGAGATGGAAAGAAGAGGGGAAAAAGTTAACTCTTTTCAAAATGATACTAGTGTTTATTTACAATCGGGAGGATCGAAAACTTAAGATAAAACTTATCTTTTTTATATTACCTTTGTGATGCTTTGCATTTCGGCTTGTGTGGCCGAGATAAGGACTCTTTCTGAGAAAGGGGAAAAAAATGGCTGTTAAAAACTTAATCCTTTTTAAGCTGTTCTTTTCCAGGGAGGGAGGGAACAGTGCAAAATGTATGGGGTGTTCTGTGGGGTCCTTGATGCAAACCCCACTCCTTTTTGCACTGATTTTGTTCTCTAGTTGGATAATGAAACATCTGCACGAAAATCACCAAGCTCAGAGAGCACCGAACATCCTGCAATTCAGCCCCGAGCTACTTATATTCTCTCGTGGGTATTCCCATGGATTTGAATTTTGCAATAGGACTGACAGCTTTAAATACACAACACTGTTAACAGGTTAGAAAAGAAGAACACATGAAGCAAAAACATTCACACACAGACACACACAAAATGCTGAGGAATTGTCCCGTCAGCTAAATAAGAAAGAAAGCAAAGTCAGAAATGCAGGAAGAACGCCTGATGAAACAGATTCAAAACTGGAAGAATGAGAAACGGAACGAAACGGTCCTTGACAGATTCAAGCCAATTGAGCTAAATATGTACTAAATATCTTTTTTTCTTCCTCCTCCGTATAATTAAGGCCGTTTCTCCCCACCAATCATCCCCTTTAAATAACTCTATCCAGCCCCCTCTTTCCGCAAAGCTCTCCACGGAGCTGAACCATCCTTCTAAACTCATGCCAGCTTCTGGCATCCTTTTCAGATTCATGGAGGACCGAATTGCAGCCTGGCTACTAAACCAGCCAAATTTCAATGGCGTTCCTGGCTTTATTCCTTCTGTTGTGTTACATGCTACAGCTGGCAGGAGGGAAGAAGCGAGAAAGGAAAGTTAAGTAAGGAAGCAATGCTTGGTTCTCAAGAGCAGCGGTCACCAACTGGTGGTCTGCGAGAAAATTGTGGTGGTCCCCAGAAAAATTATTTGCATTTTTTATGTTGCACTCAATCAGGGGTCCTCAAATTATGGCCCCTGGGCTGGATATGTGCAATGAAAGTTTGTGTTGCTGCAGAGAGTCTTCCCCCTTCGGGGTCTCTTTGTGTGTGTCAGAGGGGAGCAAAAATTCTGACTTGGGGTCTGCTTCAGCCTCCTGGTGTGGGGCTTTGGTTGAAGGCTGGAGGGAAGCACCGCTGGTGGCGAAGAGCCAAAGGGCCTCGTTCCAATGGGACTGCATCATGGCCTGGAACTGGTTGACCATCTCAGCCTGCCGAGCCTCCAGGCGCCGGTACTTGGCCTTGCACTCCCGCAGGTCTTCCCTCTGCTTGGAAAGCCTATGCTCCTAATCCTCAGTGAGGTGCTTCTGCTGAGCCTCCTTCTCAGCCAGATCCAATTTGAACTGAGCTGTTTTGCCAACTCTTTCTCATGGTGGCTGCTTAGCTCCAGCAACTGCTCCCTGTTGACGCCCTAAGGAACCCGGGCGGGCAGGCGAGGAGTAGCGAGTAGAGGTAAGGTGCCCCTCAACATGAGTGACATTGAGTTGGCCACACCCACCCAGTCACATGACCACCTTGCCACGCCCACCCAGCTGGTCATTAGGCAGATCATATTAGTGGTCCGTGGGATTTAAAATCATGGATTTAGTGGTCCCTTGAGGTTTGAAAGGTTGGTGACCCCTGCTCAAGAGAGAGGGAGGTTCGGACAATCTAAAAAGCCACCTTACCGATATCCTCTCTTCCCTTTGTCTTTTCAGTAAGGCAATGATGTCTTCTCTTTTTTTAGCCTGTGAAGAAAGATGTTTGCAATGGTGAGAAAGAGGGAAGTAAACTGGTCAATTCCAGAGACTCAGTGTTTCTCCACCTTGGCTGCTTGAAGAGGTATGGACATGCTGGCTAGGGAATTCTGGGCACTGGAAGTCCCCATATCTTCAAGTGAACAAGGTTGAGAAATATCGTGTCACACCTGCCCTGACTTGGGTTCTTAGGAAAGAGAGACCCTCGATTCCATGTGTGCAAAAGCTATACTTTTACTAAAAGCCAAGTGGTGACAATACAGCAAAGCCAGAACTAAAAGTTTGCGCCCGAAGTTTCCCCAGTTAACTTTCCCTTTCCGTTCCTGCTCCCCGTTATCTCCCTATTGTCCAGTTACATTCAAAAGAATTGTTTTGGTAACGTTCCCTGCATCGACGGGCTGGATGGTAAACTGTTGCATTCCCCTCCCAGCTCTCTGCCCTTGGGGCGATGAGGCAACGTCTCAGGAAGGAATGATGAATAGTTTCGGTTTCTCCTTTCCCAGCATCCCCCCTCTCCCCCGTCTATGGCAAGCTGACATCCAGCAAAGTAAGGCTGAAGTTCAGGATGGCAGTTCTGACATACTGATCAGAGCCCCAAGAGAGTGGCTGGCTGGGGAATTCTGGGAATTGAAGGCCACACATCTTCAGGTGGCCTAGGCTGAGAAGCAGAGCTGAGATTTGCGCAACCAACCAGTCAAATACAACCACTTCCTGTACCCCAGTATAAACAACAAGTGGGGTTTTAACCTCATCAGACTCCAAAGACCATCCACGTCCTTCAAAGGTGAATAACCTCCTATAGATTCTGAATTTAACAGCTGGTTATAAAGGCTCCAGGATAACAATCTGGATTCATATTAAACTCACTTCAGGTGAGGGGAGTGTTGTGGTCCACCAGCAGCCTGAGGAGTCGGACAGTGAGGAGGCTGAAGAAGAACTTGGGCCAGTCCTAGAGGCCGGGGAAGGCCCAAATGAGGGCTCTCTGTCAGAGGCAGAGATGGGGGCCAGGGCCATCGGGGAGTGATGTGTGGACTCCGGAGCCTCCAGAGGCTGACAGCAGAGAGGCAGAGGAACAGGAGGAGCCTGTTCCTAGTGCATGCATGAGAAGAGCTGCCAGAAGGCAGAGAGGATGACTCGGAAGTAGGGCCAAGAGACAATTGGCCCCTCCCATAAGGCTTAAAAGACCAGCAACAGCTCGTGGGCTCTTTGTCGGAAAACAACGTTGATAGATTTGTTTCTTGTCTTGCTGCATTTATTTCTTGTTGCCCTCTTCTGCTTCTGAACTTTTGCCAAGAAAAGGCTTTGGCAGTTTGCCACAGTAGACCAAGGTTGGTGATAAGGCTGAAGAAGAGTGTTATGAAGAATTTGTTTTGAATTAGTTTGGACTACGCTGAGAATGAGTTAATTCTCAGCTGTTCTAATAAAACCTGTTTGTTTAGAACTGATGGCGTCTGATAATACCTACTTGGGTCACAAAAGGGAGATCCGTGCCAGCTGACTAGGCCTAGGGTTTCAGTCCTAGGAAAGAGGGATGAATTTAGGAATTAGGTGGGGTGCCCAGCCCAAACATCCAAGACTGCAAGCTAGCAAATTTGACTTTTAAACCGGTTGATGACACGAAGCATCTTACACTTGTTTCTTTGAGCGGAATTATTTAAGAGGAATCACGGCAGAGTTTGGAGACGAGACTCCCTTCTCCTGATAACCCCATTTCTCTGAGCCAGGTCTAATGGAAGCCCCTGGATCAAATCCATTAGCGGGTTATTAATTGCCACGAATACGAATGCCGGTTTGCCGGCAGCCATTGCCAAGCTCAGCACATTTCATTCTTTTCCAAGGGACTGGCTGCCTTCTGGCTCCGTTCCCATGCTTACTCGGCAAAGCTTCTCCTTTTTTAACAAGAGAGCGTGGAGGGGGGGGGGGGGAAAGAAAAAAAGAAAAGTCCTTTAAGACTGTATTAATGTAGCTCTTAACTTTCGCAGAACTGCTGTAACACGCCGTGGATTAGATGTAGAGAACCGCGCTATTTATTCCTATCGATCGGCATAAATGATTTATTTATGCATTGGCGAGCCAACGGGCCAAGGATGTTGGGTCCCACACTGGACCTCAGGAGTTAATTAACCAAGAGCTAATGGGTTTGTTTTCCGTGACGGTGCATAGACTTGTGGTTGGTTTCCCGTCATAAGTCTGCAGCATCCTTTCTCGAGGATGAAAGTCCAACGAATCTAGAAAACGAGACAATGGCTGTTTCTGGAAGAGATGCTCCCTTTGGTCCTTCCCATTCCTTGGGAGCAGGGGTGAAATGTAAAATTTGTTACTACCAGTTCTGTGGGCGTGGCTTGCTGGGGGGAGGGGATAATGTGACTGAGTGGGCGTGGCCAATTTTTTTTTTTAGTTTTTACTTTTAAAACCATTTTTTCGACAACCTCTTCGGCAAAGAGGTTGTAAAAAAATGCTTTCAAAAGGCTCTGACGATCCCAGCTGAGTTGCCTGATTGTTAGAGGCATTTAAAAGAAAAAAGTCTCTGCCAATCAGACAAGTCAGCTGGGATCGTCAAAGGCATTTAAAAGAAAAAAAGGATTTTTTTCTTTTAAAAGCCTTTGAGGATCTTAGCTGAGCCGCTCGATCATCAGAGGCTTTTTTTTTTACTTTTAAAAGCATTTTTTCAGACGAAGAGGTAGGGAAAAAAAATGCTTTTAAAAGCCTCTGACGATCCCAGCTGAGTTGCCTGATCGTCAGAGGCTTTTTTTTTCCTTTTAAAAACATTTTTTTCTACAACCTCCTTGGCCAAAGAGGCTTTTTTAATTTTATTTTTAAAAGCATGTTTTTTTTTTACAACTACAGGTAGCGAAAGTAAGTCAATACCACCCCTGCTTGGGAAGCCTGTTTATAGACTCACCGCTGTAGGAAAGAGGAACCAGATTTCGACTTACGACCACAATGCTAAGCCAGGGGGTGGCTAAACGAGTCGCACCTGATTTTATGGCTCTTTTCTTGCCGCCGTGGTGCAGCTGTGAAGTTGGTGACTTGGATGTTAAGTGGATCTGGCTCCCCCCATTGATTTTGCTTGTCAGAAGGTCGCAAAAGGGGCTCACGTGACCCCTTTTGCGACTGTCATAAATAGATGCCAGGAGGCAGGTGTTTGGCAATACCTCTACCTGTTTCTCTCTTCCTTTCTCCCTTTTTTCTCTCTTTTCAACTGTCTCTCTCTCTCTCTCTCCATCTTTCTCTCTCTCTTTTTCTCTTCCTTTTTCTCCTTCCCTCTTTTTCTCTCTCCTCTTTTATGTCTCTTCCTCTCTCTCCCTCTTTTCCTTTCTTTCTTTTCCTCTCTCTCTCCCTCCCTGTTCTCTTTTATCTCTCTTTCCCTCTCCCTTTCTCCCTCTTTCTGTTCCCCTCTTTCTCTTTCCTCTTTCTCCCTTCCTCTTTCTGTCTTTTTCATCCGTCTTTCTCTTTCTCTGTCTCCATCTTTCTCCCCCCCTTTCTCTTCCTCTCTTTTTCTCTCTCTTACCCTCTCTTTTTCTCTTCCTCTCTCTCTCCATCTCTTGCTTTTCACCTCTCTCTCTGTCTCTGTCTCTCTCTCTCTCTTTCTTCGAGAATTAAAACCCTTAAAATTGCTAAGTCGCACAATCGGTTACTCACCGTTTGACGTTACAATGGCACTGAAAAAAAATGGCTTGTGGGCGTTCTTCACAGAACCACTGAGGTATCGCCATGGTGACCTGATCAAAATGGCTTGGCAACTGACTCATATTTATGACGGTCGTAGTCTCCCAGGATCACGTGTTCTCCTTTTGAGACCCTTCTGACAAGCAAAGTCCGTGGGGAAGCAACTGTGTTACAACTGTGTAAAGGACACGGGGAGACATGGGGTTGGGCGAGATGACCTACAAGGTCATCCAACTGTTAATTTGAATCTATCTAAGATGATCAAAGGTCTGGACACTAAAATATATGATGAATGTTTGCAGGAACTGGGCCTGGCTAGTCTAGTGAAGAGAAGGACCAGGGGAGACAGGAGAGCATCTTCCAATATTTGAGGGGCTGCCACAGAGAGGAAGAAGGGGGTCAAGCTATTCTCCAAGGCACCTGAAGGCCAGACAAGGAATAATGGATGGAAACTGATCAAGGAGAGATTCAACCTAGAAATAAGGAGGAATTTTCTGACCGTGAGAGCAATCAATCGATGGAACAGAAGTTGCCTTTGGAAGTTGTGGGAGCTTCATCACTGGAGGCTTTCAAGAAGAGACTGGACTGCCACCTGTCAGAAATGGTGTAGGGTCTCCTGCTTGGGGGGCAGGGTTGGACTAGATGACCTCCAAGGTCCCTTCCGACTCTGTAATCTATCAACCTAACAATGGCAGAGACCCACTTGGCAACCACGGCAAGAAGGTCAAAACTCACTTAACAAATGTCGTCCTTAGCAACAGAAACATTGGACTCAATGGTACGTCGAAGGCTCCATCTCTACCAGCCTATGATCCAGCATTGTAAAAACAATTTTTTTGTTCTTTTTCTCACAGGGCATTACTGGCACCAGCCCCGTGGAAGCCAATGAGAATTCTTCTGCCCTTTAATGTTTCTGGTCTGAATGGCTGAGAAATCTTCTTTTCTCTCGGATTTACAACGCAATCTAATCATCTCGGCTCCTTTCGGAAGGAGATAATCAGCCGAAGTGCTCTGTTCCACGAAGATGGGAAAATCTTTTGCTGATTTTCGGAGCACGGAATAGCCCCGGCAGCTTTCTCCCCTCTTTAGAAACATCGACTTGAGGAAGGAGGGAAAGAAGAGTAGGAGAGAGGGTTAGAAAAAGAAGAAGAGAGGAATGGGGGAAGGGAAGGGGAGAGGAGGAAAGGGAAGGAGAGGAGGAATAAAGAAAGTAGAAAGGGTTAGAAGAAGGAAGAGAAGGGAAGAAGAAGAGGGAAAGTTGTGGCAAAATAAAAGTAAGGAAATGATAAAAGGGCAGCCCCGAACAATTAATAATTGACAATAAAAAATAGTTACGTGATGAATGATTAAAGATGGATAAGAGACTGTACATTTAAATACGTTTATAAGAAATAAAAATAAAAACTTTTCAAAAAAAAAATCGACTTGCATGCAACGCTCTGAATTCTAACCCTCTTCCCGAAAAGCTCAAAGGAATACGATCAAATGCCATCTCTGGCTGGCCCCAGAGTGGGGTGGGAATGGGGATTTTGCAGTGTCCTTCCCCTGGAGTGGGGTGGAAATGGAGATTTTGCAGTATCCTTCCCACTGGAGTGGGGTGGAAATGGAGATTTTGCAGTATCCTTCCCCCCTGGAGTGGGAATGGAGATTTTGCAATATCTTTCCCCTGCCACACCCACCAAGCCACGCCCACCAAGCCACGCCCACAGAACCGGTAGTGAAAAAAATTGAATTTCACCACTGCACGCCACATATGCGGGCCGACCCTCTGTGCACGCACAAAGGGTAAAAAACAGGTTACTTCCTGGTTAAAACCAAGAAGTAACGACGACCAGGCGGGTGGGCCGAGCCTCAAGCTGCCATCACTACCGGTTCTCCGAACCTGGCCGAATCGGGAGCATTTCACACCTGGTTGTAAATCAAAGATGGTCTACAATATCCAAAAATAAAAGTTTAGCATGGAGCTAGTTCTGAATTCGCTCACCTTCTCCAGGCAGTGTTCTTTCCACACGTCCTTCTCCGTTTCCGAGTGTCTCTCTTCTTCTCGTTCTAAAGAAATCGTTTTCAAAGCAATGGTTTAAAATTCAGTTTAAAAATAAATAAACTTTTCATCATTTTTTCAAGCAGAATTGTCTCCAACCCTGGATGCGAGATCTGTAGCCGGAGAGAGTTTACGGCAGCCCAAAATTTTATTTATTTATTTATTTATTTATTTATTTATTGGTTCGATTTATATGCTGCCCTTCTCCGGAGACTCAGGGTGGCTTACGATGCGTTAAGCAATAGCCTTCATACTTTTGTATATACCTGCTTAGTAGGGCTTTTGCCCCCCCACCCCCAAGCATTGTTCTTTTTTTTATACAAAGTCAGTTTATTGCCCCCCACAATCTGGGTCCTCATTTTACCTACCTTGGAAGGATGGAAGGCTGAGACAACCTTGAGCCTGGTGAGATTTGAACTCGCAGTAATTGCAGGCAGCTGGCAGCTAAGTGCTATTTAACAGCGCTTTAGTCCACTGCTCCACCAGGCTCCTAATAGGGATATTGGGAGCCTGGGATAGGAGTTGAAATCCACAGGTCCTTAATGGGGCCATGGTTGTTCATGGAAACTCAGTTGCAGAAAGATACCAGAGAGATGGTGTCTCCCCGCTCCGTGTTCTTGGAATAAAAATATTTTTTTTTCAAATAATGCCAATTAAAAATGCTGTCCTTTCCATCTGCTGCCTGGGGCAAGATCACCTACCAGGTCACGCATAGGACTGATTGGCACCGGACGTGATTGGCATCCCTTGATTGGCATCCCTTGATTGGCATCCCTTGATTGGCATTCAGGGAGTGCCTTTTACAAGGATTTGGAGGCGTTAAGTGGTTTGGCTTAAAGATTCTATGACGATAAATATCAGGGCGCCCTCCAAAATTTCCATTTTGGTAAAACCGTATACTTACTGTCACTCACTGAGGATGAAACAGACAAATGGCTGCTTTTCGCTAAAAAAATATATATAAATAAAATAAAAATATGGCAACGGATTGAAATCACCGATTAAGAGTCTCCTTACTCCCCATTTGTGGGATTGTTTTTTCCCTCTTTAGAAGAAGAAAAATCCACATTAATTGACAACCTCCATAGACATTTTGATCAGGGTTGCTAACCCCCCCCCGCCCCGATCAAAATGTCAGGCCAGTTCCTAGGGGGAAATCCTGGGGGTGGTGCTGAAGGGGCAACCAAGGAAAAGGGACTCCTCAGAAGGAGAATGGAGGCCCAGCAGAAGAAGGACCCGCAATGCCAAGGAAGGTTGGACAGCCACTTGTCTGAAATAGTAGAGGGTTTCCTCCTTGAGTAGAGAGTTGGATTAGAAGACCTCCAGGTCCCCTCCAATTCTGTTATTCTTCCTTCCTTCCTTCCTTCCTTCCTTCCTTCCTTCCTTCCTTCCTTCCTTCCTTCCTTCCTTCCCTTCTCTCTCCCTTTCCTTCTTTCTCTCTCCTTCATTCCTTCTCTCTCTTTATTCCTTCATTCCTTTTCTCCCTTATTCCTTCCTTTCTTGCCTGCCTTCTCTCTTCCGCCCTTCCCCTCTTCCTTCTTTCTCTCTCCTTCATTCCTTCTCTCTCTTTATTCCTTCATTCCTTTTCTCCCCTATTCCTTCCTTTCTTGCCTGCCTTCTTTCTTCCTTCCTTCCCCTCTCCCTTCTTTCTCTCTCCTTCATTCCATCCCTCTCTTTATTCCTTCATTCCTTTTCTCCCTTATTCCTTCCTTTCTTGCCTGCCTTCTCTCTTCCTTCCTACCTTCCTTCCCCTCTCCCTTCTTTCTCTCTCCTTCATTCCATCCCTCTCTTTATTCCTTCATTTTTCTCTCTTATTCCTTCCTTCCTTCCTTCCTTCCTTCCTTCCTTCCTTCCTTCCTTCCTTCCTTCCTTCCTTCCCCCATCACCGGGGCCGACGCTTTGTCCTAGGGTTTCCTGCTCGAGCCGGGGGGCCGGACTGGAAGACCTCTCCCTCTGCCCTCCCTGGGTCGCCCCCGCCGAGGCTACCGGCCGAGCTCCGCCGCGGGCAGGAGGCGCCTTCGCAAAGCGAGCCGCCCCGCGCGCCCAGCCGGGACTCGAGCGGCGGCTGGAGGGTGACGGAGTTCCAGAAGGACTTGGCCAGCGCCACGTCCTGCTCGCTGGAGCCGGCGAAGGCCAGCGGGGCGGCGGCGGGCGAGGGCGCGGGAGCGGGCGGCGAGCTGGCCATGGCCGACGGCTGGGTCTCCATGGCTCCGCGCGCCGCCCGGCCGTTGGCCCGCGGGGAGGAGGGGGCGGCGGTCGGGAGGCGCCCGCGGGCGACGCCCCCGGGGAGGGGAGGGGCAGAATCCCCGAATCAGACACGGGAGGGTTTCGAACAGGGATTGGACAGCGCCCCGGCTGAAATGGTAGAAGGCCTCCAAGGTTCCTTTCAACTCTTGTTATCCTTCCTTCCTTCCTTCCTTCCTTCCTTCCTTCCTTCCTTCCTTCCTTCCTTCCCTTCCCTTCCCTTCCCTTTCCTTTCCTTTCCTTTCCTTCCTTCCTTTTCTTCCTTCCTTTCTTCCTCCCTCCCTCCCTCCTTCCTTCCTTCCTTCCTTCCTTCCTTCCTTCCTTCCTTCCTTCCTTCCTTCCTTCCTTCCTTCCTTCCTTCCTCCCTCCCTCCCTCCCTCCCTCCCTTCCTTCCTTCTCCATCAATGGAGCTTTTTAAGAAGAGATCAGACAACCATTTGTCTGAAATGGTAGAGTTGGAAAGGATCTTGAGTTTCTCATTCAAAATCATCATCATCATCATCATCATCAAAAACCACTGGGAACATCAGGTTGAGAAGGTTTTAGAGAATGAGAAACTCAAGATCTTGTGGGACTTTAGGATTCAGACTGACAGGCACTTGGTCCACAACACACCTGACATAACAGTAGTTGAAAAGAAAAAAGGATGGTTCATTGACATTGCAATACCTGGGGATGCACGGATTGAAGATAAGCAGCAAGAAAAAAAATCACAAAGTATCAGGACTTGCAAATTGAAGTTGAGCGACTGTGGAAAAAGAAATTGTGTGCTGTCCCGATTGTAATTGGAGCCCTTGGAGCAATACCCAAAGGGCTACCCCCCTATTTAGAAATTCTAAATTTACCGGACTTGAATATTTTGACTCTACAAAAAACCACCTTACTCGGAACAGCTTACATCCTCCGACGATACCTTAACAGTTCCTAGGTCCTTGGTTAGGACTCGAGCTGCTGAGCTATTAACCAGCCTCAAAGGCTGTGAATCTCACTACCGGTGAACCAATAATAATAATAATTTCCTTAATATTTTGGGGGGAATTTAAGGCTTTGAAGGGAATTCACCCTCTCTGCCCCCCAATCCTGCAGATATATGAAGTCTCTATGAAACTGCTTGAGTCATCCTGCAGAAGCTAATTTGAAAAATCATAATCTCCATATCCGCTGAATGAAAATTGATGTACTTATGCTTCCTATTAATGCAAATGCTGAGTGCTCGTGCCTTCTTTTATATTTCCAGAATGTTTTTTTTTCTCCTGCCGTGGACTGAATTGCACTTGGGCTTAAACTCCAATAATCTTTGGACTCCAGCAAAATGTGATATCTGCTGTCTGTTCTTCAGAGAGCAAAAAGCTGAGATCTAGGCAGAATCCCAGACACTCCCACCCCCCCATCCAAGCACGGGAATGCCCCATTGGGGATACGGGTCCCTAGTAGTCCTCTACTTACAACGGTAATTGAACCTAGAATTACAGTTGCAAGTTCTACCTGTCATTATGTAGCTCATCACAGGATCCTGCCTTATTTTACAATTACCGTATTTTCCGGCGTATAAGACGACTGGGGGTATAAGACAACCCTCCTCAGAGCCATTTAAGGCTCGTCAGAGCCTTATGGGCTGGTCTGCCTGGTTACAGGAGAATGAGACCCGGCGTATAAGACGACCCCCGACTTTTGAGAAGATTTTTGTGTGTTAGAAAGTAGTGTTATACGCAGGAAAATACAGTATGTTTTTTGCCGCGGTGGTTAAATGAGTACAGCTGTCCGAAGTGAACCCGCCATCTGCCATGGGACATTTTGTGGCCAGAAACCATCACTTCTGACCAAACACGTCATAAATTGCGGTCACATGACTTTGGGGCCCTCCAAGTAGCCGTAACTATGGGCTGGTTGCAGTGGTAGAATTCACATTTTTTTACTACCAGTTCTGTGGGCGTGGCTTGGTGGGCGTGGTGTGGCTTGGTAGGCATGGCAGGGGAAGGATACTGCAAAATCCCCATTCCCTCCCCACTCCAGGGGAAGGATACTACAAAATCCCCATTTCCATCCCATTCTGGGGCCAGCCAGAGGTGATATTTGTCAGTTCTCCGAACTGCTCAAAATTTCTCCAGAACCTGTTGGATTGCAGTCATGTGACAGCAGGTTGGGGCAGGGTTAGCCAATCAGAATCTCAAATACAGGTTGCAGGTTCCTTTTTGTGTGTGTGTGTGTGGGGGTCCATCTTAACCTCAAACGGTCACTAAGTGAGCAGTCATAATTTGAGGATGCTGTAAACTTTCGTTTCCCTTTGACCTGTCCTCACAACTTCTGGGAAACAATATGATAAAAGTTTCTTAGAAAAAGAGTCATGAAAGAGTTTTAATGTTGCCATTTATTGGAGAGAGATCTGAAATGAACGACAGAGGAGGTCTTGAAGAGAAGTCTTCTTAAACGAAAACCCTTTTTCCAAAACATTTTTAAAAAATCCTTCATTCTTTCCGTTTGCATATAGCCTTAGTTTTCACTGCTTTTTTGGCTAACGGGGGAAGGAAAGCAGAATTAGTCCTCTTCCATTTGTCTCCTGTCTTTTCTATTCATATCAAGTCCCTCTAGGAACTGACCGTCAGCTGAATATTATGGGCTGTCAGCACTCTTATCAAGCCGCAGCAGTTGCCGGTAAATGACCCACATTGATCAACTAGGAATTTAATTACCACCCATCTGGACAGGGAACTGCAGTCTAAACGAATGAAAAGTTAATAAATCAGAACAGGGATTTCCTTATTATGTAAAGTGATTGTTGATGAGGGCTGAGATAAAACTTACTCTCCGGAATTTATCCCTATAGTAGCTATGTTGGTTAGGCAATGTTGAGAAGAGCAGCCTCAAAAGCTTTGGAGCAGGGCAGAGGAGGAGGAGGAGGAGGAGGAGGAGGAGGAGGAGGAGGAGGAGGAGGAGGAGGAGGAGGAGGAGGAGGAGGAGGAGGAGGAGGGAACAACCGTGGGGGTCCTTAGTGCTCTCTGAGCTTGGTGATTTTCTTGCACAACTCTTAGAAGCAAAGCTGGCTGAGGAATTCTAGGAGTTGAAGTCCACAAGTCTTAAAGTTGCCAAGGTTGGAGACTCCTGCTTTGGAGAACATCAAGGTGGGATGAGCTGATCTGCGTTGTACAATGTTCCTCAACTTTAGAGACTTGAAGATGGGTGGGAATTCCCCAGAATTCCCCAGCCAGCTATGCTGAAGTCCACCCCTCTTAAAGCCGCTGGGGTTGAAGAACTCTCCTTTACAGTCCTACACAGGGTGTCTTCTATCCTTCAACCTGTAGACGTTGACTAGTCCATCCAGCAAATTTGCAAAAAACTGCAGGGAGAGGCCACCTTTTCACTTGGCTGTGTTGTTAGCGATTGTTACCTTGGTCAATCAGCTAACTACACTGCCTGGTGACAAGGCTGATGTTCAGGCTTGGGACCTAATTTCTCTTCCCCCCCCTCCAATTCTTTGTCTTTAGAGATCGTCCAGGCTCCCTCAGTGGTTTCCAAATGGATGAAATCTGGATTTTCTGTCTTTTAAGATACTCATTTCATGCTACCCAGACAAAATTGCAGATGACAAGAGACTAGGCAAAGCTTCTCTAGATTCTGTTTTCTGAACTTCACCATCTGATACCATCACCCAATTCCCCATTAGGGCAGGAATCCCACCTATGGGCTTTTGGAAGTTCTTGTTGGCTTAGGACCTGTTCTTCATTTCACTTCATGTAGGGCCTTGAAGACAACATGAAGCTGCTCTTCATACCAGCTTTCCATTATAGGTCTTGAATGTCAACCACAACAGTCCACCAATCTGCCTCAAGAGAACCCTGGAATTTGTCCAACTGTCCTCACGATGTGGTCATCACAAAACTATGCAGAAGCTGGGAGTGTCTCCGCTACTCCTTTGCTCCAGCGTTTTCTTATGACTGGTTGGTTGTCTTCCTCGCTGTTGAGCTGGTAACCTCTCAACACGGATCGGGAGATCTGAATAATGGGTGTAATTCTTTGGATTCCAGCTGAGAAGATTCCTGGAGATTGAAGAATTCTGCGGATTGTTTTGTTGACAGTGGAGCTAGTGATTGCTGGGGAGATACACAATCAGCTAACTACACTGCCTACAAACCAAAGCTGAATTTGAGGAGCCAACCTGGAAAAAAACACAAAAAGCACACACCGAGGGTTGAGCAATTGTTCCTTTGCGATTCACGTCTGTAAAAATGTCACCTCCCTGGATTACAACATCTTGTGATAAGACCCTGCTGATCCCCTTTTTTTGAAGTTTTCTAAGACTTCATGATTGGCCAAAATAGACTTGCAACTCCCTATCTCACGAGTCTAAGAAGTGGGAGATGGTGGAATACCCCAACTCTTTACTCAATTCTGAAACAGTCATTAGAAATAGGTACGCCTAATATGAAATAACCCACTAATCAAGCATGCTAGTTTTGCTAAGCATGATACATACAACCACTTCTCTACGGTTCTCGAGACACCCCTCCCACCCGAAACCAAAGACCAATCTAACCCCAGTCTGATGTTGCCTTTGAATTGAGCTTCTCCTTCTTATATTTGGTCCTCTGTAAATGAACAATGCCAGGGACTAAGTATAGACTTAAGGAAGGCGGAAGTGACTCCACCTGTAAAAATTACAGTGCTTTTCTACAGAGAGTTAAAACAATCTGTTGCATCCCAAATCTGCAGTTAGCAAGTCCTTCCTTCAGGTTGGCCCGGGTTACTGATTAGATTGGAATAGAATCAAATAACAGAGTTGGAAGGGACCTTGGAGGTCTTCTAGTCCAACCCCCTGCTTAGACAGGAAACCCTACACCAGACAAACAGTTATCCAAACTCTTCTTAAAAACTTCCAGTGTTGGAGCATTCACAACTTCTGGAGGCAACTAGTTCCACTGATTAATTGTTCTCACTGTCAGGAAATTTCCCCTTAGTTCTAAGTTGCTTCTCTCCTTGATTAGTTTCCATCCGTTGTTTCTTGTCCTTCTTGGCTAAAACGCTGAGCTTGTCGATCAGAAACGTCAGTGGTTTGAATCCCTACTATAGGTCTCCTGTGTGAGCAGGGTGTGTATGGACTAGATGACCTCCAAGGCCCCTTCCACCTCTATTACTGTTACTCCGAGACTAGGTTGACCCCCTCTTCTTTGTGGCAGCCCCTGAGATATTGGAACTCTGCTATCATTTCTTCTTCTCATTAAATCAGACAATGAAACAAAACTAATCTGCAATTGCTCTGTCCCTCAACCATTTTCATCCAGCTAAGCTTCACCCCAAATTTAAACTCGGCTTATCCTCCAAGAAGTCCAAGGGCTCAGGGACAGCGGTGTCCATTCTCCAAGGCCACCTTGTGCCTCTCAACACGGGGAATTCAGGATTCCAGGTCCTTCACCATCTCCCCTCTCCCCGGCTTGGCTTCCTGTGCCAAGCCACCTTCGGTCCTTAGTCCTTAGTCCAATGCTTCTGAAGCAACAGAAAACAGCACCGACATTTAGAAGAGAGCTTGAAAAAAATCCAACATACACTTCTGGTTTACAGATTGAGGCGATTCCTTCAAACACAAGCTTCTGGAACAAGTCCATAAAAGGAAGTTTAGAATTTGCCCATAAGAAGCTTACCTTGATATAATGCTGGTGATGTCAGCTGCCTGGGTAATTAAATATGACAGACTGGTTAGGACTCGAGCTGCTGAGCTATTAACCAGCCTCAAAGGCTGTGAATCTCACTACAGATTAACCAATAATAATGATGATGATGATAATAATAAATCAGTGCTGCTTTTCCATTTTCTTCTCAAATGGATAATCTTCACGTCCTCTTGGATTCTGAAAGCAGCAGAGATATCCCAGGACTTCTAAGAGGGACTTCTAGGATGGGTTTCTGAACCAGCATCCTTGATCATATCAGCCATGGATCCTAAACCTTGTTCAGAGAAAGACTTGAGATTACAGACAGATCCAAGCAATCTCAACTCTTGCGTCTCTGGTCTTGAGGTGGGCCCCAACACCAATCCTAGGATTTGTGTTCTCTTTGTAACCATGGATGATCAGGTGTGGCTTACAAACCAAACCAAGCCTAGCTCAGCTCTCTTGAAAGGGGGCAGGTTGACTTCTCCCTGTGGTGACCGAATGATGCAACGTTTCCATGGACTTCTCAAACACACCAGGAGGAGGAAGAAGAATTCCAGGACTTTTGAAATCAACCTGACGCTATTACAGGTGGACTTACCACCATTCGTTTACTGACTGGTTGAAAGACGGCCCTCAGAAAAGGGATTTCTGATCAGTCCTCTCACTTACGACGGTTGTAGAAACCCTACGGCCACACGATCACAATACAAGCTTTTGGCAACCAGCCTGAGTTTACCATGGTTGTAGCATCCCAAGGTTACTCGGTTGCCATTTGCAATCTTCCCAGCTGTCTTCCAACCAGCGGTCCATGGGGGGAGGTGAATGCTGGATTCGCTTAACGACCACGTGACTCACTTTACAACTGCTGTGATTTGCTTAACAACGCTGGCAAAAAAAATAAAAAGGTTGCAAAATTAGGTGCGGCTTGCTTAACAACTCTCTCGCTTAGCAATGGAAAGTCTGGTCCCCATTGTGTTCATAACTCAAGGACTGCTACTGTGTTTCCCTGAAAATAAGACCCTGTCTTTTTTTTTTTTTGAACCCCGAAATAAGTACTTGGCCTTATTTTGGGGCACATGGAGCAAGACGGGGCTCCTCTTGCCATCTTACTAGATATCCACCTCTGTCTCCCTAACCCTAACTAGAGGAAATGGCAGGGACCAACTGCGCATGCGTTTAAATATTTTTGGGGAGGTCTTATTTTCGGGGAGGTCTGATTTTAGCGCATGCACTCAAAAGCCCGACTGGGCTTATTATCCAGGGAGGTCTTATTTTTGGGGAAACAGGGAATTAGCAGAGTGAAGATACGATGCCAGCAGAGAAGTGGTTGACCGTTTCTCTTAGGTGCCGTCCACTTAGACTACTGTCTAGACCATCATTAAATGAAGAATGATGGTTTAGCAGTGCTGAAAGCTAAAGGATTTAACATTGAACCTGGGGGATTCTGACTGATGGATGGAATTGCATTTAGAGTCTACCTTTTTTTCAAAGAGCTGAAAGCACCACATGCAAGTCTCCCTTAACTCCAGGAGTTCATGTATATTTCACTTTGCATGAGGCAAAATGCCAGGGAGAGATTTAGCGAAAAGAGAGGAGGTTAGAACAGTGTTTCTCGGCCTCCGCCATTTTGAGACGTGTGTGGACTTCAACTCCCAGAATTCCCCAGCCCGTTACTGCTGGCTGGGGGATTCTGGAAATTGAAAGTCCCTCCCTCTTAAAGCAGGCTGGCTGGGGAATTCTGGGAGTCGAAGTCCACCCATCTTAAAGTAGTGGAGGTTGAGAAACCTTGAGGTAGAAATAAATCAGCTTGACCAATTCAGTGCAGTTTTAGAGAATATCCAAGTACAAAAACTTCACAGCCAGGTAAGTCTCTGCCTTGTCATACAGGTGAGATGGCTGTCTCTATAAATATAAACAAACACACATAGCTATCCACCTGGATATATAATCATTGCGTAAATATATTCGGAATAGTAGCATTACTAAGACAGAAACGTTGCATACATTCCTTGGTGGGTCAAAAGAAATATTTTTAAGGCAGGAAAACGGTGAAGAAGCAGAGCAGGAACAGATTCAGTTATTTGCTAAGAACAAGCATCTTAAAATTTGACCCATAGAATTTATTAGGATTTAATACTTATTAGGAAAGTATTTTTAAATGCAGTTTCCATTAGGAAGTTGACCACTGAAAAGGAAGCAAGTTTTTAATACCTGGAATCCGATTGTTGTTTTTAAGAGCCAATAGTTTATCGCTTGGGAAAGGAGGCTAACAAAGTTATAAAACATTGGTCACCGGATGGATATGGTCAGGGGTGAAATCCAGCAGGTTCTGACAGGTTCTGGAGAACCGGTAGCGGAAATTTTGAGCAGTTCGGAGAACCGGCAAATATTACCTCTGGCTGGCCCCAGAGTGGGGTGGGAAAGAAGATTTTGAAATACCCTTGCCCCAGGAGTGGGGAGGGAGTGGGAATTTTGCAGTATTCTTCCCCTGGAGTGGGGTGGGAATGGGGATTTTGCAGTATCCTTCCCCTGGAGTGGGGAGGGAATGGGGATTTTGCAGTATCCTTCCCCTGCCACGTCCATCAAGCCACGCCCACAGAACCGGTAGTAAAAGAAAAATTTCACCACTGGATATGGTCTATCATTAATGCTCCAATGCTACCATCAAAAATTGTCCCTCAACGGCAGATCCAGGCAGAACAATTTATCTATTTATCAAATTTAGGAACTGCCCACCTCCCTCACAGAGAGGCTTTGGGCAATGTACAAATAAAGAAAAAATATATTTAAAAGTTGCCTATTTATGAACCGCGCCGAAGATGAAAAGAGCCATTGATTTACAGATTAAACCTCCGAGATCCTACCTGAATCATGTTAAAGATTTCAGCCAAAGCCATGCCAGGTCCCTCCCAATGACCTCCCGTCCTGCTGCCCATCTTACCTGCCCCAAAGGACCATTGGCCCTTCTCTCATCTTCCTTCCCAACCCTGGTGGTTTTCTTCTAGGCCATCCCACTCTTGTTTCCCATCTCTTGGAGATGCCCATCTCCACGCCACGTTGCTGAAGATGAACACGACAGAAAGCAGAGTGCTGGGTAGAAAGACCTTAAGACTTTCTCCTGGTGCAGGAAAGTCCAAAGAAAGTCCCAACTCTGCCACCATCTTCTTGTGTTCAGGAGGACAATGTTTGCTTCAAGCCAAGCCTGCTGTTGCTAGAGAACAGATGCATGGCTTGGCTTACGGTCCTGCCTGGACTTGCCCTGCAGAAGAGGGAGACCCAGAATTTAATCCATTAAAGAATGCTTGGACTGAGATCGGTACTTCCATCCAAAATCTGGAAAAGGTGGAGATCCTTCCTTCCTTCCTCCTTCCTTCCTTCCTTCCTTCCTTCCTTCCTTCCTTCCTTCCTTCCTTCCTTCCTTCCTTCCTTCCTTCCTCTTCTTTCTTTCTTTCTTTCCTTTTTCCTTCCTTCCTTCCTTCCTTCCTTCCTTCCTTCCTTCTTCCTTCCTTCCTTCCTTCCTTCCTTCCTTCCTTCCCTCTTCTTTCTTTCTTTCTTTCCTTTTTCCTTCCTTGCTTCCAAGTTCCTTCGTTATCTCTCCTTCCTTCCTTCTCTCTCCCCCTCCCTTTTCTCTCCTTCCTTCCTTCCTTCCTTCCTTCCTTCCTTCCTTCCTTCCTTCCTTCCTTCTTTCTCCTTCCTCCCTCCTTCCTTCCCTCCCTCCCTTCCTTATCTTTCCTTCCTTCCTTCTCTCTCCTTCCTCCTCCCTCCCTCTCTCCCTCCCTCCCCTCCCTCCCTCCCAGTCATCGAGGTCATGGTTGAAAGACAACTTTGGGATGTCCTTCCCTCCTTCCTTCCTTCCTTCCTTCCTTCCTTCCTTCCTTCCTTCCTTCCTTCCTTCCTTCCTGTTTCTCCGAACTTCCTTCCTGTTTCTCCGATCATAATTTCTGTTACTGGTTCTCCAGAACCTGTCAGAACCTGCTGGATTTGACCCCTGCCCCAAACCATCTTCTGCAGTCACCTGGTCAATGCAACCCTTGTCTTCATATTCTGAGAAAGGTGGGACAGCCTTCATCGGTATTACGGTAAAGGTCACGGACTGGGAAGGGAGACAGGATAGAGATTGGCCTGGGGCATGGGGTTCTTCAGTTTTCAAGGTTCTCCATCACAGCCCTAGGCCATTTCAGACAAAAGCTTGTCCAATCTGTTCTTAAAAGCTTCCAGTGATGGAGCAGCCACAACCTCTAAAGGAAAGTTGTTTGGTAGGTAGGTAGGTTGATAGGTAAGTAGGTAGGTAGATAGATAGATAGATACCCTAGGTAAATAGATGAGATAGATAGATAGATAGATGATAGAGTCATATATCTATATATCTATATATCTATATATCTATATATCTATATCTATCTATCTATCTATCTATCTATCTATCTATCTATCTATCTATCTATCTATCTATCTATCTATCTATCTATCTATCTATCTGTTTTCTGAGGTTTTCGCGGGTGTTTGTATGTAGGTCTTTGTTATTTGGGTCTTCTCCCGCGTAAAATTGGAAGTGTCTTGGCGACGTTTTGACGAAGTCTCATTCGTCATCTTCAGGCTGGTGTTCTCGGCTTCGTGCTTCGAGAACACCAGCCTGAAGATGACGAATGAGACTTCGTCGAAATGTCGCCAAGACACTTCCAATTTTATGCAGGAGAAGACCCAAATAACCAAAGACCCATATATCTATCTCTCTATCTATCTCTCTATCTCTCTATCTCTATCTCTCTCTCTCTATATATATATATATATCTATATCTATATCTATATCTATATCTATATCTATATCTATATCTATATCTATATCTATATCTATATCTATATCTATCTACCTACCTACCTACCTACCTACCTACCTACCTACCTACCTACCTATCTATCTATCTATCTATCTATCTATCTATCTATCTATCTATCTATCTATCTATATCCAGTTTCCTGCCTGAACAGGAGGGTGGACTATTAAGACCTCCAAGGCCCCTTTCCAACTCTGTTATTCTGTATGTGTATGCCATATTCTGTGTTTACATTGCCTTCCCAACCAGCATCCAGAATAACAGACCCTGGGCCATTTCAGACAGGCATTTGTCGTCCCCCCCCCCCTGCACTTTCTTCAAAACCTCCAGTGATGGAAATCCCGCTGGTTTTAGCCCAAACCCAAGGGCTGCAAGGAAAAAAAAAGAGAGAGAGATAAATTTAATTTGGGGACTACCTTGATTTAGGAGCTCACTCACCTCTAGGGCATACACCTGTTAAGGCTGCAAAAGCTCCACCTCTCCTTATTTAAACCCCCAAAGGTGAGCAAGAAGGCTATTTGGCTAACAGAAGGAGTGTTCGTTTAAGGGCAAGGGGAAGGCTGCAGGGTTGGAGAGAAAGAGTCGTGCAAATGTTGGCTGAATAATCTCAAGCAAAAGCTGGTTTATCTCTTTCTCAGCCAGGATCCCGAATTCTCAGCCAATCTGTGCATGTTTGACTAGCTCAGTTAAGACTATTTTTTCTGAAGGTAATTCTAGATTGTCTTAGGAGTGTTCCTGTGTAATATTGTTTTTGTCCTGGGGACTCTGTTCTTATGTATCAGCTGTAATGTGGATTAGTGTAAGGATGTTTTAACTTCCTTTCACTAATCCACATCAATTTAACTTCCTGAGTAAAAGCCAGCTGTTGCTAACCATTCAAGCGATGATGATTAAAAACTAATGCTGGCTTAGAATGTACAAACCTGGTTGGCCAAGCGTTGCCTTGCAATACTGTATATTTGAGAGCGCTCTTGTGTGTTAGTGGCAATTTGAAGACGGCTGTCTGGGGAATTCTGGGAGTTGAAGTCCACCCAACTTCAAGTCCTAAGGATGAGAAGTAGTGGTGTACACGAGGGGTCAGCAGCCTGCGGTCCTGAAGCCGCATGTGGCTCTTTCACCCCTCTGCTGTGGCTCCCTGTCACTCAAAATATCACTCACAGCTGCCAATGTGTGACACTTGCCAGCACGCAATTTATTGAGCTTTTCAACCCCTGGTAGGTCAACCATGGATGAATCCACAAAAAGAAAAGTTTCAGAAGAAAACAGAACATTTAATTCAACTACATCTGTTAGTTTTGTGGCCGCTCAAGAAATAGTCAGGCCCAGGAAGGGTTTTGTGGCTCCCGGTGTCTTTCTTTTCTGTGGGAAACGGGTCCAAATGGCTCTTTTGAGTGTTTAAGGTTGGAGAACCCTGGTTACACCAGACATGGAAGTGATAACTGCAATTTTCATTCTTCTTAGCCAGCGGTTAAGTATCTTACACGCTATGTCTGTCTACTCCATGATTGTATTGGCTGGGGAGGATGTGGGTTGTTATTTTAACTAGCAAGTTTTAGTAATAATATCTGGGGAGCAACTGGTTGTAAATAATGTTGGCTTCCTTTGAATACCAAAAATAGGGAACAGCGAAAAATGTCCACATCCAAAACCTGTGGCGGATACATGGCTGGGAGATTCTGAACATGCCAGCACAAAGTAATGACAATGATAGGAAGATCTGGATCTCTCTCTCTCTCTCTTCTCTCTCTCTTTTAAAAAAATAACTCTCATTCTTGGTTTGTCTGCTTGTAATCAAGAAGTATCACATTTCACACTAAGATGGTGTGTGAGCAGATGGCCCTTGGCTTAGGTCGTTTAAGATCTTCTCCTCCTTAATGGTGCAGCCATCATTTATGGCTTGAATTCTGAGTCTGCTCAATTGTGGCTGAGACTCCCACCTGAATAAGCAAATTATAGCTCGAGGGGGTAGTTGGTGCTCTCTGAGTTTCCTTGTTTTCTTGCAAGTGTTTTGTTATCCAAACTAGGTAATATTATCAGTACTAGCACCGATGTTATCTAGATGAGTAATATGACATGTGCAAGAAAAACAACTAAACCCAGAGAGTAGCAAGGCGCCCACAGTCTGCCTTCCCTCCTCCTCCTCCCTCCTGCACTCTACAAATCCCACTCCCTCGTAGCACTGATGATGTTACCTAGGTTGGGTCATGAAATGTCTGCAAGAAAGGAACCAAGCTTAGAGAACACCAAGAAATCCACAGTCCTCCAGCTTCTTTCTTTCTTTCTATTGGTTCGATTTATATGCTGCCCCTTCTCCGAAGACTCAGGGCTGCTTACAATGCATTAAACATTGTAAGCATCTTCTCTTCTCTTCTCTTCTCTTCTCTTCTCTTCTCTTCTCTTCTCTTCTCTTCTCTTCTCTTCTCTTCTCTTCTCTTCTCTTCTCTTCCCTTCCCTTCCTTCCCTTCCCTTCCTTCCCTTCCCTTCCCCCTTTCTCCCTTTTCCCTTTTCCCTTTTCCCTTTTCCCTTTTCTCTTCCCTTCTCTTCTCTTTTCTCCTCTTTTCTCTTTTCTCTTCTCTCTTCTCTTCTCTTCTCTCCCCTTTTCTTCCTTTTCCTTCTCTTCTCTTCTCTTCTCTTCTCTTTTCTCATCTCCTCTCCTCTTTCTCTTTTCTCTTCTTCTTCTTCTTCTTCTTCTTCTTCTTCTTCTTCTTCTTCTTCTTCTTCTTCTTCTTCTTCTTCTTCTTCTTCTCTTCTCTTCTCTTCTCTTCTCTTCTCTTCTCTTCTCTTCTCTTCTCTTCTCTTCTCTTCTCTTTTCCCTTTCCCCTTTCCCCTTTCCCTTTTCCCTTTTTCCCTTTTCCCTTTTCCCTTCTCTTCTCTTGTCTCCTCTCTTTTCTCTTTTCTCTTTTCTCTTCTTCTTCTCTTCTCTTCTCCTCTTCTCTTCTCTTCTCTTCTCTTCTCTTCTCTTCTCTTCTCTTCTCTTCTCTCTCTCTTCTCATCTCTTCTCTTCTCTTCTCTTCTCTTCCCTTTTCCCTTTTCCCTTTTCCCTTTTCCCTTTTCCCTTTTCCCTTTTCCCTTTTCCCTTTTCCCTTTTCCCTTTTCCCTTCTCTTCTCTTGTCTCCTCTCTTTTCTCTTTTCTCTTTTCTCTTCTTCTTCTCTTCTCTTCTCCTCTTCCTTCTCTTCTCTTCTCTTCTCTTCTCTTCTCTTCTCTTCTCTTCCTTTTCCCTTTTCCCTTTTCCCTTTTCCCTTTTCCCTTTTCCCTTTTCCCTTTTCCCTTTTCCCTTTCCCTTTTCCCTTTTCCCTTTTCCCTTTTCCCTTCTCCTCTCCTCTCCTCTCCTCTCCTCTCCTCTCCTCTCCTCTCCTCTCCTCTCCTCTCCTCTCCTTTCTCTTTTCTCTTTTCTCTTTTCTCTTCTTCTTCTTTTCTTCTCTTCTCTTCTCTTGCCTAATTTGGGTCTTGAAACATCTGCAAGAAAAACTACCTCTGAGAGCACCAAGGACCCCTCATTTCAACCCTGACCTACAAATATTCTGCTTTAGTAATAATCTCTAGTTTGATGTGTGTGATATGAATGCACAAAAGGGAGCCTCCAAAGCAGTGGTGATATCCAAATTTTTTTACTACCAGTTCTGTGGGCGTGGCTTGGTTGGTGTGGCTTGGTAGGCGTGGCAGGGGAAGGATACTGCAAAACCTCCATTCCCACCCCACTCCCGGGGGAAGGATATTGCAAAATCCCCATTCCCTCCCCATTCTGGAGCCAGCCAGAAGTGGTACTTGCCGGTTCTCTGAACTACTCAAAATTTCCGCTACCGGTTCTCCAGAACCTGTCAGAACCTGCTGGGTTTCATCCCTGCTCCAAAGCCTTTGGCCGACCAAGCTGAGCTAGTTGTGAGACCCTGACGAGTCCTCTTGGTTACAGGAACTGTTGGCCTTCTGCTCCAATCCCCCCCCCACTCCACCCCAGTTGTGTTCCTGCAGTGGAGCTCCTCTTGTGGAAGGGACGGCATGAAGGATGAAATCGCAGCCACAGTTTTCTTCATCACTCGCCTGGCCAAAAAACACAACAAACTGAACAAGCAGCAGATGGAGACGTTTGCATCCACGCTGACCACGCTTCTCTTCGGAGAGGTATAAAAAACCACTGGTATCTCGACAATCCCACCAAAGGACAAGGCTTCCGGTAAGAGATTCCCCCCCCTCCCAAGGGAAGAGGGGAGCCCCTCTTGGTCTAGTTCTCTTGCAAAATGGGGGACTGCCCTTCCCTAAAACAGCCCTATCACATGTTTCCCACCCGCCTCAGCAAAATTCTCAGCCAATCGCAGCCTGTGTTTTTCCTCCCCAAAATATGAAGAGAGCTGCTTGAAGTCAACGCCAGGCCCTACCGTTGAGTAACCTAATTAAGTACTTGTTGGTGAGAAGAGGTGGCAGTAGCAGTTTAGTTTAGTTTAGTTTTATTGGATTTATATACCGCCCTACTCCCGAAGGACTCAGGGCGGTGTACAGCCAACAATAAAAAATACATAAGTACAAAATTTAAAACCAACTAAAAACAGTTTAAATAAATTTGGCCAGACAGAATTAAAACACCCCAAATAATTTAAAAAAGATTAAATTTAACACTAAAAACGGAGAGTGTTAGGCCAGGCTCGCTTGGCGAAATAGAAAAGTCTTAAGAGCGCGGCGGAAGGTGGGCAGATCCGGATCCTCCGTATCTCCGGGGGGGAGCTCGTTCCAGATAGTAGGTGCCCCCACAGAGAAAGCTCTCCCCCTGGGGGCCACCAGCCGACATTGTTTGGCTGACGGCACCCGGAGGAGCCCCTCTCTATGAGAGCGTACTGGCCGGTGGAGGCTATTGGTGGTAGTAGGCGGACCTGCAAGTACCCAGCAGCAGTAGCATTACCCCACTTTCCCCGGTTAGAAGATGGTTTGGGGTCTTCCTGATCTCCTAATCTGCCCCACCCCCATTTTTCGGATTCCCTGGCTAAAATTTGTACGGCATGGACCAGAAGGTCCCATGGCCAGGATCTCCTCATCAACGTCTTGGGTTTCTTGGATCAACCTTGATCCAAGGTTGCTTCCTTGACTTGGTGAGAAGATGGTTTTGCAACCAAAACCATAGATGGTGGGCCTATATGCCCACACAAGTTTGGGATTTAGAAACTCAGTGCTTGGTTTGCTCTATCTGGTTTTGCTCCTTCAGCATAGTCCTGTCTGGATTTAACACGAGGCATGTAACTGGGTTCCTGGAATAACCCTCTCTAGGCTTGCTACTCTGTTGACTCATGCACAAACATAGGCTGCCTTCACACAACCCATAAATGTGGTTCAAACGAGCAAAGCGTAGACTTTGATGGGATTGGAACTGCCATCTTTTTTTTTTTTTTAATTTGATTTATATGCTGCCCTTCTCCGGAGACTTTTTTTTTTAATTTGATTTATATGCTGCCCTTCTCCGGAGACTCAGGGCGGCTTACAATACGTTAAGCAATAGCCTTCATACTTTTATATATTTATATTTTATACAAAGTGAGCTTATTGCCCCCAACAAACTGGGTCCTCAATTTACCCACCTTATAAAGGATGGAAGGCTGAGTCGACCTTGAGCCTGCCTGGGATTGAACTCACAAGTAATTGCAGGCAGCTGGATCTTAAATGTTGCCTTTGTAGGAGGCATTACTCCCCTACGCTACTCAGAGCTCAGCATCTTCTCTCTGCTGTTGACTTGTCTGAATGTGGATGGGAACTAGGTCACTCTAGATCTTAGCTCAGGGCTCCCTCGTCCCAGATGCCTTTCACAAGTTCTCTGGCTCCTTTGCCTTGGCCTCCCCTTTTCAGTTGGGGCGAACGCAGAAGGACACGTCTTGATGACCTTCCTGTTCCCACCTGGTGGAGGAGTGTTTTATTTTATTTTTTAAAAGAATAATTTTTATTGAGTATTTTACATTTTAAAACCAAACACACAATAGCAAAAGAAGTCAAGAGACAAAAGCAAAAAAAAAAACAAAAAACACACGCCCCTCAGACGTTAAAGTACAATACTAACAACAGATATATACAATTTTACAACTTTCTGCATCGACTTTTGTCTTTACTCTTAGCTTTTATCCTCCCGCTCCTCCTCTTTATTTTTAAATATTCATAATTAACTGTTTCATTAGCAGGATCATTATTTACATTTATATCCAGTACGTTAATATCAAATTTCACTTTATATTCTTATTTCTTAATTTGATTTCTGTTTTCCACACCATGTATAAAACCTATTCCACACTTTATAATAATCCGAGTCTTCTCTTTTCTTTGATCTCCATCGTTAATTTATCCATTTCGGTGCATTTGAGGATTTTCTATATTATTATTTTTTTATTATTCATATTTCTATGCCGCCCACTCTCCGAGGACTCTGGGTGGCTTACAACAATCGACAGTATACTAAATAGCATATTGCCCCCAACAATCTGGGTCCTCATTTTACCCACCTCGAAAGATGGACGGCTGAGTCAACCTTGAGCCGGTGAGATTTGATCTGCTGATCTGCTGAACTAGCAATCAGCTGAAGTAGCTGCAGTACAACACTCTAACCACTGCGCCACCTCAGCTCTCTTCTTCCGATGGTGTATTGGTCGACTGATGGAGGAGCTTTTTAATCCGCCCAGCTCTTTTCAGGTGCATCAGGCTAAACCCTTTGCAGGCCAAAGATCCTCTCTTGGACCAAGCGTGCACTGCGAGCAGCGTGGACTTTCAGAGCCTCGGTTTGCCCAAAGAGATGACCATCTGGGTCGACCCCTTTGATGTCTGCTGCAGGTGAGTGTGCCGTGCCCTTTCTCTGCCTCTGTGATTGGTGTTTTGGCATCCAGGCAAAGTCAGAGTTGGGTAAGCCCTGCTTTGCTGAACCAACCGCAGTGATGCGAGTAAGGCAAACATTTGCCTGACAAATGGGCACAGCCCAAGAGTGGATGCAATGGCCTCCTTTAAGCTGACTCTGCCCGGGTCCAAAAATCCTGCTGGTTTTTCTTCTAGTTTGGGCTTAGTGGGTTGAGCCAACCAAGCAAGGTTTAGCACAGGGGGCCCCAGACTTGGCAGCTTTAAGA
>CM075967.1:31634321-31726821 GCA_038048745.1 Coluber constrictor foxii
CGTCCCCCCGCACTTTCTTCAAAACCTCAGTGATGGAAATCCCACTGGTTTTAGGCCCAAACCCAAGGGCTGCAGGGAAAAAAAAAGAGAGAGAGATAAATTTAATTTGGGGACTACCTTGATTTAGGAGCTCACTCACCTCTAGGGCATACACCTGTTAAGGCTGCAAAAGCTCCACCTCTCCTTATTTAAACCCCCAAAGGTGAGCAAGAAGGCTATTTGGCTAACAGAAGGAGTGTTCGTTGAAGGGCAAGGAGAAGGCTGCAGAGTTGGAGAGAAAGAGTCGTGCAAATGTTGGCTGAATAATCTCAAGCAAAAGCTGGTTTATCTCTTTCTCAGCCAGGATCCCGGAATTCTCAGCCAATCTGTGCATGTTTGACTAGCTCAGTTAAGACTATTTTTTCTGAAGGTAATTCTAGATTGTCTTAGGAGTGTTCCTGTGTAATATTATTTTTGTCCTGGGGACTCTGTTCTTATGTATCAGCTGTAATATGGATTAGTGTAAGGATGTTTTAACTTCCTTTCACTAATCCACATCAATTTAACTTCCTGAGTAAAAGCCAGTTGTTGCTAACCATTCAAGCGATGATGATTAAAACTAATGCTGGCTTAGAATATACAAACCTGGCTGGCCAAGCGTTGCCTTGCAATACTGAATATTTGAGAGCGCTCTTGTGTGTTAGTGGCAATTTGAAGACGGCTGGCTGGGGAATTCTGGGAGTTGAAGTCCACCCAACTTCAAGTCCTAAGGATGAGAAGTAGTGGTGTACACGAGGGGTCAGCAGCCTGCGGTCCTGAAGCCGCATGTGGCTCTTTCACCCCTCTGCTGCGGCTCCTGTCACTCAAAATATCACTCACAGCTGCCAATGTGTGACACTTGCCAGCACGCGATTTATTGAGCTTTTGAACCCCCAGTAGGTCAACCATAGAGAAATCCACGAAAAGAAAAGTTTCAGAAGAAAACAGAATGTTTAATTCAACTACATCTGTTAGTTTTGTGGCCGCTCAAGAAATAGTCAGGCACGGGAAGGGTTTTGTGGCTCCCGGTGTTTTCTTTTCTGTGGGAAACGGGTCCAAATGGCTCTTTGAGTGTTTAAGGTTGGAGAACCCTGGTTACACCAGACATGGAAGTGATAACTGCAATTTTCATCCTCCTTGGCCAGCAGTTAAGTATCTTACACGCTATGTCTGTCTACTCCATGGATTGTATTGGCTGGGGAGGATGTGGGTTGTTATTTTAACTAGCAAGTTTTAGTAATAGTATCTGGGGAGCAACTGGTTGTAAATAATGTGGCTTCCTTTGAATACCAAAAATAGGGAACAGCGAAAATGTCCACATCCAAAACCTGTGGCGGATACATGGCTGGGAGATTCTGAACATGCCAGCACAAAGTAATGACAATGATAGGAAGATCTGGATCTCTCTCTCTCTCTCTCTTTTAAAAAAATAACTCTCATTCTTGGTTTGTCTGCTTGTAATCAAGAAGTATCACATTTCACACTAAGATGGTGTGTGAGCAGATGGCCCTTGCTAAGGTCGTTTAAGATCTTCTCCTCCTTAATGGTTGCAGCCATCATTTATGGCTTGAATTCTGAGTCTGCTCAATTGTGGCTGAGACTCCCACCTGATAAGCAAATTATAGCTCGAGGGGGTAGTTGGTGCTCTCTGAGTTTCCTTGTTTTCTTGCAAGTGTTTTGTTATCCAAACTAGGTAATATTATCAGTACTAGCACCGATGTTATCTAGATGAGTAATATGACATGTGCAAGAAAACAACTAAACCCAGAGAGTAGCAAGGCGCCCACAGTCTGCCTTCCCTCCTCCTCTCCTCTCCTGCACTCTACAAATCCCACTCCCTCTTAGCACTGATGATGTTACCTAGTTGGGTCATGAAATGTCTGCAAGAAAAGCACCAAGCTTAGAGAACACCAAGAACTCCACAGTCCGTCCCTCCCTCCCCCCCCTCTCTCTCTCTGGTTCAATTTATATGCCGTTCTTCTCCAGAGACTCAGGGTGGCTTACAATGCATTAAACATTGTAAGCATCTTCTCTTCTTCTTCTCTTCTCTTCTCTTCTCTTCTCTTCTCTTCTCTTCTCTTCTCTTCTCTTCTCTTCTCTTCTCTTTCTCCTCTCCTTTCCTCTTCCCTCTTCCCTCTTCCCTCTTCCCTCTTCCCTCTTCCCTCTTCCCTCTTCCCTCTTCCCTCTTCCCTCTTCCCTCTTCTCTTCTCTTCTCTTCTCTTCTCTTCTCTTCTCTTCTCTTCTCTTCTCTTCTCTTCTCCACTCCTGTCTTCTCTCTTTTCTCTTTTCTCTTTTCTCTTCTTCTTCTCTTCTCTTCTCTTCTCTTCTCTTCTTCTCTTCTCTTCTCCACTCCTCTCCTCTCTTTTCTCTTTTCTCTTTTCTCTTTTTTCTTCTTCTTCTTCTTTTCTCCTCTCCTCTCCTCTCCTCTCCTCTCCTCTCCTCTCCTCTCCTCTCCTCTCCTCTCCTCTCCTCTCCTCTCCTCTTCCTCTTCTCCACAACCCCTTTCCCTTCTACCACTGATGATGTTGCCTAATTTGGGTCTTGAAACATCTGCGAGAAAACTATCTCTGAGAGCACCAAGGACCCGTCATTTCAACCCTGACCTACAGATATTCTGCTTTAGTAATAATCTCTAGTTTGATGTGTGATATGAATGCACAAAAGGGAGCCTCCAAAGCAGTGGTGATATCCAAATTTTTTTTACTACCAGTTCTGTGGGCGTGGCTTGGTTGGTGTGGCTTGGTAGGCATGGCAGGGGAAGGATACTGCAAAATCTCCATTCCCACCCCACTCTGGGGCCAGCCAGAAGTGGTATTTGCCGGTTCTTTGAACTACTCAAAATTTCCGCTACTGGTTCTCCAGAACCTGTCAGAACCTGCTGGATTTCATCCCTGCTCCAAAGCCTTTGGCAGACCAAACTGAGCTAGTTGTGAGACCCTGACGAGTCCTCTTGGTTACAGGAACTGTTGGCCTTCTGCTCCAATCCCCCCACTCCACCCCAGTTGTGTTCCTGCAGTGGAGGTCCTCTTGTGGAAGGGACGGCATGAAGGATGAAATCGCAGCCACAGTCTTCTTCATCACTCGCCTGGCCAAAAAACACAACAAACTGAACAAGCAGCAGATGGAGACGTTTGCATCCACGCTGACCACACTTCTCTTCGAGAGGTATAAAAACCACTGGTATCTCGACAATCCCACCAAAGGACAAGGCTTCCGGTAAGAGATTCCCCACCCCCCAAGGGAAGAGGGGAGCCCCTCTTGGTCTAGTTCTCTTGCAAAATGGGGGACTGCCCTTCCCTAAAACAGCCCCATCACATGTTTCCCACCCGCCCCAGCAAAAATTCTCAGCCAATCGCAGCCTGTGTTTTTCCTCCCCAAAATATGAAGAGAGCTGCTTGAAGTCAACGCCAGGCCCTACCGTTGAGTAACCCAATTAAGTACTTGTTGGTGAGAGGAGGTGGTAGTAGCAGTTTAGTTTAGTTTAGTTTTATTGGATTTATATACCGCCCTACTCCCGAAGGACTCAGGGCGGTGTACAGCCAACAATAAAAAATACATAAGTACAAAATTTAAAAACCAACTAAAAACAGATTAAATAAATTTGGCCCAGACAGAATTAAAACACCCCAAATAATTTTAAAAAGATTAAAATTTAACACTAAAAACGGAGAGTGGTTAGGCCAGGCCCGCCTGGCGAAATAGAAAAGTCTTAAGAGCGCGGCGGAAGGTGGGCAGATCCGGGATCCTCCGTATCTCCGGGGGGAGCTCATTCCAGATAGTAGGTGCCCCCACAGAGAAGGCTCTCCCCCTGGGGGCCGCCAGCCGACATTGTTTGGCTGATGGCACCCGGAGGAGCTCCTCTCTATGAGAGCGTACTGGCCGGTGGGAGGCTATTGGTGGTAGTGGGCGGTCCTGCAAGTACCCAGCAGCAGTAGCATTACCCCACTTTCCCCGGTTAGAAGATGGTTTGGGGTCTTCCTGATCTCCTAATCTGCCCCACCCCCATTTTTCGGATTCCCTGGCTAAAATTTGTACGGCATGGACCAGAAGGTCCCATGGCCAGGATCTCCTCATCAACGTCTTGGGTGTCGTGGGTCAACCTTGACTGAAGGTTGCTTCCTTGACTTGATGAGAAGGTGGTTTTGCAACCAAAGCCATAGACGATGGGCCTATATGCCCACACAGGTTTGGGATTTAGAAACTCAGTTGCTTGGTTTGCTCTATCTGGTTTTGCTGCTTCAGCATAGTCCTGTCTGGATTTAACATGAGACATGTAACTGGGTTCCTGGAATAACCCTCTCTAGGCTTGCTACTCATGAACATTTCCTGACTTGACTACTGCAATGCTCTCTCCATGGGGCTCCCCTTGAAGTGCACCCAGAAGCTCCAACTGGTCCAGAATGCAGCTGCGCAAGTAATTATGGGAGCAACATGGTGCTCGCATGTAACACCTCTTCTACGCGAGCTGCACTGGCTTCCGGTGGCTTCCGAGTCCGCTTCAAGGTGTTGGTTCTTACCTTTAAAGTGCTCCATGGCTTAGGACCTGAGTACTTACGAGACCACCTGCTGCAACTGATAACTTCCCACCAACCAATACGCTCTCACAGAGTAGGCCAACTCATGGTACCATCATTAAAACAATGTCATCTGGTGGTTCCAAGGGAGAGGGCCTTCTCTGTGGGGGCACCTACGCTTTGGAACAAAATACCACCTGGAATACGAATAATCCCAGATCTTCGCACTTTCCGACGTGCCCTGAAGACCTTTCTGTTTCAACAAGCAGGGCTAGCATAAACATCAAAATTCTATGCCAAGGTCTTAGTAGATACACCAGGTTGACTCAATTTATTATTTACTGTTTAGAAAATATATGTATATGAAATCTTAATCTGTTCACCGCCCTGAGTCCTTTGGGAGAAGGGCGGTATAGAAATTCAATAAATAAATAAATAAATAAATAAATAAATAAATAAATAAATAAATAAATAAATAAAATGAACGAACATAGGCTGCCTTCACACAACCCATAAGTGTGGTTCAAACGAGCAAAGCGTAGACTTTGATGGGATTGGAACTGCCATCTTCTCTCTGCTGTTGACTTTTCTGAATGTGGATGGGAATTGGGTCACTCTAGATCTTAGCTCAAGGCTCCCTCATCCCAGATGCCTTTCACAAGTTCTCTGGCTCCTTTGCCTTGGCCTCTCCTTCTCAGTTGGGGCGAACGCAGAAGGACATGTCTTGATGACCTTCCTGTTCCCACTGGTGGAGGAGTGTTTTATTTTTTAAAAGAATAATTTTTTTGAGTATTTTACATTTTAAAACCAAACACACAATAGCAAAAGAAGTCAGAGACAAAAGCAAAAAACAAAAACACACGCCCCTCAGACGTTAAAGTACAATCCTAACAACAGATATATACAATTTTACAACTTTCTGCATCGACTTTTGTCTTTACTCTTAGCTTTTATCCTCCCGCTCCTTCTCTTTATTTTTAAATATTCATAATTAACTGTTTCGTTAGCAGGATCATTATTTACATTTATATCCAGTATGTTAATATCAAATTTCACTTTATATTCTTTATTTCTTAATTTGATTTCTGTTTTCCACACCATGTATAAAACCTATTCCACACTTTATAATAATCCGAGTCTTCTCTTTCTTTGATCTCCATCGTTAATTTATCCATTTCGGTGCATTTGAGGATTTTCTATATTATTGTTTTTTTAAATTAATCATATTTCTATGATGCCCACTCTCCGAGGACTCTGGGCGGCTTACAACAATCGACAGTATACTAAATAGCATATTGCCCCCAACAATCTGGGTCCTCATTTTACCCACCTCGGAAGGATGGACGGCTGAGTCAACCTTGAGCCGGTGAGATTTGATCCACTGATCTGCTGAACTAGCAGTCAGCTGAAGTAGCTGCAGTACAGCACTCTAACCACTGCGCCACCTCGGCTCTCTTCTTCCGATGGTGTATTGGTCGACTGATGGAGGAGCTTTTTAATCCGCCCAGCTCTTTTCAGGTGCATCAGGCTAAACCCTTTGCAGGCCAAAGATCCTCTCTTGGACCAAGCGTGCACTGCGAGCAGCGTGGACTTTCAGAGCCTCGGTTTGCCCAAAGAGATGACCATCTGGGTCGACCCCTTTGATGTCTGCTGCAGGTGAGTGTGCCGTGCCCTTTCTCTGCCCCCTGTGATTGGTGTTTTGGCATCCAGGCAAAGTCAGAGTTGGGTAAGCCCTGCTTTGCTGAACCAACCGCAGTGATGCGAGTAAGGCAAACATTTGCCTGACAAATGGGCACAGCCCAAGAGTGGATGCAATGGCCTCCTTTAAGCTGACTCTGCCCGGGTCCAAAAATCCTGCTGGTTTTTCTTCTAGTTTGGGCTTAGTGGGTTGAGCCAACCAAGCAAGGTTTAGCACAGGGGTCCCCAGACTTGGCAGCTTTAAGACTTGTGGACTTCAACTCCCAGAATTCTCCAGCCAGCATAGCGTTGAAGTCCACAAGTCTTAAAGCTGCCAAGTTTGTGGACCTCTGGCTTAGCATGATGTAGGTGTGTTTTTATTGCATAGTATGTATAAAACATGTGTTTTCATTCTCTCATGGAATGTATGAATATTCCAAATTCATATGCGTCAGATGGGTGGCAGAGAGCTGGGAAGGAAGGAAGGAAGGAAGGAAGGAAGAGGGAGGGAAGGGAGGGAGGGAGGAAGGAAGGAAGAGGGAAGGAAGGGAGGAAAGTAGGGAAGGGAGGGAAGGGAGGGAGAAAGGAAGGAAGGAAGGAAGAAGGAGGGAGGGAAGGGAGGTAGAAAGGAAAGGAAGGAAGGAAGAGGGAGGGAAGGGAGGAAAGTAGGGAAGGGAGGGGAGGGAGGGAGAAAGGAAAGGAAGGAAGGAAGAGGGAGGGAAGGCGGGAAGGAGGGAAGGGAGGGAGGGAGGGGGAGGAAGGAAGGAAGGAAAGAAAGGAAGGAAGGAAGGAAAATGAATTGGGAAGGGAGGGTGGTAGAGGGAAGAAAGCGAGAGAAAGGAAGGAAGGAAAAGGGAAGAGGAGGGAAGGAAAGAGGGAGGAACAGATAGTAATTAAAATATAATAAGTAGTTTGGAGCAATGAAGGAAGAGGTTTGGGAAACTTTGCTCCAAGAACCAAGTTATTCCTTGCTTGAGGCTCTGTTTTCTGCCCTGCTTAACCCAACCCCCCCATCTAGATATGGCGAGAAAAATCCAGCCTTCACCGTGGCTCACTTCACAGGCCAAGAGAATGACCAGGACGTGTCTCAGGGCATCCGGCAGGCAGTGGAGAAGGCCTCGTCCTCCTCCTCCTCCTCCACTTCCGATTATCACTCCGGGACTTCTTCTGAGGAGGATGGCACCACCAGGGAACCCAAAAGCATCCCAACTGTTAGCAATCCCAACAGCATCTATCAGGTGAGAGAAAAGGAGCTGCGGGGAGGGGGGGACTTTGACTCCAGGATTTATCAAACTTGGCCCCTTTAAAATGGGTGGACTTCAACTCATAGAATTCCCCAGCCATTGAAGAGCATTCAAACTTGCCAAGGTTGAGATACACCCATTTCCCTCTCCTCTCCTCTCCTCTCCCCTCCCTCCCTCCTTCCTTCCCTCTCTATTCTCCCCTTCCTTCCTTCCTTCCCTTCCTTCCTACTTCCTATTCCTATTCCTATTCCTATTCCTATTCCTATTCCTTTCCTTTCCTTTCCTTCTCCATTTATTTTCCTTTCCTCCCTCCTCCTTTCCTTTCCTTTCCTTTCCTTTCCTTTCCTTTCCTTTCCTTTCCTTTCCTTTCCTTTCCTTTCCTTCTCCATTTATTTTCCTTTTCTCCCTCCTCCTTTCCTTTCTTTTCCTTTCCTTCCTTTTCCTTTCCTCCCTCCTCCTTTCCTTTCTTTTCCTTTCTTTTCTTTCCTTTCCTTTCCTTTCCTTTCCTTTCCTTTCCTTTCCTTTCCTTTCCTTTCCTTTCCTTTCCTTTCCTTTCCTTTCCTTTCCTTTCCTTTCCTTCCCTTTTTCCTTTCCTTTCCTTTCCTTTCCTTTCCTTTCCTTTCCTTTCCTTTCCTTCTCTATTTATTTTCCTTTTCTCCCTCCTCCTTTCCTTTCTTTTCCTTTCCTTCTTTCCTTTCCTTTCCTTTCCTTTCCTTTCCTTTCCTTTCCTTTCCTTTCCTTTCCTTTCCTTTCCTTTCCTTTCCTTTCCTTTCCTTCTTTCCCTCTCTCCCCTTCTCTATTCTCCTATTCCTTCCTCTTTCCTCCCTTCCTCCCTCCCTCCTTCCCTCCCTCCCTAGCTCTCTACCTCCTTCCTTCCTTCCTTCCTCCCTCCCTTCCTCCCTCCATCCGTCCCTCCCTCCCTAGCTGTCTACTTCCTTCCTTCCTTCCTTCCTTCCTTCCTTCCTCCCTCCCTCCCTCCCTCCCTCCCTCCCTCCCTCCCTCTCTTTTCTCTCCTATTTCTCCCTCCCCTCCCCAGAAAGAAGCAACATCTCACTTCGGGGGGGAGGTCCATTCCAAGAAACTGAGAAAGACCCCCTTAATATATTGAAGTGCCAGGGCCCAGTTCCCCCTGGTCTGGAAGTCCAGAGTGAGTCATTGATGATTGGGAGGGTCTTGACCCAAGAGAAAGAGAAGCAGGGAAGGAGGAGAGGAAAACGGACGGCGCTTCTTAGAAACTGTCCAGAGTTCCATCAAGAGCAGCTCAGTCGGAACGATGGGAAAGGAAGGAGCTGAGCGGAGGAGTTGCAAGAGGATGGCAGAAGGCGGGTACCGTCCCTCCTCAACCTTCACCCCTGTTGTCTCCCTCTGCTTTCAGTGCAACGAGCCATTCCCCCTCTGGTCCCAGTATTCTCACCGAAGATGCTTTGTTCCTGATGGTATCCCATCAAACCCTGCTGCTGCTTACTATCTCCACTACAAGGGGTATAAAGTCTGCCGCCCCTCACTGCCGTTCAGTTGCCCACGAGTGGACAGGTACCACTGGGTCAGTTCCAGTCGATAAAGCTTCGATTTGCACCCGGGACAGAGCCTGGACAACACGTAGCTGAAACGCCGATGGGCAGCAGGCAAAAACCCATCTTTTGAAGCACTTAAGACAATTCTCGTCCCTAACTCCCTCCCTCTCTCATTCCATCTCTCTCTCTCTCTCTCTCTCTTTCGTGTTCGCGAACTTTTAAAAAATTATTTGCTTTGTAAGCTTTTTTTAATTATTATTATATAAAATGCATGCCTGCAAGTGGCGGTCTCTTTTAAACATTTTTAACCCTGTTTTTAAAAAGGCCACGAATGAAAAATGAACTGCGAGACGGCGCTTGTGGGGTACTGTAAAAAGGAAATTCTCTTTATTAATAAAATGGAATGTTTTCTTGGTTGCTTTTTAAAGAACCAGTTACTCTGTGAAGAAAGGAGAGGGGCATAGACATTGGGGGAATCTTCTGGAAAAATGGGCCAGCTCAATAAACGATAAATCTTGTTTCCTCTAAAGCCTCAAGACCAGGCAGAGTTGTAGGGAAATCGCCTACATTTTCCACCGAAAGTTAGTTTATTTCATTTCTGCATTGTGAAAAATTAGATGTTCTAGCTGGGTAACCTTCTAAGCCAATATCATGTTGGGCGAAGGTTTCTTTCTTTGTGTCTTCAAGATAATTTTGCAGATAGAACATCTAGTGGGCCTTGGTGATTGACTGATCTTACGAAAGCTAAACAGGGTGGGACCTGGATGGGAAATTATTGGAGAAAGACACTAACTCTGGACTAGATTAGGAATTTGAGGGGGTGGTGGTGGAAATCTGGAAAGAATGAAAGAAAGATCTTTTCCATACTGTTTTCAAAAAACATTTTATCTGTACGTCCATGGGGGTGGGGCCAGTCAGAATTTTTACTACTGGTTCTCTAACATTGCAAGTGTGGTAGTTGAAATCCACACATCTTCATAGTTATATTTTAACTTTGCAGCTCTTCTCTTACAGGAGATATGGATTGGATCCTTCCTTCCTTCCTTCCTTCCTTCCTTCCTTCCTTCCTTCCTTCCTTCCTTCCTTCCTTCCTTCCTTCCTTCCTTCCTTCCTTCCTTCCCTTCTTCCCTCCCTTCCTTCCCACTTCCTTCCTCCCTCTTCCTCCCTCCCTCCCTTCCCCTCCTCTTCCTCCCTCCCTCCCCTCCCTCTTCCTTCTTCCTTCCCTCCCTCCCTCTCTCCTTCCTTCCTCCTTCCCTTTCTTCCTTCCCTCCTTCTTTCTGTCCTTCCTTTCTTCCTCCCTCCCTCCCCTCCCTCTTCCTTCTTCCTTCCCTCCCTCTCTCCTTTCTTTCCTCCTTCCCTTTCTTCCTTCCCTCCTTCTTTCCATCCATCCTTCCTTCCTTCTTTCCTCCCTCTTCTAAGCTGCAAAATAGTTGGTTTAGTTCGAGCTAAGCATATTGGGTGAACCTGGTTGCTGTGATCTCTGGCTTATTGTCTCCCGCAAATCCAGTCAATTGTGATTGAATCATTTGGTGATTCATCCACTGGTTTATCCATTTTCTTTGCAAGCTGAATGGTGGTGTGGTCACCTGAAGCAACCAAAACCCTTTGAAGATGTAATCTCATTTTCTTAGCATGCAACACACAACCCCCAGAGAAGCGCTGGCCCTTTGCCGAACAGCCATGAACCAAAGCCGAACTGAGATTGTGTATCTTTGACCTTGCAAAACAAGAGAAATAAAACAACAACAACAGACAACTTGGAAACTACAGAACAATGCTGAAATGTTTTCGATAAATGCCTCTACGTGACATCATTATTTATCTCTTTCTATGAGGTCAGCAGCGTGCTAGCTATATTATCTCTGAGATACGGTCTCCTGAAGGAGGACCTTTCTGATTATCTAGCCGCTTCTAAATGAGTTTGTTTATTGCTTCATCCCTTGAAAGGAATATATAGACTGAATCATTTGTCACGCTGAATAACAGAATAAGAGAACTGGAAGGAGCCTTTGAGGTCTTCTAGCCCAACCCCCTCTCAAGCAGGAGACCCTGTACCACTTCAGACAAATGCCTGTCCAATCTCTTCTTCAAAACTTCCAGTGTTGGAGCATTCACAACTTCTGGAGGCAAGTTGTTCCACTGTTTAATTGTCCTCACTGTTATGAAATTTCTCCTTAGTTCCAGGTTGGTACTCTCCTTGATTAGTTTAATTAAATGAGATAATACAAGAAGAAAGGTGACACCCACCCACCCACATCACAGCAGGCTTCTCCAATGGCTTTTCCCAAAAGAAACCCCTCCCCTCATCAAAGATGCAAGTTTTAATCTTCCAGAGAGACCTGAGACCCTGGTCATAATGCTGCCTTTCAAAGTCCACGCAACCCTAACATACGATCATCACACTTGTGAGCATGATGTAGTATTCCACATGGATTAATAATTCAGACAACACCAATCTTCCTTCTACTTTCAGGTTCCTTCTGATCATTTATTTTCCAATAGTTGCACTCCGGTAATGCAGAAAAATGGCCGAAATCATCCAAGGTCCTTCCATCATTCTGCCTTGATGATTTCTACCATAGCTTCCAAAATTCACTCAGGCCATTGGTCCTTCTGAAGCTTCCTGTGAAGCCTCTCTATTTCCTGGCTCAACCATTGGTCTTCCAAGGACAGGATCTCCCTTTGGTTTTTCTCCGTTGCTCTGCTGACATCCTGAAGCAAGAGAGAGGAAGCATAAGAAGATCTGAAGGATCTAAACAGACTTAGGAAGTTGGGTGGGAGAGGATGATGGAGAATGGTAGAGAAGTTGATCTGTGGAATACTTGTTCTTAGTTGGAGTGGTTTGTCAGATTATTCATGAACTGGCAGAGACATGGTAACAAGGTCAGCCAATGAATAGGCATAGCAACTAAATCAACCAATTGGGATCTGAGACAGACTGGAGCCAGGGTGTGTCTTAGTCTGCAGCTTCTGAGTCTGTGCTGAGAATTGAAACTGTGCTGAGAATTGAAGCACACACTCACAGTGTGAGTGTGTGTGCTTGTCTGCTCTGCTGAAATGAAACTAACTGTTCTCTCTTGTCTTGTGTTGTAACTGCTACTACATTGAAGAAAAATCTATATTGGTATTGTAAATACTTCATCTGTTATTATGTATATAACGAAGTTAATGAATCCAACTGAATCAGTTATCTGTGCTTCTGGATTTGATTTTTTTCAAGAAGCTCTGATATGGTTTCTTGCAAATTAGTTCTAACACTTAACTCATAGCCCCAAACACACTCACACACGGACATGCACCCACACAGAGGATCTTCATGGGAACAAACCTCTCCAACCAGGACATCTTTACAGGAAGCAGAGAATACCTGAAGCATTCACCTTTGGGGAGTCTATGCAGCCCTTCGCCTTGGCATGCAGGGGCTCCAAGAGAAGCTCAGCAGATGCCTCCTCACTCTTCTGCAAAGCTTGCTTGACCAAAGCGGCCGCAGATTTACCCTCTTCTGAAAATGCTGACGCCTGGAGCCTCAGTGAGAACATTTCCCCTAGGCAGGCTTTAAGGGCCTGAGAGGCAAATAAAATAAAATAAAAATTGGACCTTTCAGAAAATACCTTATCTGGTGAGAGTCTGGGATTCAGAAATTTTAGCAATCGGTTCTCTGTCCAGTTTCTGGGTGGGCGTGGCCATGGTGGGCATGGCCCACTTGGATTCCTGCACCACTGGGGGTGAGGTCATTTTTGCCCTCCCCAGACTCTGGAGGCATTTCTGGTGCCTCTTGGAAGGCGAAAACTGCTTCCCCCAGGCTCTGGAGGCCCTCCAGAGGCTGGAAACGGGCCTGTTTTCAGACTTCCAGTACTTCTGGTAGGCCTATTTTGCTTTTCCCTGGATGTTGACAGATATGATGTCAACTGGTTCGGTGACATCATATCGTCACTGCTATCGGCTCGGGAGAAACGGGCCGAACCGGGAGGAACCCACCACTGCTATGTGTGTTTCTGGCATCTTCAGGAAAGGTGGGATATAAATCTAAAACAAATGAAGGAGTTTTTGGTCCTTTGGGATCCGTTCTTGGTGGCTAGCTGCTTCTTGGGAGGCAATTTAGTTTAGGGGACAAGGCACCTGGCTAGAAACCAGGAGATGGTGAGTTTAGGCACGAAAGCTGAGAAACCAGAGACCAAATAGATCCATGGCAAAGCAGCATTTGCAAACAAGGAAAGGACAGAGAGAGAGAAATCTCAGAGTTTAAGTTGGCCGTTATTCTTCACCTGGTAAAACAGCCTTCGAAAAGCTGGCTTGGAATCTTGGTTGAAGTCATCGGCAGTGATGTGGGCCAGGCAGTGGACAAGAAGCAGGATAAAGCTCCCGGCGCAGGCCAGGGACTCTCTTAAGACAAACAGCTGATGGCCAGGAATCTGAAGAAAAGGAAGATCAAAATCCCTTTAAAAATGGTTGCCAAAAAAGGAAAGTGGAGACCAGTAAGATTCTGAGGCTTCGACACCCATGATCTTCAAGTTTCTAATATTTAGGAAGTTCTCCATCACATCTTTCCTTTTTAAACGCTCTCCTTGGCTTGCTCACTCCCAAGCTTGTATTTTCAATCATGCTGCGATGACCTTACTGTCCCCTCCAGGTTTGGGGGGCCTGGATGGAGGATGGGAATGATGATGCAATAGATAGTAACTCATCAAAAAGAGCCTGGACATTGCCTCTTCAAGAGATAACCAGAATCACAACCGGATCCATGAACTGACGCGCTCTGGCACAGGTGTACAGATTTTTCTTGAACTTTGCTTTCCCTCTTTGAGTGGGTTAGTAATTAAATCATGGTGTACTTACTCCTGATGTATGGAATAAGCTACAAATAGTGAGTGGAATGCAGCTAAAGAACCTTCATCGTAGTTTCTTAGCAACTACAGGCCTTGTGCAGAAAATACACTATCTATCCCAAAGCCAATAGGACAGTGCAATGAATCAACTAGATCCGTGCCTGTGACATTTTCCACTCAGGATAGCTTACCTGGTAATAAAAGGTGTTTCTGAAAGCATTCCCTGGGGCTTTGCCAGAAGGAATTCTGGAGGCAAGACACAATTCCACCTCTGGAGCCTAAGAGTAATCAGAAATAGGGGCTATGATTCGCTTTCCAATCCAGGATAATAACATAGAAATTCAAAATACAGTGTACAAGTTTATTTGGGCTGTTCATTGAGGAATAGAATACAATAGGATAGAAAATAGAATAGAACAGAACAGAACAGAACAGAACAGAACAGAACAGAATAGAATAGAATAGAATAGAATAGAATAGAATAGAATAGAATAGAATAGAATAGAATAACAAGAGTTGGAAGGGACCTTGGAGGTCTTCTAGTCCAACCCCCTGCTTAGGCAGGAAACCCTACACCACTTCAGACCAATGGTTTATCCAACATCTTCTTAAAAACTTCCAGTGTTGGAGCATTCCCAGCTTCTGGAGGCAAGCAGTTCCACTGATTAATTGTTCTAACTGGATGGAAACCATTTGTTTAAGACACTTCCACTTTTTCAACACTTACACCAATATGAGGTCGGAGAAATTGCAGAATGACAATGCCATACTGGTAGGTTACAAATTCCCTCGCAGAAAGGCTTGAAACAAGCACAGGGACGAGTTCTCCGGATTTAGGAGGCATCTGAAGATCCAATACATCCTGAAAAGAATTGTGAGTTTCTGCCAGAAAATAAAAGCAGGCATTGAATTAATTTCACTTAGCAAACTCAACTCTCTCCTGAAATCTTACACTTTAAGAACTTTGGCAAGATTTCTGTCTATAGAGGAGGAACAATAAAGGAAATGGCTTAGAAGAACCTCAACATGTCTTTCTTGGTCTTTTGTAGCAAGATGGCAATCTTGCTAAACTGAAGCCAATTATTTGCATCAATAAAGATACACTCTAGAAATTGCTAGGGAGGAGCTGACTTAACTCCCTTCCTCCCAACCAACTAATCAATCAATCTAATCTTCACTGTATCTTGGTCCTCTGGAATGTAGCCCCTCGCTTCTGGGAATCCAGACTACATTCCATCACATTGTTGTCGTCCGCCAGCAGCCTGCGAAGTTGGCAGTGGAGTCAGACAGTGAGGAGGCTGGGGAGGGGGGACATGGGCCAGTCCTGGCGATGAGGGCTCTGCGTTGGAGGCAGAGATGGGGCCAGGGCCATCTGGGAGTGATGTGCAGACTCCGGAGCCCACAGAGTCGGACAGCAGAGGGGCAGAGGAACAGGAGAAGTCTGTTCCTAGTGCATGCATGCACAGAGCTGCCAGAAGGCAAGAGCACCTAAAGCAAAAAGGACAACTCGGGAGTAAGGCCAGGAGATTACTGGCCCCTCCCATAAGGCTTAAAAGAGCAGCAAAGGCTTGTGGGCTCTTTGTAGGAAAGCAACATTGCTACATTTGTTTCTTGTTGGTGTCTCTTGTTTCTGAACTTTGTGGAGCTTTGCCAAGTAAGGCCTTTGGAAGAGTGTCAAAGAAGATAAAGGTTGGTGATAATCCCCAAGGACTTCTTCCGAAGGACTTGTTTTGCAACTAATTGGGACTCAGCTGGGAATGAACATAATTCTCAGCTGTTACAATAAAATAGGTTTGTTTGAGACTAATTGTGTATTGTAATGACTCAATAAGCCTAGGTCACAACACATATCAACTTATTTTTGTGCTGCAATCTTGGGGAATTCTGGAAACTGTAAAAAAGGGTTTGGAGACTTCAGAGGTCTCATGGCATGCTCAACCTTGGTATAAAGGTAAGACTGTTAAATCAATTTGATTAGTAAATCAGAGATCTCTTTTGACCCCAACCAATATATAGTATATATATTTTTTTAAAAACATGGCCAGCACAACATAGTCAGTGGTACCTCCTGATTCCTGATGTTCCTCAGGCGACAAAGAACCTCTTTGGTTCTCCTCCAGGGTCTGGAGTACTGATTTCAGCAAGGGGATCAATTTTTTATTGATGACCTCCCAACTACCACAGGGAGTAGCCGCCATGCTGTAGAACCTTGCAGCCGGGTAGCTCATGAAGCTTTGAGAAGATCCAGAGAGACAATCCTGAGATAGAGAAAAGAGTTTATTGTTGAATATGCCAATAGGAATGAGTCTTACATCAGCCTTCACTCATTCATTCATTTTCCTGCTGGTGGGAAATGAACAAGTGTCAGTGGCTGACTGGCTGAACAGCTCCTGGTAAAAGGAGCCTGTAGCCTCAGGCAGTTCTCAGTTCATACTTAGATTGTTGTTGTTCCCTGTGCAATAAACAGTTGTTTTACTTTACTATGATCGTCCTGCCTTTCTTTTCGTGTCCGGACTTAACAGTTATGATTTTGCAAAATATGGCCTCCTTTGAACTTTCCTTATGGACCATCTCCTGCTAAAAGAATCAAGGGTGGGTCTCACAAGGAGAAATAGTCTGGTGAATGAGGTCTTTAGTGTTCTCTGTGCTTGGTTTATATGTTTATAGAGATTCTCGGTCACCCGGGTTATGGTTGTCTCAGAGATGCTTTTTCAAAAGGCAGCTGGACTTTGTTTCGCTTGAAGATGTTCGGCTTCTCATCCAAGAAGTGAAGAAGCTTCTTGGATGAGAAATGAAACACCTTCAAACAAAAGAAAGGAAGTCCAGTTGCCTTTTGAAAAAGCCCCTTTGGGACGTCTGTGTGCTTGGTTTGGAGAGACACCGATTTCCACAAGGGATGGTTCAACCTGGATGAACGACTTACAATCCCTGGCGAGAGGCTGACTCCATAGAATCTCTTCTTAGCGGGGCATACTTTTTCCTCTACCTGTCCTAACCGAAAGCTCTATCGATTGTGGAGCTGACGAGCAACAGGGAGACGCAGAGGAGGGATGAAAGAGCCACATGCGGCTCCAGAGCCACCGGTTGCCAACTCCTGGTCTAAGATAACCATGGGAAGAATTTGTATATAGCAATGACAATAGCACTTAGACTTATATACCACTTGATGGCGCAGCAGCTTAAAGTGGTGTTAAAGTGACACCAGCTGCCTGCCAGCTGCCTGCAATTACTGCAAGTTCGAATCTCACCAGGCTCAAGGTTGACTCAGCCTTCCATCCTTCCGAGTGTTGTGGCTCTATTGCCTGAGCCTGTGTCATCGGCAGGAGAGGACTCTGAGAATGAGGGAGAGGAGTTGGCATGGCCTCCTTCTCCAGGACCCTCCTCTCTGGCAATGCCTCCAGAGGACACCGAAGGGCAAGAGATAGGCCCAGAGCCAAGCACATCCCCGCAGCCACAGGTGGACAGTGATGAGGGTAATGAGTCTTGGCTGGACCCTCGTCAGCGTCGCAGAGACAGGCGCGCGCAACAGAAGAAAAGGCGTGCCCGTGATTAGCTGACTCACTGGACCACACCCCACAGGCTATAAAAGGGGATGAGTTAGCCATTCAGACTCTGTGACGGACAAAACTAACTCCTTTGAGTCACATTGCATCTCTGGAAAAAAAGCAATCTGAGCCTTGGAAATATTCGGACAATTCTGAATGTGGGTATTTTTGTATGTTGATAAAGTTCTTGGCAAGCAGTTACTAGGTGGCTGCCAAGCATCTTATCAGACTAATTGGTTGCCTGCCAGTTTATTTAACCCCTGGCTGTCTGTTTGTGTGTGTGTGTGTGTGAGATGGGGACAGAACACCGAGGGAGGTAAAATGAGGACCCGGATTGTAGGGGAAACAAGCTGACTTTGTATAAAAAAGAACACCGCTTAGGGGAGGCCAAAAGCCCTACTAAGCAGGTATATACAAAAGTATGAAGGCTACTGCTTAATGCATTGTAAGCCGCACTGAGTCTTCGGAGAAGGGCGGCATATAAATCGAACTAATAAATAAATAAATAAATAAATAAATAAATAAATAAATAAATAAATAAATAAATAAATAAATAAATAAATAAATAAATACCTTTGTTTGGAAGGCCACAATGTCTGACAAGAGTCGCAGATATTCCAGTCTGCAATATTCAGTCTCCACTCTGGTCTGCTGGTTTGCGACGTGTTGCTGAAATTCTGTCAAGAGATGCATTTTGGTCTGGAAAGAAATTGAGTGTATTTCTATCTCATTTACAGTAGTCCTGTCTAAATTCTTCTTCATCATCATCATCATTTAGCAACCCCATAATCCCTTCCAGAGTGGGGAAGGGAGCTAGCAGAGTATTTTAATGGCCGGATGCCTTTCCTGTTGCCAATGCAGAGTTCTGTTCAGCAGATATATTCTCATGGTGTCTATGTCGAAATTTTTCATCCATGTACTTAAATTAGTCCAAGGATCTGTCTGGGTGATGCATTTCCTAGTTGTTCATAATAAGTGAGTGGCTACAGGTGGTTCTCAACTTATGACCACAATGGAGCCCTGAATGTATGTTGCTAAGCGAGACATTTGTTGAGTTTTGCCCCATTTTACGAACCTTTCTTGCCACGGCTATTAAGCGAATCCCTGCATTTATGAAGTTAGTTACACAACTTTTTAGACAATCCGTCTTCTTCCCCATTGACTTATTAGCTTGTCAGAAGGTTGCAAAAGGGGATGACGTAACCTTGGGACATGGCAACGGTCATAAGTCCATGCCAGTTGCCAAGCCTGTGAATCCACGGGAACGCTGCAACGGTCGTAAGTATTAAAAAATGGCCGTAGAATGGTCACGTGATCAGCCTCCCCCATGGTCACGTGATCAAAACATTTGAAAAGGTAGAGCAGCCATGGATAAAAAGACACCCTTTCTTTGGAAACAGGCATTAAAAACCGAGATCCCAGTAGATCAGGGAATCACCTTTCTGAATTTCTCTCTGACGGCTTCCTGGGTGCGGAGGTTCCTGCTCCAGCGTCGCTCAGCTTCCTTCAGCTGCATCGCAATCCGATGATCTTCCAGCTCTGTTTTCCGAACGAACTGCGCCAATTTTTCCAAAGTTTTCCTGAGCAAAAGCTGGACTTTGGCTTCCTGCTCTTTTTCATCCTTGTCGACTAGAGCCACGAAATTCCCAGATTGGGAAGGTTTGTAAGCGTAAAGCCACTTTCTGGAATAGCCTTTGCTCCTCCCTCTGCAGGCCCCCCCGCCTTCAAATGTCTGTCCCTTTAAAACCATGGAAAGGTTGACACTAGACATGACATGAATATGTATAATAAGCAGCCCCCACCAGCCCACCTAGCTTTAACTGGCATGGAGAGCAAGCCATCATTGGATTATGGTCTCCTCCCCTCGCGCCCTGGGTTTCAGGGTTATTTTGATCTAATCACGCGGGCTCCCTTATGGTGAGATGGGCAGCAAATGATTTTAATAAATAAATAAACTCAGTTTACAATCAAATCACCTCCATTTTTCCTCAGGTTTACACAACGCATGCAGACAAATACTGAAATCATTGTTTCTATTTTACATCTTCCTTCCCTTCCCTTCCCTTCCCTTCCCTTCCCTTCCCTTCCCTTCCTTTCCTTTCCTCCATTTCCTTTCCCTCACTTCCCTTCCCTTCCCTCCTCTCCCCTTTCCTTTCCTTTCCTCCCTCCTCCTTTCCTTTCCATCTTTTCCTTTCCTTTCCTTTCCTTTCCTTTCCTTTCCTTTCCTTTCCTTTCCTTTCCTTTCCTTTCCTTTCCTTTCCTTTCCTTTCCTCCCTCCTCCTTCCTTCCTTCCTTCCTTCCTTCCTTCCTTCCTTCCTTCCTTCCTTCCTTCCTTCCTTCCTTCCTTCCTTTCCTTCCTTTCCTTCCTTCCTCCCGCCTCCCCTCCATCGCAGGCATCTCTTCATAATGATGCTTTGAACCCTCCAAATATTCTACAGATATTCTACCTCATTTATGTAGAATTCCTTCCTTACCTCTCAACCATAAAGATTGCTCAGGGTTCCCCAACCCTGTCAGGTCTCGGCCGACCTGCCTTTGACTTTCTTGGGCTGAAGACAATTCCAGGAGGTGACAAATTTTGTCAGCAGCTTTTAATTTCTCCCTAAACCAGGACTGCTGGAGAGGAAAATAAATACAGAGAAAATTGTGGGCTGAGAGACACGGATGGGTAGATCGTGCAGAAGAGTTAGAGTGCCAAAGCCATGCCTCTCCTGAAGGACCAAATTGCCTGTGCACCAGTGGTGGGTTCCTCCTGGTTCTGCCCGGTTCGGCCGAGCCGGTAGCGGTGACGATATGACATCACCGAATCGGTTCTCTTTGTTCGGGAGCGAATCGTGCAGTCATTAATCAAATATGGCTTCCCCCACTGATTTTGCATATTGGAAGCTGGCTGTGAAGGTCACAAATGGCGATCGCATGACCCTCGGACACCGCAACATGCCGGTTGCCCAGTGCTCCAATTTTGATCACATGATTCCGGTGTTGCTGCAACCGGTCCTAAGTCCCTTTGTTTGTTGTAGTCTGCCAGCAGCCTAAGGAGCTGGCAGCGGAGTCAGACAGTGAGGAGGCTGGGGAGGGCCATCGAACAGTCCTGGAGTTTGGGGAAGGCTCGGACGAGGGCTCTGCTTTGGAGGCAGAGATGGGGCCAGGGCCATCTGGGAGTTATACATGGACTCCGGAGCCCCCAGAGTCGGACAGCAGAGAGGTAGAAGAACAGGAGGAGCCTGTTCCCAGTGCACACATGTGCAGAGCTACCAGAAGGCACGAAAAGTTAAAACAAAAGGAATGACTTGGGAGTAAAGCCTGGAGATGATTGGCCCCTCCCATAAAGCTTAAAAGAGGAGCAAAGACACATGGGCCCTTTGCAGGAAAGCAACGTTGTTAATTCTGTTTCCAGTTGGCATCTCTGTTTGATTCTGGACTCCATGTGACTTTGCCAAGTAGGTCTTTGGCAGCGTGTCAAGGGAGATAAAGGTGGGTGATTATCCCGAAGGACTTCTCCCAAAGGACTTTTTGCAACTAATTGGGACTCAGTTGTGAATGAACGTAATTCACAGCTGTTGCAATAAAAGAGGTTTTTGGGACTACTCGTGTGTTTTAATGACACAGGAAGCCTACGTCACAACATTTTTGAACGGTCACTAAATCATCTTCTTTTAACGACCCCATAATTCCTTGCAGGGTGGAATCTGGGCAACTGAATGGAGCTGAGTGCTTACTGGCTGGATGCCCTTCCTGTTGCCAATGTGGAGTTATATTTAGCAGATATATTCTCATTTGTGCCCAGAGAGAGAAAAATATCTGCCTTTACCTAGGAACGAACTCCTGATTGTGAGGTGAGAGCTCCACCTCTAGGCCACTGCACCACTCATTTGAACGGTCATTAAGTGAATGATTATAAATCAAGGATTTTCTGTGCACTGACCTGTTCCATCCATCCTCTCTGGCTAGTGTGGAAGGGGAAGGACTGTAACTCCAAACATCTGGTTGGCAACCAGTACCAGGAAGACTTGAAGATACCAGCCAGTATCTTCAAGTCTTCCTAGCAAATCAACATCACGAGACAATCCCAGACTCACCTTTCCAATTTTCCCTTCTTTGGCAGCATCGAGGATATCCTGAGACAGGTGATCCACCTCCTTAAATATCTCCTGTTCTGTCTTGCGTTGGGAACGCCAATAAGCCCGTCTGGCCATCAGCTCCTTGACCAGGGCAGCCAACTGTAAATACGACACACATTACAAAGAGGTTTTGGAGAATCCGTACGAGAAAGGTCCCTCTCCGAAGGTGGCAGAAGAGCATTACCAAATCAGGGTCTATGTTTTCTCTCGGCAAGCATCCTTGGGATTGGACTACAGGAAGGACAGCCTTGGTCCAAGGGTTGATCTGAGCTCCAATCACCGGCCCCATCTCCCCTGTGATGGGATCGATGGCTTTGAAGCCTATTGTGATGGGAACCAGGCCTACAAGACAGGCAAGAAAATAAATCTTTAGGTGTCTACGGAGATTCTCAGCTACCCAGGTCATAGTTGTCCCAAAAGTGCTTTTTTCAAGAGGCAACTGGACTTTCTGGGGGTTTTGTTTTCCTTTGAAGACATGTCACTTCTCATCCAAGAAGCTCCTTCAGCTCTGACTAGATGGTGAGGGAATGGAAGGATTTGAAAGGATGCCATTAACCAGTTATCTGCGAGGGGTATAAATCCTTCCCTTCCCCACCATTCAACCAGAGTTGAAAAAGCTTCTTGGATGAGAAGCAGGGGTGAAATCTAGCAGGTTCTGACAGGTTCTGGAGAACCAGTAGCAGAAATTTTGAGTAGTTTGGAGAACTGGCAAATACCACCTCTAGCTAGTTCCAGAGGGAATGGAGATTTTGCAATATTCTTCCCTCAGGAGTGGAAGAATTCCCATGGTGGTTTATTGGAAAGTGATAGCTAGCAAAGCCAAAGCCAATGGTTCACCAGGGGTGAACCAATCTTGGGGTCCAATTAGATGTGACAATAAGGATATCAAAGGTGATCACCCAAACAGATTTTTACCTTTTCCGTCAGCATCTTCTGTCACCCCCGCTAATGGTATCGGCTGACCCGTTTTCCAATCACATTCCACACCAAGGACTGGAACCATCAATTCTGAACTTCCAGGGTCTGGAATTTTCATCCCAAACACAGCAGAGATCCAGAATTCTGTGTTGAGATACTTGATCATTCCTAATTTTGTTTATAATAAAGACAAAACATATCACTAAAATCAGAACTATAGATGGCCAATGAATGACCAAGGTTTTGAGACTCTACCTGGGATGTATATTTGTGCCTTCCTTCCTTCCTCCCTCCCTCCCTCCCTTTTATCTCTCCTTCTTTCCTTCCTCTTATCTCCCCTTCCTTCCTTCCTCCCTCCCTTCCTTTCTTCCTCCTTCCCTCCCTTTTATCTCTCCTTTCCTTTCCTTCTTTCCTTCTTTCCTTCCTCTTATCTCTCCTTCCTTCCTTCCTTCCTTCCTTCCTTCCTTCCTTCCTTCCTTCCTTCCTTCCTTCCTTCCTTCCTTCCTTCCTTCCTTCCTCTTATCTCTCCTTTCCTTCTTTCTTTCCTCCCCCCTTCTCTTCCAATTTTTCCTTCTCCTCCTCTACTACATCCTAGTGTGTTTGTTTCACGCTGGCTTTCTGCAGTGTACAAAACTAGCTATTGTGGCTTATAAACAAAGATCTATGACTAAAAGAGAAAGCACAGATTGTATTTAACAGCTCTATTTGAAGAGGATGAATAGATGAAGGCACCCTCGGCAGACCTGAAAGGCCAGGTTAGGCATAGATCATCGTGGGGGGAAAAAAATCTATGCGGTTGCTAGGAGTCAACAATGACTTCATGGCACACGATCAATTTTAGACGGCTTCAAAAAGATAGAATAACAACCATTTAGCTGTAAAAGAAGAAAAAAATAGACTTGGGCACCCAACTGGGGAAAGTTTCCTTTCCTGCTTCCCATCCTCTCTGACCAGTAAATTCATCCTCTGTAGCTCCTCCATCAACAGCTTCATCCTTAAGCTTTGTGGAACATCTCACCCTCAGAGGTGAGGAAAGTCCTCAATCTCTTGGGCAAGAAGTCACAACTTGGTTGTGGTAGCAGGGGTGAAATCCAAAAGGTTCTGACAGGTTCTGGAGAACCGGTAGCGGAAATTTTGAGTAATTTGGAGAACCGGCAAATACCACCTCTGGCTGGCCCCAGAGTGGGGTGGGAATGGAGCTTTTACAATATCATTCCCCCAGGAGTGGGATGGGAATGGGGATTTTGCAATATCCTTCCCCTGGAGTGGGGTGGGAATGGAGATTTTGCAATATCCTTCCCCCAGGAGTGGGGTGGGAATGGAGAATTTGCATTATCCTTCCCCTGCCACGCTCACCAAGCCACGCCCACAGAACCGGTAACAAAAAAATTTGAATTTCACCGCTGTTGCGTGGTGGACACAGAGCTCCACACAACCATGTGGCCACGAGAACTCCCCCCATCTCAGAATACTTCACCTTTTGAAATTTTGTAATCTTCTTTTATAATTTTAATTTGTTAAAACTCTATATTATTCTGATTTTAATGTTTAATTTTATTGATTGAATTGCACATCGCCCGGAGCCATTCTCTGAGGGAGATGGGAAGTTCAGAAGTATGAAATGTAAACAACAACAACAACAACAAAAATCCCAACCAACCAACCAAATAAATAAATAAAATCCATCCTGAGACCTACCCAGCTTTCCACCTGTTTTCTTGACCCTGGAAGCACCATCTCGTTTCTTCTCCAGGTTCTGTAGCTGGTACATCAAATAATCAAGATGGTGGGCCAGTGCTGTTTTCATGGCTTCCTCTGGCCCATCGAGACTTTTTGGCAAAGTACCCATTGAGCTTAGATCCTTGCCGATGGAGACTTTATATTCCTGCAGAGCTTTCACCATGAGGGTCTGGGCAATGAGAACATTGGCTTCCAACAATACCTGGTAGCCCCCTGCATGAGGCACTACTTTGTCCTGCTGAAGGGAGAGGCCCTGCATGCGAGCCATCTTGCCACTCAAGGGCTCCACAAAGAGATCTCCAGGAAGCAGAAGGTCTCCAGAAGGACCTTGTAGTCCTCCTAGTGGAAGAATGAGTCCTGTGTTCAGAGGACAGCAAGAGAGCATTAGTCCATCCCAGCTCATCCTGAATTGATCCTCAACTGATGATAGATACCTTCAACTCTATTTCTATCCTTCATGATAAGTCACAACAGGGTCAGATGATGTGGACAATTCGGTTTCAATTTGTTTTCTCTGAAATTCATCTGGAAGTGGAGTATGGAACACAGAAAGGAACCTATTTCCATGTTTGGTGGAAATGCAGAAGAGCGCAACAGTTTTGGAAAACTATTATAAAAATAATTGAGGAGGTAGCAGATTTAAAACTAGGCAACAGTCCAGAAACATTTTTACTAGGCATGATAGACACTAAATGCACCAAAGAGACAAAATACCTCATAATACATATCCTAACGGCAGCTAGGTTATTGTATGCACAAAGTTGGAAATCTGATCAAACCCCAAAGGAAGACCAAATTATCTCCAAAGTAAATGATTGTGCTGAGATGGATAAATTAACTCTAGAACTCCGAGATAAGAAGGATAGTGAATATTATGCGGTATGGCACAAATGGCAAAAATGGCTTGAAAGGAGAACTGAAATAAAAAATGAGAATAAAAATTAGGGTATAGAAGAGAGGAAGGTTATAGGAGAGATATTACTTTTGATGTGGGTTATAAAATAATGAAGTACATATACAGAGAATTATAAAACCTGTTGACAGAAAAATTGCTATATGTTAGTTTCACAATTGGTGGTGGGAAGGTGAGGTGGGGGTGGGTGTATTGTTTGTATGTATTGTTTATTTTTATGTGTATGTTTAAAAACTCAATAAAAAAATTTATATAAAAAAAAGGAAGTGGGGTATGGTAAATCAAGACCCATTAGATTTTGGGGTGCCTCCATTTAATCCATATCATGGATTTGATTGAATTTTCAGAAAAACCATAAATAGGTTGATTTTCATTATTAAAGATCGATGGTACAAGGCTGGGCAGAACGGGAAATGTTTTCTAATCTTCTGAGCTTAGAAGACCAAAGCAAACCTATTTTTAATGCCTTGTTTATTATATTTATTGATTGGCTAAACTATCTTTTGAGAGAGTCAAAGCAGCTGGGGCAGCTGACTTAATGAATAGAGTCTTTTCATTATTTTTATTGCCTTCTTCCAAGTAATCTCTCTATTGTCAATATATATATTCATTCTCCCTCCGTATTTGGCAAAGCTGGAAAGTGTATTGATTTTTTCCTCTAACTTCTGAAATAATATTTTGAAAAAAATCCATGGCTTTGCATGTAGGCTGCAATCTATGTAAAGCTCTACTACTTAACCATCTGGGTTTCTCATCAAAACTGGGGTGCCCTAGAATAATTACCATTCTCTATAAAGCAGCCATCTTGCTTCCCCTTGTCCCTTGCTGGTCCGCTATTGTCAAACCATAAAGATCAAAGGAGTAATTAAGGAAGAACTCAACATGTTAAAAAAAAACCTGGAATCATAACCGGGAAACATCTGGAAATGAGTACTACTGTACTCAGAATTCCTGGAAGATTGGTCTTGGGGCAGATGGTTGGACCAGAAGATTTTCATGGTTCCTTCCAAATCTTCCATTTTATGGTTCTAAGACTAGCGGTGAACCTCCAAGATTGTGGTACCATCCAGGTGGATGGTAGGACTTCCAATCCCATGCTAATGAATCTTTCGAGGCATCAAGGAACAGACTAAGAGTGCCTTCCTTGAATGCCATGTGCAAGACAGGGGTGTCCTACTTTATAGTAATCTAACCAGTGGTGGGATTCAAACTTTTTTTTACTACCGGTACTGTGGGTGTAGCTTGGTGGGCATGGCTTGGTGGGCATGGCAGGGGAAGGATACTTAAAATTACCATTCTCTCCCCACCCCATTAATCTGCTTTCCAGCTCCGTTCTCCTGTGCAGGGCAAGAAAAGAAGACTCAGCCGATCAGCTGGGAGGTTGGGAGGCAGCAATAGACCAACCATGCCGATCAGCTGGGAGGCAGCAAATAGATTGATTGGGTGTCCCAGCCTTACAGGCTAGGCCTCCTGCAGCCCCCTGGGAGCCAAAATGGGGCACATGGGGACTCCTAGAAGGGGCAGGGCTGGGGCCAACCAGAGGTGGTATTTGCCGGTTCTCCTAACTACTCAAAATTTCTGCTCCCAGTTCAACAGAACCGGTCTGAACTGGCTGAATGCCATCTCTGAATCTAACTATATGGATGCCCACTTCTGATTGTAGGTATCTTCTCTTGGACAGAAAGCCCATTCCACCCAATTAGGAACCCTTAGAGGAACATAAACTCTTGAAATTGCCATCTCGCTCCCAGGTAAGTGACTAACCATAAACACACAGGTGAGTGACTCTTGGTCTTTCCCACAGTAGGAAAACGGAAGGGGTGGTTTTCATTTGATGGGAGATGAATACCTTATTTAGCATTTATCAATGTGTTGGTAATTTCTGGAAGCGAAGCTGCTGCCTTTTTCGGTGACCATCCCTTTCCATCAAGACATGAACCCTCCTGCCATCTCTTTCGTGATCAAAACTAACCCAACCATTGAGTTTTTTCTCTACCTGTATTATTGTCCAAGCTGACACCAAGGATAGGAACGGTTTTTCCACTTTCTTGTGCTTTCATGGGCCCTCCGATTTCGAGGGGGGTGACCATCCCTGTGAGAGGATTCAGGTATGTCCCACCCAAGGTCAACCATTGGCCAGTTTGGGGATGAGCAGTGATGGCCAGGATAGGCACTTCCATTCCAGTAACTGGATCTTGCATCAGGCCTCCAAATTTAAATACTTTCTCAAGTTGCAGAACAGGTAAGTTCATTCTTCCTGGAAGGCCAGTTTCAGGACAAATAGGATATGGAACAAAGGAGAAGATGGGGAAGTCCAAATGATGTTGAATTTCTCCTAAGCAGAAATCCCCAAAGAGAAACAGAACATATAAGAACAGCATACAAGTATCAAGCATTGAAGGGCACTATGATTGATTAATTGGGGTTAAAACAACCCACAATTGTCCCCAGCTTGTTCCCTCCAAATGCAGCATGGCCACCTGGCTTGGAAATCCAGCACACACCTACAGACCCCAAGACCAGGAGAGGTCCAACCCTACAGCAAGAATGATAGCAATAGCACTTATATACCGCTTTACAGTGCTTTACAGAGCTCTTTAAGTGGTTTACAGAGTCAGGGTATTGCCCCCAACAATCTGGGTCCTCATTTGACCCACTTCGGAAGGATGGAAGGCTGAGTCAACCTTGGGCCTGGTGAGATTCGAACTGCCAAATTGCAGGCAGCCGGCAGAAGTAGCCTGCAGTACTGCACTCTCACCACTGCGCCACCATGGCTCATATCATGATCAAGGTGATGGACAGTCAAAAGCAATTAGAACTGACCAAGAGTGAATGAAGAATTCAAATTGAAGCTTCTAAACAGAAGATATGAAATCAATGGAAGTAGCATAATGATAACGTTCCTTAAAACACCTTGGTAAAGTGTATTCTTACCAGATACTAAATCAACCATGGGGATCAACTTGGATTTGACAGGATCAAAGCCAACATTCCCGGCTATTGGGAGCAATTTTCCTGTCCCAGGATGCAGGAAGTGATCTGGAGATGCAAATTTCATGGATCGATTGGCTAAAATCATGGTGGCATCTCTGTTGGGCATTAACAGGCCCGTGGCAAGTTCCTGATGCAGAACCTCTTCTGTCTTTAAGGATCCACTTGGTTCTAGGAGCAACGATGGAGACAATGAAAAGATACCAATCTTTGGTGGCTCAGACATTGAAAAGCAGCATTAACTGGTTTCAAAACCCAGTCTTCAATTTGGACAGATGTCCATCAGGAATGCAGATGGAGAACTGAACAGAGTTGCTTGAATGCCGGGATGGGTGGCATGTAAGTTTCATCAATAAAACTTTTGCTATATTTATTTATTTGTTTGTTTGAATCCCACCTTTATGATTAGAAATGGATAATCTGATCAGAAAAGTTTTGGTATGTGTGGTGATGGACAAATTAACAAAGGAGATACAAGAAAAAGAGGAAAAAGAATATCACTTAGTGTGGGAGAAATGGTATGAATGGTTGAAGGAGAGAGATAAAAGGAAGGGAAAAATTAAATAATGGTTGGGTTGAAGTATAATTGCCAATATGAGGAAACAAAAACTGTAGAAATAAAAGTGGCCACATGGGTATTGTTATGTATAGATGTAAATAAATAAATAAATATTAGAAGTATATGTATAAAAGATATAGTAGAAATAAGGGAGGAAAAAACGTATCAGTATAAAATTTTTGACTGATGCAAAACTGTTGAAACAGAAAAAGTGTTAAAGCTTTCATTTTGTTTTTAAAAAATGTTTAATAATTTTTTTTTAAAAAAGAAAAGAAACGGATAATACATTTTGCACTATGAGTCTTATCAGCTAAAGTCCTGCCCTGTTTCCCCTAAAATAAGACATCCCCTGATAATAAGCCCAATTGGGCTTTTGAGCATATGTGTTAAATTAACGCCCCTCCCTGAAAATAAACCGTCCCCGAAAATATTTAAATGCATGCACAGCTGGTCCCCGCTATTTCCTCTGGTTAGGGTTAGGGAGACAGAGGTGGAAATCAGGTAAGATGGCAAGAGGAGCCCCGTCTTGTTCCTTGCACCCCAAAATAATAAGACGTCCCCAAAAATAAGGCCAAGCACTTATTTCGGGGTTCAAAAAAATATAAGACAGGTTGTATTTTCAGGAAAACATGGTGACGAGAATAAAATGGATAAACCAAGTCCCACTTTTTTTAAAAAAAGCAAACATTTAAGGGGGTTTCCTTTTACCAACAAGCTCATCCTTGGAGAGCACCCTAGTCTTCTCTTTGTTCAGAAGACCCGCTCCTGTTCCTTCTCCAAGAAGACCCCATTGTGTGAGCCGATGGCTCTCCTTGACCACCATGCTGGTGAGCTTCTCGATTCCAGCTTCTATGAGGCTTAACAACCTGAGAAGAAGACAGCAAACATGTCCCCAAGCAAGGTATGTTTCAAAGAGAGTCGTCCCTCCCCAAGTCTCGCTATTGCCTAGCTAGAAATCGCAAGCGATACAGTCAAGCAGTCCAGGAGGAACTGGGTTGGCGCAGGCAAGCTTTTAAGGATTGCTCTTACCTCCGATGCTCCAGTTTAGAATTTGAACCAAGGTCTTCTCCAGAGAGCACCTCATCCAACATCTCCACCTGCCTCACAACGTCCCGGAGAGCAGAATTAAAGGCCACCCAGTGTTCCTCCTCATGCTTCAGATGCTGAGTCAAGAGGTTAATCTGTCTGTTCAAACTCTCTTCGTATTCTGCTGCTCTGTGCTTTCTGCACCTAATTTCCTCCTCCGCCTAAATCGTAACGTAAAGTAGGGACATGTCATCTGGGGATCATTGTTTTCAACATGCAAGCCTTTTGATGTGCTCTGTTTTGGCTGAGGGAAGGTGGGAGGGAGGGAAAGAAGGAAGTAGGAAGGAAGGAAGGCAGTAAGAAGGAGGGAGGGATGAAGGCAGGAAGAAAGGAAGGAAGGAAGGAAAGAAGAAGAGAGGAAGAAGAGGAAGGGAGGGATGAAGGCAGGCAGGCAGGAAGGAAGGAAGGAAGAAGAGAGGAAGGGAGGGATGAAGGCATAAGGGCAGGCAGGTAGGCAGCAGGCAGGCAGGAAGGAAGGAAGAAGAGAGGAAGGGAGGGATGAAGGCATGACGGCAAGCAGGGAGGAAGGAAGGAAGGAAGGAAGGAAGGAAAGAAGGAAGGAAGGAAGGAAGAAGAGGAAGGGAGGGATGAAGGCAGGCAGGCAGGCAGGCAGGAAAGAAGGAAGAAGAGAGGAAGGGAGGGATGAAGGCAGGCAGGCAGGCAGGCAGGAAGGAAGGAAGGAAGGAAGAAGAGATGAAGGGAGGGATGAAGGCATGACGGCAAGCAGGCAGGCAGGCAAGAAGGAAGGAAGGAAGGAAGGAAGGAAGGAAGGAAGGAAGGAAGGAAGGAAGGAAGGAAGGAAGGAAGGAAGGAAAGGAGAGCATTGAGATCTCTACAGGATGTGGGATCTCTTCCTGGTTCTTTCATCGTATGGACATCATAGAGACTTCAATTCCCCGAATTCTGGGAGTTGAAATCCACATGACTTAACCTTCCCATGCTTGAAAAAAACCCCGTTTTAATGGCATACTGGGGACAATACTCAGGTTCTCCCTCTCCCTGCCCAAAAAACTCATAAAAGTCCCTTTGATTCTCCTACCTCTTCTTTGACTTTCGTGTAATCTTCCCTTAGAGCCTCACTGCAAGGATTCCCTCCATCGGGAATGCACATTTTGGTTACCCAAAGATCTCGGAGGGAAGCCAATTCCTCCAGGAGTTTGAAGTATATGGATTTCAGCTACGAACAAAACGAGCGTAGAGAAGAATTTAACACATTAACAGAATTGGAAGGGACCTTGGAGATCTTCTAGTCCAACCCCCTGCTCAGCTGGGAGATCCTATTCCATGCCAGACAAATGTATGTCCAATCTGTTCTTAAAAGCCTCCAGTGATGGTGCACCCACAACTTGCGAAGACAAAGTTGCTCCAGTGATTCAATGTTCTCACTGTCAGGAATTTTCTCCTTACTTCTAGCTCTTAGTTCTTATCCCAAAGGTGTTGTTTCAAGAACCAACTGGACTTTCTGGTTTGTCTTTGAAGATCTTTTGCTTCTCTCTCTCTCTCTCTCTCTCTCTCTCTCTCTCTCTCTCTCTCTCTCTCTCTCTCTCCCTCCCTCCCTCCCTCCCTCCCTCCCTCCCTGTCCCTATCCCTATCCCTATCCCTATCCCTATCCCTATCCCTATCCCTATCCCTATCCCTATCCCTATCCCTATCCCTATCCCTATCCCTACCTCTACCCCTGCCTCTACCTCTACCCCTACGCCTATGCCTACCCCTACCTCTACCCCTACCATCTCTATCTCTATCTCTATCTCTATCTCTATCTCTATCTCTATCTCTATCTCTATCTCTATCTCTATCTCTATCTCTATCTCTATCTCTATCTCTATCTCTATCTCTATCTCTATCTCTATCTCTATCTCTATCTCTCTTTCTCTACCCCTACCCCTACCATCTCTATCTCTATTTCTATCTCTGTCTCTGTCTCTGTCTCTGTCTCTGTCTCTGTCTCTGTCTCTGTCTCTGTCTCTGTCTCTATCTCTATCTCTATCTCTATCTCTATCTCTACCTTTACCTCTAGCTCTACCCCTATCTCTACCTCTACCTCTACCCCTGCCTCTACCTCTACCTCTACCTCTACCTCTACCTCTACCCCTACCTCTACCCCTACGCCTATGCCTACCCCTACCCCTACTTCTACCTCTACTTCCTCTATCTCTATCTCTATCTCTATCTCTATCTCTATCTCTATCTCTATCTCTATCTCTATCTCTATCTCTATCTCTATCTCTATCTCTATCTTCTCCGGACACTCAGGGTGGCTTACAGTGCGTTAAGCAATAGCCTTCATACTTTTCTATATTTATACAAAGTCAGCTTATTGCCCCCACAATCTGGGTCCTCAATTTACCCACCTTAGAAAGGATGGAAGGCTGAGTCGACCTTGAGCCTGGCTAGAATTGAACTCGCAGAAATTGCAGGCAGCTGGATGTTAACTACTGCCTTAGTAGTAGTAGTAGCCTCCTATGCCACTCAGGCTCCTCTTTGCATCACACACATACAGACACCCCCCCCCCAACCCCCAATAATTCGCTCCTTGGCAATTAGTCTTTAAGGATCAAAACCCCCCAACTTTCTGCACTGAAGAAATCCACAATTCCTTGATGTTTATGTGGCAATAACTCACCTCTTCTTTAAATTGACTTAGTTTGGTTGTCATAGCCAGAGATTGGGTAAGCAGAATTTCGAAAAACACATTGGTGTTGAAGGAGTCAAGGTCTATGTAGTCTTCAGAGTCCCATAGTTTGCACTGGTCTACAACAAGAATGACACTTAAGGCATACTTCTTAGGGCAACCAGTAGTAGCAGTATAGAGTATACCACAAAATGTATATTTCTTAGTACAAATCAGGGGTGAAATTCAGCTGGTTTTATCCAGCTCAGGCGAACTGGTAGCGGTGGCTGCAAGAGGCTCCACCCACCCACACGGATATCATGACGTCACTTTTTTGTGATGATTTCAGCCTCTGCGCATATGTCTGCGGCGCACTCACATTTGCGAATCGGTAGAGAAGGTAAGTGAATTTTCCCCCCGGTACAAGTACAGGGTTGAAATCCAGCAGGTTCTGATGGGTTCTGGAGAACTGGTAGCGGAAATTTTGAGTAGTTCAGAGAACGGGCAAATATCACCTCTGGCTGGCCCCAGAGTGGGGAGGGAATGGAGATTTTGCAATATCCTTCCCTCAGGAGTGGGGTGGGAATAGGGATTTTGCAGTATCCTTCCCCTGGAGTGGGGTGGGAATGGGGATTTTGCAGTATCCTTTCCCTGACACGCCCACCAAGCCACACCACACACACCAAGCCATGCCCACAGAACCAGTAGTAATAAAATTTGGATTTCACCCCTGGTACAAATGGTATTAGAATAGTGGCTCCCATAATAAGAACAGAAGACTAGAGATGTAGAGAAGAGGAGAGGCAGAAAGCTAACCTGTAGTTTAGCCTATAACCTAACTTAACACTGTTAATTAATAGCAAGTTTATTTGCTTGTCCTGTTTAAAGCCTTAGCATGGCTCAAACTGAAGAGTAAATTACTACTCCCACACCCCAAGTTGGAAATATAAAAATTGAGAGCAGTGTTTTTCAACCTTGGCAACTCCAAGCTGTGTGGACTTCGGTTCCCAGAATTCCCCAGCCAGTTATGCAGAATTCTGGGAGTTGAAGTCCACATATCCTCAGTGGGCTGAGAACCATTGGTTTACAACAGGGCTCTCCAAACTTGGCAACTTTAAGACTTGCTGACTTCAGCTCCCAGAATTCCCCCACATGCTGGCTGGGGAATTCTGGGAGGTGAACTCAACAAATCTTCAAGCTGCCAAATTTGGAGACCCCCCCACCCCCCCTGATTTAGAGAATTTGTGACTAAGAAAAAGGCTTTGGTCTTAAATCTTTGCAGTTAAATATGGCAACCATTGAATTGCACCAGCTTTCTCATTTATTTATTTATTATTATTTATTAATTCAATTTTTATGCTGCCCCTCTCCGAAGACTCAGGGCGGCTCACAATGCATTTAAAATCATTACAAAAAAACATTTAAGAATTAAAAACATTAAAAACATTAAAACTCATTCACACCATTCATGGTCGGATCTCGCCGGATCGCAAGAGCGAGATCAACAGCCCCAGGCCTGCCAGAAAAGCCAGGTCTTCACCGCTTTTCGGAAGGCCAATAGGGTGGGGATGGTCCGGTAACTGGTTCCAGAGAGCTGGGGCAGTCACAGAGAAGGCCCTTCCCCGTGGGCCCACCAGCCGGCATTGTTTAGCTGACGGGACCCAGAGGAGACCAACTTTGTGGGACCTTACCGGTCGCTGGAAGCTATGCGGTACAAGGCGGTCTCGAAGATACCCTGGCCCTGAGCCATGTAGGGCTTTAAAGTTAATAACCAACACCTTGAATTGTGACCGGAGACCAATAGGGAGCCAGTGCAGCTCGCGGAGAATTGGTGCAATATGGGTGTACCTAGGTGCACCCACGACAGCTCGTGCGGCTGCGTTCTGGACCAACTCATTCGGGAGAGATCCCCCAATCTGTGCTAATTTCAAAGTGAGTGATTTGCGAGGAGATAATTACAGTGCAATTTGCTTAGCAGCGTTCAGAGGAAGCATTCATCCAAGCTAATTCTTTCTGGACGTGCAGTTTTATTTTTATCCCATAAAAAAAAAAATAATGTCTACCTTCTCTTCTTTCCACATGGCTGGGATTTTTCTCCAAACACCCCGTTGCTTGCGTGCCAGATTGATATTTCCGGATGACCACAATTTTGGATTCTCTGGATGAATATTTATCCAGATTATATTTCAACTGCAATTTTCGGAATGGAGGAGTGGAACTTCCTTTCTTGGCCCATCCGAAAGCTTGGCAAAGAATCTGCAACGTTTGGGGAGAAAAAAAAGACTTACAGGATCAAGAAAAAGTCTGAGAAAATTGAGGCACAAGAATCTTTTTCTATGGATTGCTGTTGTCATTGTTGTCTGAACTTACAATCAGCACGAGATAGATGAGGATGAGGAAGACGAGGGCGCTGATTATTCCAATGATTGCCGGCCAGTCGGGTTTTAGAACTAGAGCTGGGATCTTTGCGATGCCTACTTGAACAACATAACCGGGAGTTGTTGGGTAGAACGGTCCTTCTTCGTAACATTGTCCACCAAATGGCAGGATTCGGATATACTTCTCAAAAGGAACACACGGGCAGGGAAAATTAAATTGGAATTTGGAGGTACGGTGTTGTTATGTACTCTAGGATAGTGCTACTCAACCTTGGCAACTTTAAAATGGATAGACTTCATCTCCCAGCATTTCCTAGACAATCATGGTTTACCCTCTAAAAGATGCAGAAAGTCCTTTCTCCCTATCTCTGTCAAGTTTGTCTGTCTGTCTGTTCCCTCTCTCTCCCTCCCTCTCTCTCTCCTATCTGTCTGTCTGTCTCTCTCTGTCTATTTCTCTTTCTCTCTGTCTCTGTCTCTTTGTGTCTCTGTGTCTCTCTGTGTCTCTGTCTCTGTCTCTCTGTCTCTGTGTCTCTGTCTCTGTCTCTCTGTGTCTCTGTCTCTGTCTCTGTCTCTCTCTCTGTCTCTCTCTCTCTCTCTCTCTCTCTGTCTCTCTCTCTCTGTCTCTCTCTCTCTCTCTCTGTCTCTGTCTCTGTCTCTCTGTCTCTCTCTGTCTTTGTCTCTCTGTGTCTCTGTGTCTCTCTGTGTCTATCTCTCTCTGTCTCTCTGTCTCTGTCTCTCTGTGTCTCTCTGTGTCTATCTCTCTCTGTCTCTCTGTCTCTGTCTCTCTGTCTCTCTGTGTGTCTCTCCATCTCTCTGTTTCTGTCTCTCTCTGTCTCTCTCTGTCTCTCTCTCTCATCTACCGCATCTATCTACAGTATCTATTTATTTATTTATCCTATCTCTATCATCTATTTATCTCTATCCATCCACTCATCCACCCACCCACCTATCCATTTATCCATGAATCCCACCCTCCCTCCCTCCATCCACAGCAATGTTTCTCAACTGTGTCAACTTGAAGATGTGAGGACTTCAACTCCCCCTGATTGAGGAATTCTGGGAGTTGAAGTCCACCCATCTCCAAGTTGCCAAGGTTGAGGAAACCTGCTCTATAATTAAGATATCATTCTTCATGCCCAGTGTTTAGTTTTACCTTGTAATGGTTTGGGTCTCAAAGTAAGCAAATTAAAAATTATACACATCCCTTAAGAGATCCCTGGTGAAGGCTGCTGATCAAAACCATACGAGAGAAGAATGAAACCATGATCCCACTTGATAAATCTCCTGCCCCTTCACAGGACACTCATTCCAAGTGTTGCCTCTGTCTTGAAAGCCAACCTGCTGGGACCCAAAACCCACCATTTTTTTGTGCTGATTGCTACTCAGTCTCAAGACGTAAGTGTTGGGATCGTGGAACTGGAATAGGAAGAAGAAAAAGCTGGTTGAGCTGGAAGCCAATCGCATTTCCTCTGCGAGTTTGCGGAAAGCTCCCCAGTCAAAATCTTGGTTTGTATTGTATAAATTATTGCTAGGAAGAAACACAAGATAAAAGGCACCAGTTGTGTAACATGATTTCCATCCCAAAAAGACTTTCCTCTAATGTTTAATCTGTAATTCCACCTGAGAATGACGATCAGTCAATGGAACAAAACACAGAGAATGGTTTTAGATCAACCGGGGAGTAGAGTAGAGTAGAGTAGAGTAGAGTAGAGTAGAGTAGAGTAGAGTAGAGTAGAGTAGAATAGAATTCTTTATTGGCCAAGTGTGATTGGACACACAAGGAATTTGTCTTTGGTGCATATGCTCTCAGTGTACATAAGGAGAATAAAATACATTCATCAAGAATAAAAAGATACAACACGTAGTGATAGTCAAGGTTCTTAATAAGCTATCAAATCGTCCTAGGAAACAAATAAAAACAATATAATTGAAAGATACAAGCAACATGGTTATAGTAATAAGTGGGAAGAGATAGATATTAGAAAGGAAGAGAATAATAATAATAATACAGTCTTAGTAAATTATTTGACAGTGTTGTGGGAATTGAAAAAGCCCACAGATCAGAGGTGGCTTTCAGCAGGTTCTAACCAGTTCTGGAGAACCGGTAGCGGAAATTTTGAGTAGTTTGGAGAATGGATAGTAAAAATTCTGACTGGCCCCACCCCCATCTATTCTCTGCCTCCCGAGTCCCAGCTGATTGGGTGGAAATGGGGATTTTGCAGTATCCTTCCCCTGCCATGCCCACCAAGCCACACCCACAGAACCAGTAGTAAAAAATTTTGAAACCCACCACTGCCACAGATCTAGAAATGGGAATTTGACACTGACCCGGGCCGTGGTATTTTTAGCAACTGTGAGCAAAATTAGCAAACGTGGTCGATCTATCTCTTTCGCCGTTTTTTAAAAAATAGCACAGGAAAATGATTCAGTGGCCACACGCTTCTCACCGCAAAGCATTGAAAATCAGCGGGACCTACAATGGGAGGTAGGAAGACACACCTCCCGGGGGTTCAGAATTGTACTTACACATCGTAAACAGGGTAATGCTCTTTAGAAATAACAAACAGGAGCATCTCGTGCATTTGGAGGCACACCGTCGGGTTAAGGATGCCAGTTAACGTACTCTTTGGTGTAGCGTTGGCAGGTTCTGGCTGGGAAAATCGAAAACCACCGTTGGCAGAAGCCCCTGAATGAACAACAATAACAAAACACCTTAGTGAAATAGAGCTGCATTTTAATTCACGGATGGACACAATTTGACGAATCACGTTTCGTTATGGCTCGTTCGTGTTTCATGTTGGGGTTCCCCTGGGAGAAAACTTGCAATAAGGAGCACCAATGGCCATATTCCACTGCAGGGAGAGGCAATGTGAGGTCTCCAGGGTCCCCCTAATAACAATAGCAACAGCACTTAGAGTTACCGTATTTTTCGCTCCATAAGAGGCACTTTTCCCTCCCCAAAAGTGGGTGGAAGTGTCTGTGCATCTTATGAAGTGAATATGGGCGACAGACAGCAGCAGCGAATGGTGGCAGCAATCCCAGCTGCCTGGAACAGCTGATCGGCTGTATTCTGGGAGGCTAGTCCAACCACCAATCAGCTGCTTGGCGGCGAAGGCTCCAGCATTCCCCAGAGGAGGCAGCAGACACGAAGGAGGCAAGCTGTTTGCTGTTAGCTGCAAGGATGCTAGCCAGATGAATAACAGATGGATGCTGGGAGGCAGAGGCAGATTTTTTCCCCTTGTTTTCCTCCTCTAAACCTAGGTGCGTCTTATGGTCAGGAAGAGAGGCATAATACAATGAATTTAGAGCTGTGGAGTGAAAGGCTGGGGCATGCAAGTCCACAATCCCCATTGGCAATTCTTTCAAATAATGGCATCTTTCTTTGGAATTGTCCAAGAGCGTCCGATAATTCTGGGTAAAAGCTGCCTTTTGGTTTAAGGAGCTGTAGACAGGTGCTATGGCGGCATTCCTGTATAAGTAGTCCTTATATGACCACAGTTGTGCTCAAAATTTCTGTTGCTAAGACAAGATGCTTGTTAAGTGAGTTTTGCCCAGTGGTGAAATCCAAATATTTTTACTACTGGTTCTGTGGGCGTGGCTTGGTTGCCACCTTTGATGTAAACACGCACAAGGACACAAACATGTGCTCTGACTTAGGCTTCCCAAGAGCATGAAGCAGACTCCTTGTCCCCCAAAAAACCCCTTTTTATTAAGTTACTGTGAATTCCTCTCATTTGCATCCAGCATAGTCTTTCAAGGGAGAATTTACAGTCACAGATCTTTATCTGGCTTGGAGAGCTGCCAGGTCGATATCTTCACAGAGAGTCATGAACCAATTAAGCAAACTAATTGTCTCCTGCAAACTCCACTCTCCTTTTGCTCCTCTTTTATTCCCTCTGGGAGGGGCTATTCACATTTCACCTGTGGCTTTACTCCTGAGTCGGTCCTTGTTCCTTAGCTGCTCCCTTCTCCTGGCAGCTCTGTGCATGTGCACACTGGAACAGGCTCCAGCTGTTCTTCTGCCCCACTGATGTCCAACTCCGAAGGCAGCTGATAACTTTCAGACGGCCCTGGTCCGAACTCTGCCTCTGATGCAGAGCAGTCATCAGAGCCTTCCCCAGACTCCAGGACTGGCCCATGTTCCTCCCCAACCTCCTCACTGTCTGAGTCTGCTACCAGCTCTGCTGGCGGGCCACAACAACATGATGCCTACTTACATGAAATATCCCAGGACTTTGCAGCCCACAATTCATTTCGGGAAGCTGATGGGATCTGGCTTTGTGTTGCACAGAGATGTTGTAGTATTTCTGGTTCAGGATCGTTCACCCCTATAAATCCTCTTCCTGTAATGATGGAGAAGGAATTGGTTATCCCCACAATCTCTTAACCTGAATCCATATTTCTTCTTCTAGAAGAAGAAGGAGAAGGAGAAGGAGAAGGAGAAGGAGAAGGAGAAGGAGAAGAGAAGAAGAAGAAGAAGAAGAAGAAGAAGAAGAAGAAGAAGAAGAAGAAGAAGAAGAAGAAGAAGAAGAAGAAGAAGAAGAAGAAGAAGAAGAAGAATCTTTTCCAAAGAGCTTTGAGAGCTGTTTGCATTGAAGCTTTGGAGGTCAAGAGTTGGCAACAAAACCAGAGGGAAAATCTGAAGCAGAGAAATATGGACCGTCTCTCTTCTTTGGTCCTTCCTTACCATTTGTCTTTACCACGTGGATCGGCTGGGGCTCTTGGGTCTCTGAGGCATGGAGATTTTGAGCATGGAAGCTGAGTCCTTGCAAAGAAGCTGCTAGCTCTTCCCAAAAAATATCAACCTAGGAAAAATTTGAAGACAAGGCATCTTTAATTCCAGTTCCAGGTGGCAATGGTCTCAGGGGCCTAAATTTGGGGTCAGACTTAGCAGAAAGCTGCCCTCCCTCCATCTCCAGGTTTCCACCTAGGAGAAAAGGATGTGTCAAGTACAACAGACGAAGTCAATAACTTTATTGTCTCCCACCTACGCTACAAGAACCTCCCCAGACTGCTTGCCTTCTCCTGGAATGGCTAGATAAGGCTTCATGAATCTTGAGGGGGAGGTCAAGCTTATGCTGCTTGCATCTGTGCAAGGATCCCAAGCTAGGCCCTCACTTGACTCTCCCTTCCAGCCTGACTGGCACTTTCCCAACAGGATGCCACTGATTTCAGCGGGCTCTTGGGAAGATGCTCAGCCCAGGGGTGAAATCCAGCAGGTTCTGACAGGTTCTGGCGAACTGGTAGTGGAAATTTTAAGCAGTTCGGAGAACTGACAAATACCACCTCTGACCAGAGTGGGGTGGGAATGGAGATTTTGCAGTATCCTTCCTCTGCCATGCCCACCAAGCCATGCCACACCACACCCACTAAGCCACACCCACAGAACCGGTAGTAAAAAAAATATGGATTTCACCACTGGCTCAGCCCAAGCACTCTAGATTTCTGATAAACTGGAAAAATCAGCTTCCTTTTCAACCTTCGTTACCTGGCTGCCATTTTTGTACATGATGGAAAGTCGGGCTCGGTTGTCTTCACAAAAGAATTTCAAAACACCTCTCTGCTGTCGTCGGCACTGGAGACCACACGCCTTGTCCAGACTGCCCACTTGACAAAGGCAAAGCCCAAGAACTTTGTCATAACCTTGGTAGTGTTGGGGGATGTCACAAACCTATCCGGGAAGATCCGAAGAAAGTCAATGTTTCCTTGAAACTTTTGCCAGACCAGTTCTTGAATACAGCTCATCTGTCTGGTAGGCTTCTCCCACAATCCTCCGCTCACCTGCTCTGAACAGTAGTGAGCCCACTCTTCCTTAGTTAAGCATCGGCCATCTTGGTTCCGGACAGCATCGTCTCTACAAATATCATAGGTCTCTTTGACGCAGTCCCACCGCCTGTCTTCTCGGAGGCTTCGATACCCAGGAGCACAGGGGCACTGAGCATCGCTGGGCTGGAAAGGGAGGAAAGTTAAATCCATCCCTCTGGAATGTCCACACACCCCCAACTAAGACACAACTTGAAGATTCAGGAAGGGGAAGGAAAAAGGGATGCTGAGAAGGCCCACCCAATTCTACCAGCAGAAACAGAGAAGTTGGAGGAAATGCTTATGGTTCCTGGAATGTGGTGCTCCATGAAGTGGGAATCCCCCTGAGTTTATAAGGAGACTTAATCTTCTCCATTGGAATTATTCTGCCAGAGGACAATGGAGCTTCTGGTCATCTTTAAAGATGAGTAGATTTACCAATAGAAGAGAATATTTGTAGTTGTGGGGGTCCTTAATGTTCTCTGAGCTTGATTTTCTTGCAGATGTTTCATTACCCAGCTAGATAACATTATCACTGCTTGAAGAGAGAGGGGCATGTAGAGAGGAGGAGGAGGAAAAGGAGGAAGACTGTGGGGTCTTCGATGCTCTCTGAGCTTGGTTGTCTTCTCACAGATATTTTATTGCCCAACTAGGGAACATAATCAGTACTCAAAGAGAGTGGGGTAAACCAGTGGTGAAATCTGAACCGGTTTACTAATGGTGTGCTGGCTGTGCATGCGCGCCACACACCAAATGCACGCTACGTTCATGCATGCACAGTGCCCACCACGTACCGAACGTGAGGACCGGTGGTAAAAAAATGCTTAAAAAGTTTTTAAAAAAAGTTCCAGCGATCGTGCGTCGCTCAGCTGATCGTCAGAACTTTTGTTTTACATTTTTTTACTACCGGTTCAGGCAAACCGGACCGAACCGGGAACATTTCACCCCTGGGGTAAAACAGAGAGCAAACCCCACTCCCTTCTAGCGGTGATGATGTTACCCAGTTGGAGAATGAAATGTCTGTAAGGATACAACCAAACTATCTGCCAACATTTAAAGGCAGCCATGTCAGCTGATAATTTGAACATGCATGGATAGATCCAAGTCCACGCCCCATACCTGAAAAACACCGCCTTGCCGAAGGCACACACAGGTGTTTTGACCTTCTCTGGGTTGCACGGCCTCCGAGCCACACGGCAAGCAAGCGGCCTGGCCCACTTCAGCACTGAAGAAATTCACCGGACAGGCCAGGCAGGTGAGAGAAGAAGACAATCCTGCAGAACGGAAGGTGCCTTCTGGACACGGAACGGGGGAGCTACTGCCAGCTGGGCAGAAGAAACCTTGAAAAGCACAACAAAACCATGAATGGAACCTATTTGCCTCTGGCCCTGTAGAGGGAGATGAAGTCCACCCGTTTTAAAGTTGCCAAAGTTGAGAAATATTAATCGAAAGCAATGTTTAGCCAACGGAGGAAACAACTACAGACTGAAAACCCCCTAATTTTGGAGTGCAATCTGTTCTGAATAACTGAATAACAGAATAGAAAGGGACCTTGGAGGTCTTCTAGTCCAACCCCCTGCTTAGACAGGAAACCCTACACCACTTCAGACAAATGGTTATCCAGTCTCTTCTTAAAAACTTCCAGAGTTGGAGCATTCACAATTGCTGCAGGCAAATTCTTCCACTGATGAATTATTCTGACTAAATTCCTCCTTAGTTCTAAGTTGCTTCTCTCTTTGATTAGTTTTCACCCGTTGCTTCTTGTCCTGCCCTCAGGTGCTTTGGAGAATAGCTTGACTCCCTCTTCTTTGGGGCAGCCCCTGAGATATCGGAAGACTGCTATCCTGTCTCCCCTAGTCCTTCTTTTCATCAAACTAGACACACCCAGTTCCTGCAATCATTTTCATATGTTTATCCTCTAATCCCCCAATCATCTTTGTTGCTCTTCTCTGCACTTTTTCTAGACTCTCAACATCTGGAATTCTTCTGGGATCGTTCCTTGTACCTTCCGGGCAGGCAGATGAGTTCTGTTGTCTTCTCCTGCGATTAAACCCATTTTTGCATCCTTCTTTCTGTAGCGGAGAATTGTCAGCCGGGCAAGCTGTAAAAACTGAGAAAAGGAAGATGAAGAGAAGCATCGTCCTCGCTCTCAGGCTGAGCGCCGTTCAGTCTTGGAAGAACTCCGAGAGACACGGGTTGATGTCCGTTTCTAAATATTTCATCAAGCAGGGTTGAAGTGCAGCCAAGGGGAAACTGGATCCCCTTGTTTTCGTGGAGAGTGCCCGAGAGCACAATGGAACAACACCACAATGCAAAGTGAGCTTAGCGGGGAGATGTTGACGTGAAACCAAGTTTTGGAATTCGTATCCTAGTTGCTCTCCGTGTCTCGGGAGCCCTGACAACTCTGCATGTTCCAATTTTTATATGTATTAATGGAATGGAATACTTTATTGACGGAATTGTGATAGAATTTGGAACACAAGGAATTTATCTCTGGTGCAGAAGCTCTCGGTGTGCATGCAAAACAACAAAGTAATAATAATCATGCTAACAAAGCAATGATAATCATAATAATGATATCAATAAGAGGAGGTAGTGGAACAGGTGAGAAGAATAAAAGTAGTACTTCCCTACTACATGGGTAAATATATTTAGATGTACGACATTGTCTCTTTGAAAGACTTCAGTGTTGAAGCATCCACAATTTCTAGAGGCAAGTTGTTCCACTGATTAATTGTTCTGACTGTCAGGAAATTCCTCCTTAGTTCTAAGTTGCATCTCTCCTTGGTTAGTTTCCATCCGTTGCTTCTTGTCCTGCCTTCTGATACTTTGGAGAATACGTTGACTCCCTCTTCTCTGTGTCAGCCCCACAAATATTGGAACCCTGCTATCGTGTCACCCCCTAATCCTGCTTTTCATTAGACTAGAAATACCCAATTCTTGTAACCATTCTTCGAACGTTTTAGGTGTTCAGCAAATGTGATGGGTACATGGAAGAAAACTGTCTCTGGGTCTGGTTGTTTTGGCATGCAATGTCCTATGGCATCATCCAAGGGCAGGAGGGAAATTAATATTAAGAAAAATATTAAGAATGTTAGGAAAAATGATATGGCCATCCATCTTATGGTGACTCCAGGCAGTTTATAGAAATAAAACCCCAATAAAAACCCCAATAAACCCCAACACCAGAAGTTTTTAAGAGGATGTTGGATAACCATTGGTCTGAAGTGGTTTATAGGGTTTCCTGCCTAAGCAGGGGGTTGGACTAGAAGACCTCCAAGGTCCCTTCCAACTCTGTTATTCAATTCAATTCAATTCAATTTTCAATGCAATGCAATGCAATGCAATTTTATGTTATCCAATGCTATGCTGTGCTATGCTACCCTACCCTATCCTGCTCTGCTCTGCTCTGCTCTTCTCTGCTCTGCTCTACTCTACTCTATTCTACTCTACTCTACTCTACTCTATTCTTTCTATTCTGTATTTCTTTTCTTTTCTATGCTAAGCTATGCTATACTATGCAGTGGCCATGCCACGCCACTCTACGCTATGCTACCCTACCATATCCTACCCTACCCTATCCTACTCTACTCTACTCTTTCTATTCTGTATTTCTTCTTTTTTTCTTTTCTTTTCTTTTCTTTTCTTTTCTTTTCTTTTCTTTTCTTTTCTTTTCTTTTCTTTTCTTTTCTTTGCTTTGCTTTGCTTTGCTTTGCTTTGCTTTGCTTTGCTTTGCTTTGCTTTGCTTTGCTTTGCTTTCCTTTCCTTTCCTTTCCTTTCCTTTCCTTTCCTTTCCTTTCCTTTCCTTTCCTTTCCTTTCCTTTGCTTTGCTTTGCTATGCTATGCTATGCTATGCCATGTCATGCCATGTCATGCCAAACCACGCTACACCACGCTAAGCTATGCCACGCCATGCCACACTACACCATGCTACGCTACGCTACCCTACCCTACCGTACCCTACCTTACTCTACCTCTACTCTACTCTACTCTACTCTACTCTACTCTACTCTACTCTACTCTACTCTACTCTACTCTACTCTACTCTACTCTACTCTACTCTACTCTACTCTACCCCATTCCATTCCATTCCATTCCATTTTATCCTGCTGGTGATAATGATCAAAGCAACCACTTGATGAACTGCTCCTCGCCCTGGGGTCCCCAAGTCCACTAGCAAAACTACATTTGGCACATTACACAAGCAGTGTGCTGCACAGTATTTTTTTTGCAAAACCAACACCAGTGTCTTTGGGTGCTTTTTGCGAAGCATACACTCTTCTCTTTTTGAAAACGGCCTCACAACATTCAGGAAAAGCATCAAGGCCACCGAATCTCATGGTGCGATTTTCTGTTTGTCGAGAGCGCTGTCGATCAGCCAGGCTTTTAGTCCTCATGGTTAGAAAGCCGGGTGTGGAAATACGTAAGCCACTTAACGTGCTTTATCTATGCCTGCTGTTATCGGCCTCAAATCTTTTTCATTTGACTTCTTGTGTTTGTCATACACAACCGCGTTTCTTGATAACTGGCACTGGGCCAGAAAGATAAGACTTCCTGGCTGTAAAGTCAACTCTGTCAGATTAATTACAGCCTCTCGTTGCTAACAAACATATCAAGCTCTTTTCCGTCAGAATAATATTCCTCGTTCTAAACAATTGTTCGACAGGTGGTAAAATGAGAGCCAGCCACTTGATTTCACCAGAGCGAGTTTCCTCTTCTGAGTTTTGCTTATTTTGAGGCACTTCAACACCCTCAAGTTTCTGGTCCTTATGGTTTTGAAAAAAACTGGGAAGCACACAAACGATTTCGAAAACATCATGTGCCTCCATAAGGGACTTGTAGAACATCAGGTGGACTGGGAAAAATACAGAGAGGGCACTTAAGGCTTTACAATTATTTTTTTTTTACAATTTCTCAAGTGTTGTTTTGTGGTTTTCTGGATTTGGTAGCCCAGAAATTACAAACTTTTGCCTATTGTTCAATGTGGTTCCATCGATGGCCAGCCTCTTTAGAGATGGAGGACTGCAAACCACACATCAGGATTATCTTCTTTTTTAATTCCTTCCCCCCTCCCCAAATCTTTTCTACAGTATCCTGTTAGGAATTCCAATAGGTGAAGCTCTTCCAGATGGGGGAGATATGAATGCTGAGTGCTTTGAAACGCATCTAGGGCAGAGGTCTTCAAACTTAGCAGCTTTAAGACTTCTGGACTTCAATTCCCAGAATTCTCCAGCCAGCTGGCTGGAGAATTCTGGGAGTTGAAGTCCACAAGTCTTAAAGCTACCAAGTTTGGGGACCCCTGATCTAAGAGTTTCCCAGACACAAAGTCTTCCAAGAAGAGCCAAGTTAATTAAGTTTTTTTTCTTTTGAAGATTCAACACTGACCCCACATGGCTCACTTCAACACAACCACACCATTTCCTTCTGCAACATGAATTTCTACAATCTCAGTTAAACTCTCTCAAGCTGGTTTCAATGGCTGATGACTTAGATCGGAACATTCATGCAGTCTTAAGATAGAATTGATTTCCCTAAAGTTTCTACTCTTTCCAAGTAAATTTCTAGTGTGTTACCAGTTTCCTCCTGATTTTAGTCTACCCCAGAGCAGTGTTTTTTTTTTTAATTAGCCTTGGCCCCTTTAAGATGGGTGGATTTCAACTCCCAGAATTCCCTAGCCAGCCATGTTGGTTGGTAAATTCTGGGAATTGAAGTCCACTCATCTTAAAGGGGTGGAGGTCGTGTTTGTCACGGTTGAAAAACACTGTCTTTTCTGTCCCTGTGCAATTTCATCCACTAGATGGCACTGTGACCCCAAAAACTCTAGTAAAAATTGATTTTTGACTTAAGGTTGAACACAACCTCCGAATAAAATAGCAAATTCACTACACCAATGAGAAATGTCCATTTGAGCAGGAAAATGTGCATAAGTATGGACTCACATCCTCCAACCCTTGATTCTGAAACCATCTGTGTGATTTCCTCTTGCTGCTGCTCCGTTTTGGGATACGATCTAACCAAATGCACACAGCCTTGGTCAATCTTTATTTTGGCATTTGGCCACGAAAGTTTGTTTCAGCACCTGCAGTGTGGAGAGCTGAAAGAAAAACATGATTGCCAATTCTTTCTCCTATTTCTAGTGTATTCGGTCTGCAGATTTTTCTCCTCTAAAACTTTGCAGCCCCAAACTGTTATTGGTGGCCGTCATTCTCTTCTCTGTCTCTCCCATCTCAACTTTTCCATCCTAAAATCGCTGAGGAGATGCCTTTTTTTCCTTTCACAGGGAGTTCTCGGCTTACAACCGTTTGTTTCGTGATCATTCAGTGTTAGAACGGCAGTGACAAAAACTGACTTACAACTGTGCCTCACACATACAGCCATCACAGTATCTCCAGGGTCCTGTGATCAAAATGGGCCTGGTAGCTCAGCAGACTAAAAGCATTGTGATTAACACCAGCTGTCTGCCATTACTGTAAGTTCGAATCTCCCCAGGCTCAAGGTTGACTCAGCCTTCCATCCTTTCTAAGGTAGGTCAATTGAGGACCCAGTTTGTGGGGGCAATAAGCGGACTTTGTATAAATATACAAAAGTATGAAGGCTATTACTTAACGCATTGTAAGCCGCCCTGAGTCTCCGGAGAAGGGCGGCGTATAAATCAAATTAAAAAATAAAACAAAATTTGGGCACCTGGCAACTGCTGTATATTTATGACAGATGTAGTATCCTAAGGTCAATTGTAGCAAAAAAAAGGTTGTAGAATTGACTCACTTAAAAACTGCCTTGCTTAGCAATGTAAATTCAGGTTCTAATTGGGGTCATAAAGTGAGGACTACCTGTATACAGGAGTGGACATCCCAAGCAGGAGACCCTATTCCATTTCTGACAGATGGCAGTCCAGTCTCTTCTTAAAAGCCTCTAGTGGTGAAGCTCCCACAACTTCCAAAGGCAACTTCTGTTCCATGGGTTGATTGCTCTCACTGTCTCCTTATTTCGAGGTTGAATCTCTCCTTGATCAGTTTCCATCCATTATTCCTTTATGCCCTCAGGAACTTTGGAGAATAGCTTGACCCCCTTCCTCCTCTCTGTGGCAGCCCCTCAAATATTGGAAGACTGCTATCCTGTCTCCCCTGGTCCTTCCCTTCACTAGACCATCCATGCCCAGTTCCTGCAACCGTTCATCGTATGTTTTGGCCTCCAGGCCTTTGAAAATCTTTTTCAATTGTTGAATCTCTCCTTGATCTGTTTCCATCCATTATTCCTTGTCTGACCTCCCCACCTGAGCTGCAGTATTTACCCGTCATCCACAACCGTCCCACTTTTCACAGCTTAGAATGATTGTCAACCTTCCTTGACAGGGGAACGACAGGCATGTAGTGTGAGCGTCCTTTTTCAAATTCAAAGTAAATTAGAATTAGAAACTTCCTTCATTGCCCCATCTCTCTCCATAAACTGATGCAATGATAAATAATGTGGCTTATCTTGGCATGAAGCCCAGCACTTGGTTTGTGCTTTGAAGGAAGCCCTTCTGAGAGACGAACATTCGGAATCAGAAAAGAGTTTTAGGGGCCCAACATTTCGGATTTTTAATGATTGGCAGGAAGCATCCTCTGTCGCACTGAGCAAAACTTAAGAAAAGTCCAAGGATTTTCCCTGCTTCAGAAAGTATGAGCAAGTGGCTCAAATCAAGCCTGATGAGATTTTAGAGCCATTAATTTAAGCCAGGCTATTATTATTATTTTGAATCAATGAATCAAGCCGGATGCAATTCAGAGATGCTTCTTCTCCTCCTCCTCCTCCTCCTCCTCCTCCTCCTCCTCCTCCTCCTCCTCCTCCTCCTCCTCCTCCTCCTCCTCCTCCTCCTCCTCCTCCTCCTCCTCCTCCTCCTCCTCTTCTTCTTCTTCTTCTTCTTCTTCTTCTTCTTCTTCTTCTTCTTCTTCTTCTCTTCCTCCTCCTTCTCTTCCTTTCCTCCTCCTCCTCCTTCTCTTTCCTCCTCTTCCTCCTCCTCCTCCTCCTCCTCCTCCTCCTCCTCCTCCTCCTCCTCCTCCTCTTCCTCCTCTTCCTCTCCTCCTCCTCTTCCTCTCCTCCTTCTCTTTCCTCTTCCTCCTCTTCCTCTTCTCCTGCTCCTGCTCCTCCTCCTCCTCCCCTCTCCTCCTCCATAGAAGATATACTACAAACGATTGCGCCAGCATTCAACACCTTCAACACCTTCTTGGTCACATCTCCTTATTTTCTAATCAACTTAATGAGGTGTTGTAAGAATCTTCAGGAACATTTTGCAAATGTCAAAAGGACATTTTCAAAAAGCTCCCAAAGGTAAGACCGGTTCCTTTGCAAACTGGCTCTGAACACCCCACTCACGGGTGAAAGGATGAACGATGACTTATGACATGCCCCATTTTTTTAGATTCCCACAAACGGATGGAGCATAAACTAATAACTAGGCTGAATTTGCTCACTCCAGGGGCTGTACAGGCCACTTTTTAGCCCCTCGTCTTTGCAAACCCAACCCCCTCGTTTCATATTAAACTCAAACATCTTCTAGTTTGTAATTTAATTTGAAGCCAGAGAGGCTCCTTTGTGGGAATCCATCGTTTGATGATGGTTTGGCTCACTCACCCTCCTTTGAGCCTAAACCACATGTCCTGTGTGCTACTAAGGTCCGTGAATTCGGGTGTTTGCGGAACATCTAAGCACCAGGAATAACGAACTCCTCCGATTTTGCTTCCTGTTCCATCTCTTCTTCAAAGGTGTATCTAAGACTCCTGTGAACGGAGCAAAAAGCATTATTTAAAAAAAAACCTTGCCGCTATTGGAGAAGGGCGGAACAGGGCTATAAATTAAGCACCGACTTCCCTAAAAATACGGCATGCCTTTTGGTGGACAAACAGAAAAGGCCTGAGAACAAAAGCTGATAATCTAGGATTGTGTTTCACTGTTTTGGTTCTCACCGAAAAGAACTGTAATGTTATACCCTCTGCACATTTGGCAGCAAAGGATGAATGCAACGTTTTGGTTCTGGAAAGGGGCTTTCTGGAGTTAGAAAACCAAGGCCCTATGATGGTGATGGCTAACCTTTTCTGGATTGAGTGCTCAAAGCACCTGAACCCCCAAAATGCAATGTGTATGTGGCCCTTGCACATGCACCCCGCCCCTAGCATGCACCCTGCATCCCATGCATGCCCCCCCCATGCCCCTGCCCCCCACACATGCATGCACGGCCCCCCTACACACGCCCCGTTCCCCACACATGCACAGCAGAGAGCCGAAAACCAGCTGGCTGGTGGGAATTGCACACACATACCCAACGGAGCTGAACTGGGGTTACAGGTTGCGTGCCATCAGAGGGGGCACTGAGTGCCACCTCTGGCACGCATGCCGTCAGTTCGCCATCACAGCCCTATGACAAGGGTTGATGGGCAAATTGGGGAGAAAATGAAAGACGGTCCTTGCAAACGCTTTGGAAATCAGCCTGTTCTGGAAGATTAGGCTGGGTTTAGGATCTTAGAAAGCAGCTGGCTGGGGAGGCTGTGTGGGTTTCTGGCATCTTCAGGAAAGGCGGGATATAAATCTAAAATAAATGAACGAGTTTGTGGTCTTTTAGGATCCGTTCTTGGTGGCTAGCTGCTTCTTGGGAGGCAGTTTGGTTTAGGGGACAAGGCACCCGGCTAGAAACCAGGAGATGGTGAGTTTAGGCACGAAAGCCAGCTGGGTGACTTTGGGCCAATCACCAGAAGACTGGCAGTTCTAGTCCCGCCTTACGCAGGAAAGCCAGCTGAATGACTTTGGGCCAATCACCAGGAGACTGGCAGTTCTAGTCCCGCCTTACACAGGAAAGCCAGATGAATGACTTTGGGCCAATCACCAGGAGACTGGCAGTTCTAGTCCCGCCTTACACAGGAAAGCCAGCTGAATGACTTTGGGCCAATCACCAGGAGGCTGGGAGTTCTAGTCCCGCCTTACACAGGAAAGCCAGCTGGATGACATTGGGCCACTCACCAGGAGGCTGGGAGTTCTAGTCTTACCTTAGACGTGAAGGTCGGCTGGATTACTTTGGGTCAGGCACTCTTTCTCAGCTCAGCCCACCTCACAGGGTTGTGGTTGTGGGGAAAATAGGAGGAGGGAGTATGTCGGGTATGTTCAGTCCCTTGAGTTATTTATAAACATAATAAAAGCGAGGTACAAATAAATGATAAATAAAAAGAAGAGAAGCAGTCACTTTTTCCTGGAAAAGCTACCCAGCCTTCATCGGAAATTCCGCAAACAGCCTTTTCTCTTTCTCTAAGGCTGTTGCTAGACACACACACACACAAAACCCTTTTTGCATTGAACTTTCCCTGCTCAGGAACTTAGGGAGGGAGGAGAATAATGAAAAGGTTAAAAGTTTGTTCAGTTCTGTAAGACTCCCCGATGTGGGTGCAGAAGTCCAGACCACTATCAGATGGCCCTCAACAGCCACGCAAAACCACTATTTTTTTTTGCAACAGTGGCAGCTGAAACGTAGCCGGGAGGAAGACGTCGTCGTGCGTCCTCTGAGGTCGTGCAGATGGCAGCGAAGGGCCGAGTGTGAGTCAGCCGACTATATGGATTACCTTTGTCTGCTGCTTAACACCACCTGTAAAGCTCTCTGCATGAGGTTTTGTGGAAGGATGCCAGGGACTCTGTTTATTTAAGGCTGTGCGAAAGGCCTAAATAATTGGGACATCTGCTATTTATCTTTACTTTTTTTCCTCCTTCCCACTATAGTTAAAAATAAATAAATAAGGTTGTTAAAGCCTAATTAATTGGCACGGGGAGGAAAGGGTTTGGCTATCTCTGGTTATCTTTACAGCCAAGTGAATTGATTCCCAAGTAGGCTGGGCATGCAAAGGGGTGTCTCTCTCTCTCTCTCTCTCTGTGTTTGTGAGTGTGCATTTGTGTGTCATCTAAGACTGCCACCTTGCACTTACCCCCTTTGAGATTAGCAGAAAGGTACCCTAAAATGAGCCCCATATGTTGGAAATGTAAAAAGAAAGAGGGAACATACTATCATATGTGGTGGTCCTGTCCTGGCTAAAAATTAAAGATTGGCCGCAGGAAATTACTAATGAACAATTAGACTTAGAACCAGAACTTTTCCTATTGGGGATCTTCAAAAAAAAAAAAAAGTGAAGGGCAAAAAATATCTAGTACTACACATATTAACTGCTACCAGGATTGCCTACGCTCAATGTTGGAAACAGCCATGTCACCCGCAGAGAAACTGGTCATACAAAAACTTTTTTGTACATCTCGTTTTTTCTACGTGTTTCACTTTTCTTTTTATCCTGTAACGGCTATTCTAAGACCAAATCCTTCCTAAAAGTTATTGCATTACATTCTTAATTAAATTATCTTTCCATTGATGTATAATTTTAGGGTACTACTCCCTGAAAAAGTGGTGTTATTAGCTAGTTTTAGAAAATTACACTTTCCCCAGAAGGTTTCCACAATTCTGGCCACTACTGTATTGTAGTGTTAAAATAATAATAATAACAGGGATTAGATTGAAGGCTTTGGGCTTCCATTTTAACCTTTTTTTAACTCACCCACTTGTCTGAGGAAGCAGAAGTATTCATGTTAGACCAGAGAAATATCCGGTCCTGCACCATGCAAACTCATCTTGATGTTAGCTTGGAGCTTCAGAATAGAATAGAATAGAATAGAATAGAATAGAATAGAATAGAATAGAATTACAGAGTTGGAAGGGACCTTGGAGGTCTTCTAGTCCAACCCCCTGCTTAGGCAGGAAATCCTACACCACTTTAGACAAATGGTTATCCAACATTTTCTTAAAACCTTCCAGTATTGGAGCATTCACAGCTTCTGGAGGTAAGTTGTTTCACCAATTAATTGTTCTCACTGTCAGGAAATTTCTCCTTAGTTCTAAGTTGCTTGTCTCCATGATTAGTTTCCACCCATTGTTTCTTGTTCTACCCTCAGGTGCTTTGGAGAATGGATTGACTCCCTCTTCTTTGTGAATTGGCCAGGATAGGCACCGTGTTGCCAATGCAATATAGTTTGCCCCGAATTGATCTGAAACACACTTCTGACAGGGCCAGAATGTAACTTGGGCTCAAGATCCAGATCAAACATCTTACAGTTCCAAGATCAAAGCAAACACCGTTGGGACTTGGAGAAACACCAGAGGAGGAACAGAGGAGGACTTTGGATGCAGAATTTGGTTGGACAGGTGGAACACCTTATTCCTGAGATCTACTAGATTTGCAAAGAGTAAGAGTTGGCACATTTGGGAAACCCTTCACCAGGAATGTCCAATCTTGGCCACTTTGAGTCTTTCATCTGCCCCTCTATAACTGTCTGGTTTGGCTCTGCAACCCAACAAGGCAGACACAGACTTCGGAGGATCATTAGCCTGAGTGGCGTAGGAGGCTAATGCCTCCTACTAAGGCAGCATTTAACATCCAGCTGCCTGCAATTACACCGGTTCGAAACTCCCCAGGCTCAAGGTTGACTCAGCCTTCCATCCTTTCTAAGGTGGGTCAATTGAGGACCCAGTTTGTGGGGGCCATAAGCTGACTTTGTATAAATATACAAAAGTATGAAGGCTATTGCTTAGCGCATTGTAAGCCGCTCTGAGTCTCCGTAGAAGGGCGGCATATAAATCAAATTTTAAAAAAAAGAATTAGAACTGCAGAAAAAACAATGGCTACCAACTTGCCTTCCATGGAGGACCTGTATACTGCACGAGTCAGAAAGAGTGAAAGTATCTATAGACCCCTCACATCCTGGACTTAAACTGTTTCAACTCCTACCCTCAAAACGACGCTATAGAGCACTGCACACCAGAACAACTAGACACAAGGACAGTATTTTCCCGAATGCCATCACTCTGCTAAACAAATAATTCCCTCACTGTCAAGCTATTTACTAAGTCTGCACTACTATTATTCTTCTCATCCTTCCTAGTAACTGTCTCTTCCCACTTATGACTATAACCATGTTGCTTGTATCTTTACGATTTGTATTATTTTTATTGTTTCCTAGTATGATTTGATTGCTTATTAGTGTCCTATCCCTATCACTAAGTGTTGTATCTTATGATTCTTAATTAATGTATTTTATTTTTTCTTTGTATACACTGAGAACATATGCACCAAAGACAAATTCCTTGTTTGTCCAATCACACTTGGCCAATAAAGAATTCTATTCTATTTAAGACTTATGGACTTCAATGCCCAGAATTTCCTCAGCCAGCATGGGGAACTCTGGGTGTGGAAGTCCACAAGTCTTAAAGTGGCCAGGGGTGGACACCCTTGCCCCACACACGGAGAACTGGCATTTATATAGCCTGCCTAAACTCTGCTTATCTCCAGTTATGGACCAATTGAAGTTTCTTCTGGAGAGCGATGAAGATCAGACGCCAAACACGGAAAGTCCTGGTTGGATCTCCTGCTGTTCAACTCGTATTTAACTTTACCAAAGGTGAGTTTGCATAGGGAAATGAGAGCCGGTAGCATGCACAGGTGTCTCCTGCCATCGGCTCTTCTTATCCCTGAGCCAAGGGGGGGCTGATTAAAGCCCAGCCTCCCGGCAAAGGGCAGGGTGGGGTCAACAACCTACCCTTCAAAACGATCAAATATTGACTGAACTCAAAAAAGCAGGACTCGCACACAGAGTTAAGAGGCCATTTGTGGTTTCTTATCAGCATCTCGGCAATTTGTAAGGACAGCCACATCCAGAAGGAACAGTAAAACATCCTGGTTTAGGCCCACACCTGTGCAAAGATAGGATGTGCCTGTAGAGGTTTGTGTAATTCTGCCTGGACACACACACACACATACACAACACACACAACCTAGAGGCTCTGATCTGAAGGTGGAAGCTGTTCCCTCTTGTCAAATAACAGGAAATTGGTACAGGCAGTCCAATTTAGGGACCGTTCAAAGTTATAACAGCCTGAAAAAAATGTCTTGTGTTATGACCATTTTTTCACACTTATGACCATTACATCATACTGGAGTACCTCTATCAGGTTACCCCTAGTCCTTCTTTCCTCTAGATTAGGTAAAGGTAAAGGTTCCCCTTGCACATATGTGCTAATCGTTCCCGACTCTAGGGGGCGGTGCTCATCTCCGTTTCAAAGCCAAAGAGCCAGCGCTGTCCGAAGACGTCTCCGTGGTCATGTGGCCGGCATGACTCAATGCCAAAGGCGCACGGAACGCTGTTCCCTTCCCACCAAAGGTGGTCCCTATTTTCCTACTTGCATTTTTTACCTGCTTTCGAACTGCTAGGATGGCAGAAGCTGGGACAAGTCACGGGAGCTCCCCCCGTTATGTGGCACTTGGGATTCGAACTGCTGAACTGCTGACCTTTTGATTGACAAACTCAATGTCTTAACCACTGAGCCACCACATCCCTCCAAATTCTCTAGATTCTCCAAACACAATTCTTGCCACCGTTCTTTAATGATCTTAGTTGCTCTTCTTTGCACTTTTTCCATAGTCACAACATCTCTCTTTTTTTTGGTAATGGGGTGACCAAAACTGGATGCCGTATTTCCAGGTGTGGCCTTACTAAGGTTTTCTTAAAAAATGGTACTAATAAATCACGTGATTTTGATTTACCCGTAACATACGGGGAACATACATCCACTGTATGTTGCAGAAGAGAAAGCACAATCTGAGCCACACACAAAAAATCAGTCACAGCTTCCATTGCACCACCATACTTACCTGTTTAACATTTTGAACCACACCCTGTGGGCACTCCTGACTCACAACATTAAAAAAAAAATAATCCATGGCAGTTAGAAAGGTGGCAACCTTTGGAAAAGGAAGAAAGCAAATCTTTAAATGTGTGGGTTTGTGTGTGAATACGAGGATATTTCAGAAGAATTGCTGGGGTTTATTTATTTATTTTTTTAAAAATTTGTAAGCTGAGAAGCAGCCCGAGCCTCTCCTTCAAGTTGCACAATTGTGACCCTCAAAAATGGAGCCCAGCCCTACCTGAGAAGAACAAACAACTCAGCCAGTGGAGAGTTATTGTTGGAGTTGAGGACGATTGGATCAGCTGCCCTCTCTTCTCCAGATGGAACAAAAGCTAGATTATCCCTCAGAAAAACACAGCCTTGCAAGATTTGCAATCAGTTTTGGTCACCACAATGGAAAAAAGATGTTGAGGGCAGAGAAAAGCAACGAAGGTGATTAGGAGACTGGAGGCAAAATCGTACAAGGAGCAGTTGCGGGAGTTGGGTATGTCTAATTTAAAGAAAAGAAGGACTGGAGTGACATGGCGGCAGCCTTCCAATATTTGAGGTGCTGCCATAAAGAAAAGAGAGTCCATCTATTTTCCAAAGCACCAGAAGGCAGGAGAAGAAGGAATGGATGGAAACTTATCAAGGAGAGAAACAACCTAGAACTAAAGAGAACTTTCCCGAAAGAACAATTAACCAGTGGAACAACTTGGCTCCAGAAGTTGTGAATTCTCCAACACTGGAAGTTTTTAAGAAGAGAGCCGGTGTGGTCCTCCTGAGTTCCATTTTTGCTGGCAGAGGCACCTTCGTGGGCTGGTCCTTCACTGTTTCCAGGGTGTCCTTGCGGGCCAGATCTAAGCACTCTGAGGGCCAAATCCGACCCCTGGACCTTGAGTTTGACAACCGTGGTCCAAACGATCAACATTGGATAAATAGTTGTTGTTTTGACCAGAGTGATGCTATCCAAAACGGCCTATTACGTTTGAGAGAGCCAAGGCAGATCATGCGCTGCTAACAGTTGGTGAGAAATAGTGAAGCACCTGGACTTTGTTTGAGTTGATATAAAAAGAAGAGGAAGAAAAGCCAGAACAAGGGAGAACAGGATGCACACCTTGATCACAACAAACGGGGCATCGAGATTTGGGTCATATATCATAAGTATGCAAACAAGGTCATCCTAAGAGGACCTTTCATTATTCAGCACCATTTCCTTTAAAAAAAGAAAGAAAGAAAGAAAAGCCAGTGAACAGAGCTCCTGATCCAGTTCTACAGAGGAACTATTGAGTCTGTCATCTGCACCTCTATAACTGTCTGGTTTGGCTCTGCAACCCAACAAGACAGACTCCGACTTCAGAGGATAATTAGAACAGCAGAAAAAACAATGGCTACCAACCTACCTTCCGTTGAGGACCTGTCTACTGCAAGAGTCAAAAAGAGGGCTGGGAAAATATTTACAGACCCCTCACATCCTGGACATAAACCGTTTCAACTCCTACCCTCAAAACTACGCTATTGAGCACTGCACATCAGAACAACTAGACAAAAGGACAGTTTTTCCCCCGAATGCCATCAAACAACCAATTCCCACAACACTGTCAAACTAGTTACTAAGTCTGCACTACTATTAATTTTCTCATCGTTCTTACCACCCATCTCCTCCCACTTATGACTGTATGACTGTTACCTTGTTGCTGATATCTTTAAGATTTATATTGACGGTTTCCCTATGACTATCATTAAGCGTTGTACCTTATGATTCTTGACGAACGTATCTTTTCTTTTATGTACACTGAGAGTGTATGCACCAAGGACAAATTCCTTGTGTGTCCAATCACACTTGGCCAATAAAGAATTCTATTCTATTCTATTCTTAATATAGACCAGCTAATCTTTTGGGCTTCCTCTTTAAAGTTTAGTGCCCTCGGTCATGAAACATGGGAGTCTGGGAGAGGAGAAGGCTGGAGAGAAGTGATGCTCCTCAACTGATGGGAAGGACAAGAAGGCCTTCTCCTCTGGCTTGTGACCGGTGGATAGTTCAGATGTATTGTCTTTGCTTCAAATACTTGCATTATTGAACTTCCATCAAGAAACACAATCATTGCTTAATCTTAAATTTGCCCACCTAAGTTGGTATTCCAAAATTGATGGCAGCAAATGCCAATTTAGCAAGGTGTGCTATGGGGAACACCTCCCCCCCGTGTTTATCAGCTTTCAGTCTCCAGATCCTTAACTTCTTGGGGTGACCCCTGTTTGTAATCATTAAAAGGAGTAGCAATAGCCATAGCACTTAAATTAGAGTCAGCATATTGCCCCCAACAATTTGGGTCCTCATTTTACTCACCTCGGAAGTATGGAAGGCTGAGTCAACCTTGAGTTGGTGAGGGTTGAACTACTGGCAGTCAGCAGAATTAGCCTGCAATACTGCATTTTAACCATTGAGCCACCACAGCTCTTGTAGAAAGAGCTGTCCATCTGTCCGTCCATCCATCCATCCATCCACAACAATGTTCCTTGGTAACTTTAAGATGTGTGGACTTCAACTATCAAAATTCCCCAGCCAGTGAGGAAATCTATCTATCTATCTATCCTCTCTCTCCCTCTCCCCACTCTCTCTTTCCCTCTCCCTCCCCCTCTCTCTTTCTTCTATCTATCCTCTCTTTCCCTCTCCCTCCTTCTCTCTTCCATTATCTATCTATCTATCTATCTATCTATCTATCTATCTATCTATCTATCTATCTATCTATCTATCTATCTATCTATCTATCTATCTATCATCTATCTATCTATCTATCTATCTATCTATCTCTATCTATCTATCTATCTATCTATCTATCTCTATCTATCTATCTATCTATCTATCTATCTATCTATCTATCTATCTATCTATCTATCTATCTATCTATCTATCTATCTATCTATCTATCATCTATCTATCCTCTATCCTCTCTCTCATCCTACCCCACCCCACCTCACCCCATCTTATCATCCATCCCTGGGATGCTTTTCTGACCTCTTTATGGTATTCCTTTCATTGTGTCTACAAGGAAAATTGATTCTTCAGAAGGCATCTCTACTTGATTCAAGCTTCCTGGATGCAAGTGAAGCCCCTCACTCCCAAGTGGTTCCAGGAAGAACATTCCAGGTGCAAGTGAAGAACTTATCATGACCAGGAATGTTCTCCAAACTTTCCCCCAGCCCAGCCTCCCCCACCTCAACAGCAGCTGGCAAGAGCCAGACACGCTGCAATCCTTCCTTCCTTCCATGAAACAGGTCCAGTCCTGCCTGCCACCAGCAAGAATTTGGGCTTGGTTCAGGCACCATCAGTTGGACATGATTGAATCATAAAATCCTAGGCCTGGAAGAGACCTTGGAGGTCTTGTAGTCCAACCCCGAATAAATGGTTGATGGAGAAGTAAAGACTTGATGAAGAGAACCACATACATTTTTAATCTTCCTAATTGCATCCTGAGCTCATCTAGTTCCTCTCTGGGTGAACCCAACTCATTTACCCTCCTCTCTCTACTTCCTTCCTTCCTTCCCTCCTGCCTTTCTCTCTCTCTATCTCTCTCTGCCTTTCTCTCTGTCTGTTTCCGTCTCATTGTCTCTGTCTCTCTCTGTCTCTCTGTCTCTGTCCCCCTCTCTCTCTGCCTGTCTCTCTGTCTCTCTCTCTCTGTCTCTCTCTCTGTCTCTCTCTCTCTCTGTGTCTCTGTCTCTCTGTCTCTCTGTCTCTTTGTCTCTCTGTCTCTATCTCTGTCTCTGTCTCTATCTGTTTCTATCTCTCTCTTTGCCTCTTTCTGTCTGTCTCTCTGTCTCTGTCTCTTTGTCTCTGTCTCTGTCCCTCCCTCCCTCCTCCCCTCTCTCTGTCTCTCTCTGTGTCTCTCTGTCTCTGTGTCTCTGTCTCTGTTTGTCTCTGTCTCTCTCTTTGTCTCTCTCTGTCTCTCTCTCTCTGTGTATGTGTGTGTCAAATTAGCACGCGAAGCCACCCCCATAGATGCCCTGCCTCTTTCTTAGCAGAACAGTGTAAGTGTGGCATCATCTTCACTACTTAAATCTTCCTAATTAGGGACTTCCCCACCCCTTTTAAGATCCAGCGCTTGCAAATGGACTCTTGGCTGACCAGGAAGGCTCCGTTTTCAGGGTGCTGCTTTTGGGCATAACCCTGACCTTCTGGATGGCAGTGGAGGAAACCCTGGTTGCCTTAGCCACCCCCTAAAGCAGGAGCTTTCCCTTGCCCACCTGGCTCTGTGCAGGTGTCCCCTTGATGCTTTCAAATTTCCAGAGAAACACACTTAACCCTCCACGCAACCCAGGAACTGCAGCCTCTGTTTGGATTGTTGAAGCATAAACTATTCCGACATTGTTTAATGTGTAATCCAAACTGTGCTGGGCACTGCCCAATATGGAAATGTAGCTCTTTGGTAAACATCAGGAGGCCTTTCGGAGGAAAAAATTCTTCTGAAAAATCACCTGGTCTAACCACACTGAGTCATGGCTTTCTTTCTTTCTTTCTTTCTTTCTTTCTTTCTTTCTTTCTTTCTTTCTTTCTTTCTTTCTTTCTTTCTTTCTTTCTTTCTTTCTTTCTTCCTTCCTTCCTTCCTTCCTTCCTTCCTTCCTTCCTTTCCTTTCCTTTCCTTTCCTTTCCTTTCCTTTCCTTTCCTTTCCTTTCCTTTCCTTTCCTTTCCTTTCCTTTCCTTTCCTTTTCTTTCTTTCTTTCTTTCTTTCTACAATGGGGGTTCTTCTGCCCCAGGAAAGACCTCTTCATCTGGGCAGCCATGTCACAAGCTCTGCATTCTTGTTCTAAGTGGAGAATGAACAGATTCAATGATTTGATTGAGAAGCGGGAGATCTCATCGCCTTAACTGTGTTTGTTGAGGTGGTGGGATCTCAGATACTTTGCTTGAGTTGGCTCCACTTAAATGAAAGACACGGGGCCTCATTTCTCCGATGCTCTTCACCAGAACCTCAATCTTGCACACTGAGTGTGCAAGAGTGTTGGAAGGCCACGCCTTGATGCATACATCAAAAGCTCCTTTTGGGGAGAGGGCCTCCTATGGACCCCTCTTGGATGCAGCTTCTCAAGAGTCCTGAATTTATTTGCAGAGAGATTATTTTTGCCCATCCCAAGAATGATTGGAGATAGATCTATCATCCCCCACTTCTCTGGTGGGTCTCAGAGAGAACCATACAACTGTCATGCTCCCACTTACACGTTCTTTTAATGTGTGAGAAAGAGCTCGTGTCAATGAATGTATGGCATAGTTGCATTTGCATTTGCTTTTCACCATAGAAGTGGTGATTTTATCCTCGGTTGTTTAGAAGCATTGCTAAATGCTCATTATTAATTTTGGTGCCATGGTTTGATAACTTTTGATAACAATTGATTGATTGGTTCTTATACATCAGAAACCCTCTTGGCAAGGCTTTATCCTGAGAAGTTCACTGCCTGGTCTACAAAATGAAACCTTGGTGCTCCAAGGAAGTAATTTACTAAATCCCGGATCATTAGGCCATAATGGTAGGATCAAACTCTGGCTTTCAAATTTGTGAGCAATTTGTGTCACAAGGATTGTGCTGAACTCTATAAAGTGCTCAACTGCACCTGGATTAGACTCATTAACTAGCTTCAGGCATTGTTTTAACCCTCATTTGCTTAACTGTAATCTATTCACCATTGATGATGTATCCAAACAGATTAAACTACAAATCATAGTTTGCAGAGGATCCCAACTTGGGTGTACAGGGAAAAAGGAAGGACCTTGAAGGCAGGAGAAAAAAAACTGTTACCAAGGTTAACAGCTAGATAAGCAGGGATTGAGCCCAGGCCCAGGGCCCAGGGAGAAAACATCAGACAAGCCCTTCCAAGGTTCACACAGAACCAAAAATTCATCCAGACCTTTCACATTTTGTTCCTAAAGCTGTGCGTAACAATAATGGTAATCCTGACCTAGATGGCATGGCTTTCTTAACCAGGTCTACCACATGGGGTGACCCTGGGTTTGAGGAAAACAACCGCATGGTGGCTTCATATAGAAGATCCCTCCCATCTGCTCTGTGGGTTGCAGCCAATCTGGAAATTGATCTAGAGCAGGGGTCTGCAACCTTAAATACTCAAAGAGACATTTGGACCCGTTTCCCGCAGAAAAGAAAACACCGGGAGCCACAAACCCTGGGTGGGTGTGGCCAACTCAGTGTAACTCCCTTCCACCAGTCACATGACCCCCCTAGCCACGCCTATCCAGCTGGTCATTAGGGCAGAGAACCAGTTGTTAAAAAACATCGGGAACCACAAAATCATTTTGACATATCTCTCTCTCCCCTCCTTTCATCCTTCCCTCCCTCCCTCTCTCCCCTCACTTCTCCCCCCCTCTCTGTAGCTCTCTGTTTCTGCCCTGGCTGCTTCTCCATCCCCCACTGTCACCCTTACCTTCTCAGGCCAGGCGAGGAGTGACCGGGAGGGGAGGGCGAGGGGCAGGGCCAGACAGTGGTGGGATCACCTGACAGGGACCAAGAGTAGAGAGCCCAAAGAGCCACATGCAGCTCCAGAGCCGCAGGTTGCTGACCCTTGATCTAGAGATTGAGTTGACAGGTTGAAAACTGGTGAGCCATTCCAGAGATCTGGCCTTCAGTGTCAGCTTTGTTGATATCTTCCAGGTTTAGGTGGTGCCATAAATCTTTTAACGAACACACCACACCGTAACAGGGATTTGGAAAACCTAAACAGATTAAACTCTGTAGATTCATACTTTGGGATCCTTCCAAGACGTTTAGCAATTCAGAGAAAAGATGCCGAGTCATTATTTACCTTGAAGCTTTACTGGCAATTATAGTAGAAAGAGAAACAAAAGTTTATTTAGCACCCAAGTCTTGGGAGAGGCACGGGGGAAGTGACTTAGCTATGTGTTTTTCTACCAACAATGGCTTAGTCACAGTCAATTTCTTCCACACATAATTCCCAGCTTATTTCTACCAATCAATAGATGGTAACCCCTTCCAAGTGTTCAACCTGGATTGGCTCCAGGTTGGAAGATGATGGACGGTTATTACTTACTACTTGGCTACAAAAAGGACTGTCAAATCCTATGAAAGACCTTTTTGTCTCCTCTTCACCTATAATTCAAGGACCGAGGTTTGTGGTTATTGGGAGGGGGTCCATTTTACGTCAAATGGGCCAAGCTGTATCTCAGAATTGGCAGTATCTTCACCTCACTTCACTTGAAATATTTCACTTTCAAGAAATCTTCACTTTGGACACAGAGTTCAGATTTGGAAAAGAAAGCCAGGGTCTGGAAAACCCAAAACAAACTCAATTTTCAGATTTGAGCTTTCCATGAGGAATTAGACCAAGCTGTATCTCAGAATTGGCAGTAGGATTCAATTCAGCCAGAAATCTTCACTTTTGACACAGAGCTCAGCTTTGGAAAAGAAACACATATTCAACTTTGTACCAGACAGGTCTTCGTTAACTAAGCGTTTAAATGGACAGAAATATACATGGAAAAAACATAGATGTGAAGTTTCAGACAAAATATAGAATATAGAATGACGGAAGGGACCTTGGAGGTCCTCTAGTCCAACCCCCTGCTTAGGCAGGAAACCCTACACCACTTCAGACCAATGGTTATCCAACATCTTCTCCCCCCCACCCCAAGTTTTTTATTTTTTTTATTTTTTATAAAAATGTCAAATCAATGCACGAACAATGTGGCACCTGAGCACCATATATTCCAGTACAAACAAAACTGATCAGATTAAATATTGTTATTACATTCAATCAATTTATGAAATTCCCATAACAATACACATCTTTATTAGATTACAGTCTATTGTTATTCAATTAGTCTACCTATTTCTCATTATTACTTTCATTTTATCGAATGAAAAGGCAATGCATTATTATTCCCTTTATTTCTATCTCCTACTCTAGCTTTTAATCATATCACCCCTATATTAAAACACTTTTTCTTTCTTTCCTGTTTCCTGTTTCTTTCCTGATTATCCAACCTCTTCTTAAAAACTTCCAGTGTTGCAGAATTCACAACTTCTGGTGGCAAGTTGTTCTACGGATTTATTGCCCTCACTGTCAGGAAATTTCTCCTTAGTTTTAGGTTGTTTCTCTCCTTGATTAGTTTCCACCCATTGCTTCTTGTCCTACCCTCAGGTGCTTTGGAGAAGATTGGGGTCCTTCATTTTTGTCCAGGGACATCCCTGGGATAAGTCAAAAAAGTCAAAATGGAAGTTGTGACCTTGCAATGGGAGGACTTAAAAACAGACAGAGTTTTGTTTCCCTAATTGCAGAATCCATTTTGAATTCTGACACCCCCTGAAGACACCCCTGATTTTTAGGTTCTTCAGTCTGTTGGAGCACGCACCCCACCTTGGCTAATTCTGAAAAACCAGACAGGGGCAAACAAGAGTTAATAGTTGGGACATAGCAGGATGTAGGCGTGGAAGGCAAAATCGGAAAACATAGGTGGTGACAAAAAATCATTTCCATATTAATTCCATATTCCATTCCAAGGGATGCGGTGGCTCAGTAGCTAAGACACTGAGCTTGTTGATTGAAAGGTTGGCAATTTGAATCCCTAGTGCCGCATAACAGGGTGAGCTCCCATTAGTTGTCCCAGCTTCTGCAAGTAGAAAAATAGGCACTACCTTTGGTGAGAAGGGTACAGCATTCTGTGCGCCTTTGACAGTTAGCCATGCCAGCCACATGACCACGGAGACGTCTTCAGACAGCACTGGGTCTTCGGCTTTGAAACGGAGATGAGCACCGCCCCCTAGAGTCGGGAACGACTAGCACATACACACATACTTTAACTTTACCTTATTGTTGCAAACAAACTGCCTGGACCTTCTACGCCATCACTTAGAAATGAACTTGGCTTGAACGAAACAGCCTTAATCGCAATCAGCTGTCTTTCCCACTTTGCCTGGCACAATCATAACTCTTGTTCTAATCATTAACAAGGATTTTAAATCAAGAAACAGAGAGATGGAGATTAACACAGAGGAAAACATAGATCTCCAACTAATTTATTTCCTTAGTTTGCTTGCTTAAGATTCGAACGCTGAATAATTCCAGACTTCAGATCTTGCCTCATCTAAGTTGGAGGTTCTCTTTTCTGAAGACTACCAATCTAGGAATCTGTCGGCTGAGATATCAGCCATGGCAGGCACCAGAAAAGAGAAGAATTCACTTGATTTGCTTGTACATTTTCATGTGCCTCTTTTTCACAGCACTGCAGCTTGTTGAGAAGACATTGCTTGGTTGTCTTCTACAGTCTGAAGAACCACCTCCAGATCTGCCTGGTCTTCAAGACAGGTTAAAATTCTGTGTATGTCTGCTGATACCTCTTGATGTTTCTTTTTCAGTAAGGGTACATTTTAAAGCTCTGATTTTATGGATGAACAATCTCCTGCATTTTCTCATCCATGAAGATTCAAGGGCTTCAGATCTATTCCTACTTTTAAACCTTATGATCTTGACTTAGGGAGTCAACCAATACCTTCTTCCCCAGCAAAAGAAGAGAAACTTAGGGACCATGACTGAGAGTGAAGAGCAGATTTGGCTTCCTCCATCACCTGCTTCTCCATCCTTCAAAGCCTCCTGAAGCTTTGTGGATTGTCTGACAAACAGTTCTCAGAGCGGTACCTGCGACCTTGGATTAAGGCAGAGGTCTTCAAACTTGGCAGCTTTGTGGACTTCTTCAACTCACAACGTTGTGGACTTCTGGCTGGAGAATTCTGGGAGTTGAAGTCACCAAGTCTTAACGCTGTCAAGTTTGAAGACCTCTGGATTAAGGGAATACCTGGAGGTAAACTCTATGCATTTTTTTTCTATGCCTCTTCACAAGTCCTTGGAGGTCTGTTTGGTGGAAGAGCTGGCCAGCAGGTGGCAGATTTATCCCAAAAGAGGACAAAATGTGATATTAAAAACCACTAAAGATTTTAACATTTTAAACATTCTATTGGGAGGGAAGAAACCTACAAGAAGCCTGGTTAAAACTGGAGTCATTGAAGTTCTTCAACCATAAGATCATGATTGACTACTTCTCCTTCTCCTTCTCCTTCTCCTTCTCCTTCTCCTTCTCCTTCTCCTTCTCCTTCTCCTTCTCCTTCTCCTTCTCCTCCTTCTTCTCCTCCTCCTCCTCTTTGACAATGCAGCCTGGAGAATTCTGTGAGTTGAAGTCCAATACAACTTTAAGGTACCAAGTTTGAAAAACTCTGACTTCAAATGTAGACAACCTGTATGCTGGATCAAAATAATATAATTGGAGTGATTATGACTCCATGGTAATTTGGAGAGTCCAAGTACATAGCTATTTTTGCAGTGGTGATATCCAATTTTTTTTCCTACTGGTTCTGTGGGCGTGGCTTGGTGGGTGTGGCTTGGTGGGCATGGCAGGGGAAGGATATTGCAAAATCTCCATTCCCTCCCCACTCCTGGAGGAAGGATATTGCAAAATCTCCATTCCCTCCCCACTCTGGGGTCAGACAGAGGCCGGTTCTCCGAACTGCTAAAAATTTCCGCTACCAGTTCTCTAGAACCTGTCAGAACCTGATGGATTTTACCCCTGTATTTTTGGTATGATGAGTGTGCAAGTTGCTCTTTTGCTTTTTGGTTAAAAATGTCTTCTCACCTCGCACTTGCTATGTGGAACGCTCCTTTTGAGACCATTATGAATTCTCCTTAACACAACATAAAGATCTGCAAGTTGATTAAATGAGACTTTGTAAAGATTCCTTCACCCTGTAGGACCATTTTTGGAGTTCCATGTCAAGCTGTCCTGCTCCTTTTGCTCAATCTTTGGAGGAATTTGAACCCTGTGATTGCTCCGTGTTCTTTCCTCTTCCCTCCCCTGCCAAAGCTTTATGCAAAATTTCCCACAGAGAGCATTCTTCCAGGCCCAACAGGTTGAGGTACTAAATCATCTGTCATTTTTTCAGATAAAGGAAAAGAATAAATTGGGAGGGTGCAGGAAACCAGGGTGGGGGTTGGTGAAAGAAACAGCCTGAGAATTAGTTGGGAGATGAGGGACAATTGACATATGTTGTTCTTTAGGTGCCTGAGGCCCAGGGGTGAAATCCAGCAGGTTCTGACAGGTTCTGGAGAACCAGTAATGGAAATTTTGAGCAGTTCGGAGAACTGGCAAATACCACCTCTGGCTGGTCCCAGAGTGGGGTGGGAATGGAGATTTTGCAATATCCTTCCTCCAGGAGTGGGGTGGGAATGGAGATTTTACAATATCCTTCCCCTAGGAGTGGGGAGGGAATGGGGATTTTGCAATATCCTTCCTCCAAGAGTGGGAAGGCAATGGGGATTTTGCAGTATCCTTCCCCCAGGGGCGGGGAGGGAATGGGGATTTTGCAATATCCTTCCCCTGGAGTGGGGTGGGAATGGAGATTTTGCAGTATCCTTCCCTTGCCACACCCACCAAGCCACACCACATACGCCAAGCCAGGCCCACAGAACCAGTAGTAAAAAAAATTTGGATTTCACCACTGCTGAGACCATACCTTGGTCAAAAGAAGCGAGACAATGGGCAATCACAATGTAAAATGTGAAGAAAATTCAAAACATTCTTAAAGATCCATCTCATCCCGGGCACCCCCCCCCCCTTTTTTTTTTTGAATTATTACCATCTGGCAGACGGTACAGGACAATAAAAACAAGGACAAATAGACTGAAAAACACCTTCTGTCCCAGAGCAATAACTATATTGAATTCTACCGTATAGTGCAATATTAATGCACTATCAGAGGTTTCCAATTCAATTGTATAGAATATGAAGGATGTTTTTGTTTTATGTATAATGTACACTGACGATGGTATTTAATAAAATAAAAGGAGTAGTAAACAGGCTCCTTTTAGTAAAAGGAGCCTGTGTAGCGTAGAGGGCTAATGCCTCCTACTAAAGGCAGCAATTAACACCAGCTGCCTGTAATTTCTGTGAGTTCAATCCTCGCCAGGCTCAAGGTCGACTCAGCCTTCCATCCTTTCTAAGGTGGGTAAATTGAGGACCCAGTTTGTTGGGGGCAATAAGCTGACTTTGTATAAATATACAAAAGTATGAAGGCTATTGATTAACACATTGTAAGCCGCCCTGAGTCTCCGGAGAAGGGCGGCATATAAATCAAATAAAAAAAAAATTGTTGTTCGATGTGCAATGACAATAAACTAAACTAAACTAAATCTAAGCTTGTGGCATTCATTAACGTTCATAACGTATTTCGTAATATTCATTTGTCTGGCAATCCTTCCCTTTGGGTCTCCTGGCAATCACAAGCAGGCAAAGCAAAATTTAAATTCTCAGAAGGCTCTAGAACAGACCTTGAAGATTTGTGGACTTCAAACCTCAGAATTCCCCATGTTGAAGTTGAAGTCCACACTTCTTCAGGTCGTCAAGGTTACAAAACACTGTCTAGAGCTTTGGATGGGGTGTGCTTTGGGGCTTCGATATCTACCTCCGACTTGGCAGTAAGAAGCTCTTCCAAGGGAGAATAACCAACTTGGAGGACACAGATGCAGCTTTTCTCTCTCAAAGGCCTCAATAATCTGAAGCCTCATCTATATTTCCCTCCTCCAAACTCTTTTCTTTGTAATCTTGCAGGCTTGAGAAGAACGTGGTCACCAAGAATTTGGGAGGGCTTCCAACATTTCTCAGGGATGGGATGGAGGCACGCCTACTTAGAACTTTCCCCTCCATCTTGACCGCTTCTCAAGACAGAAGCCTACCTCACGTTTCCCCTCAGGAAATTCCTTTTCCCCTCTCTTATTGGCTGCTCCTTCTGTGTTGAAGGCTGTTCATTTCCCAGAAAGAGTCGGAGATAACATTCTTTTGAAAAAAAAAAGAAGAAGAAGAAGAAAAGAAATCACCCCTGTCATGGAAACAAAGCCAGAAGTCTGGTTCCTGCAGAAACATGTTCAGAAAGAAAATCTTGTGTTGTAATGGATGAGAAATAAAGGCTGAAAAAAAAAATCCTTAGGAGCTTCCTTAATTAACTTAGACCACAAATTTCTGCCTGTAGAACAGGCCACGAATGGCCAAAGACCAGAAGATGAGGACCAGTTCTCATCAGCCTTAGCTAGCAAGAAAATCTAAAATTTGAAACCCAAAACATCACAAGGATGTTGGGTGTCCTTGATATTTTCAAGGAGATGTACAAGAAAGAACGCATTTCATCCTAGAGAGGAATACAACAAAGAATGGCAGCCAACAATTGTGTATGTATTACAGTTGGTCCTCCATTTACAACCACCCATTTAGTGACCAGTTGGAGCTGCTTAGGAACCAGTTGGAGCTGCCTACAAGAGGTCCTCGCGCTTATGATTGTCACAACATATCCACAGTCCCGTGATTAAAATTTGGGTATTTGGCAGTTAGCATTTGGTGACCTGTGTCCTGGGGTCAGGAGTGACAAGCTAGGTCAAGGGAGGAAGCCGAATTTACTACACAACCTTATCATTGACTCAACAACTGAAAAGATTTGTTTAACAACTGTGACCAAAAAGAAGTCATGAAATTGGATGCAACTCATTTAACAATCACCTCGCTGAGCAGTGGAAATTCTGCTTCCAATTGTCGTCCTAGGTTGACTACTTATTTGTATACATGTATCACGATATTGATATATCGTGAATCACCACTTCCTGAGTCCATACCACATGCCAAGCGATAAACCATGTTTACAAGCTTTAATACAAACCATGTTTACAAGCTTTAATACAAAGTTTAATACAAGGGAGAACACAACAGAGGAAAGACAGAGTTGTAAGAAGGAGTTGTATTTTGAGCATCAAATGCCAGATGAAGATCACCATGAAGGCTGGTGGCATCTCAGAGGCCTACCTCATCCACTCTGGATGTCGAAGGCTAAATCCTTTGATTTAGAGTTCTTCTTAATTCAACCTTCTGCCTTTCCAGAATGACCATGTCTATTTCATCTCTCTTTGTCTTTCTGTGCGCCAAAAATGTTATTTTGCTGAAATCATGACTAACCCAGAGCTCTCAGCCTCCGTCTTTGGAAATCTTATCTCACACATTAAGCGACCCGAAAGAAGTGGCTTTTTTTTTTCTTTCTCTTTTTTTGGGCACCCAACGAAGCATGAAGCACATCCCAGGTGTTTCCTCCCTGGGGCTGAGATGGTGACCACAGGGGAGTTGAGAATCTTCTGCAAGAAGGAAAAAAAGACAGACAGATAGACAGACAGCCCCGTTCCTCCCCTCCCCCCAACCAGAAGACTCAGTTGCCAGCCAGCTCTGCATTTTGAAATCCCTGTGGGGCATCTCAGTCCTTTATTGTCAATTTTAAAAAAAGAAGAAGCAAGTTTTAGAGCAAGGGAGCAGCCTTCTCCTAGACCAGGGGTCTCCAACCTTGGCAACTTTAAGTCTTGTGGACTTCAACTCCCAGAATTCCTCAGCCAGCAAAGCTCGGCAACTTTAAGACTTACGTTTTTAAAAAAAATTTTAAATTCTTAAGTTTGTTTTCTTAAAATGTGGCCTTTTGGCTAACAAGCAAGATTAGACCTCTATTTGCACAGAAGAAAAATGGCGTCCTATCAATCCAAGAGAGCAAATCCCCTTTGGATGATAATTTGTGTGCGTTTGGAGAGGCTATTTCGTACCACAACAAGATTTAGGAGTGGACCCATGGATTCTCTGAAGTTTTATTGGTGCACTTCTATCTGTCAGAAGATGACTCCTGATTCATTTTGTTCCTTTGTTGTTGTTAGTTGCGAAGTCTTATCCAACCCATTGTGACCCCATGGACAACATTCCTCCAGGCCTTCCTGTTCTCTACCATTCCCTGGAGTCCATTGAAGCTCTCGCCAACTGCTTCAGTGACTCCATCCAGCCACCTCATTCTCTGCCGTCCCCTTCCTTCTTTTGCCCTCAATCCTTCCGAGCATTAGGCTCTTCTCCAGGGAGTCCTTCCTTCTCATTAGGTGGCCAAAGCATTTGAGTTTCCTCTTCAGGATCTGGCCTTCTAAAGAGCAGCCAGGGTTGATCTCCTCTAGGACTGACCGGTTTGTTCTCCTTGCAGTACAAGGGACTTCTCTATCTTCTCTAACTGGCCCCAACTCTGAGAAATGATCTCTCAGGCTGGTTTTTAGCGGAGATCCTAAATTCAGTATATACATGTGGATACGTAAAACACACGTTTTGTTTTCTATGACCCAGAGGCACTAAAGATCATGTACATCTTTTTGGGGCGATCCCAGCCTAAGATGCAGTGCAACCTTCTCACTTGGATCTTCTGAGATACCATCACCACCACCACCTCCTCCTCCTTCTCAGCTAGGACCATGTGTCGCACTGCAGCATCTTCCACATCAAACAGCACAGAATGAAAGGGAGGGAGGGAAACAAAACAAAACAAAAAAACTGTGGTTAGAGGATGTGACAACGTCACACCCCACAGCAGAAACCTGGTCTCTCCTTTTGTCGTGTGCGTTTTAAACAAATCTGAAACAGGCATGCTGACAGGGTGATATCACATAAAAGATATATCCCCCAAGCCCCCCCACAACGACAAGCTCAAGAGGGACCAGAGGGGGATTCCGCCCTGCCACAGACATGCATTGGCAAAAATGTGAGTTGTGAAGTCTTTTCGTTCTTCTTCTTCTTCTTCTTCTTCTTTTCATAACCTTGAGCAAATGCCACGGAAGCCGTTGGCAGCTGAACGGCAGAATGATACAAGAGATCTTGCTTGTTTCCCAAAATACTTTCCATGTTTACGGCACTGATGCTCCTATAGGGTAGGTCCTTCACGAGAAGAGAAGGTAAGGATGAGAAGATGTGGCTTCCTGTAGATCTCCTGAAGGAGATCCAAGGCAGGAGAACCTCACTAGGAGGTGGCTTCGATCTAGCACCTAGCACCTAGGAGGAGATCTGTAGCTTTCAGTTCTCCTCCACAAGAAAAGGGGAGACGGGTGAGATCGGCAGGTCCCATCAAAGCGGAGTAAAATCAAAGGCCCATTTTGCAGACAGAGGGGGACGAAAGAAATTCACGCACAAGATTTATACCTTGCACAGAGGCTTATACATTTCCCATTTATATAATAACAGCTGGGGCTTTTCCCCCCCACACTCCTCCATGCTTCTGAGAGAGTTAGTCACTACAGCTCAAGTGTCATGGAACAATTCACAATTGCAGCCTAGTTTTTTTTTTAAAACAAGAAAATGTGTGGCGTGTGGTGCTCAGCGCAAACACCTTTTCCATTTTGGATCAGGCCCCTGCTTTTTTTAAAAAAAAATTGAAATAATAAGGAAACGGGGAACGAGGTCTCCCTGACAGAGCTAGTGAACCCAAGTATGGTACATAAAACTATTTAGACATAGACTATTTTTCATAGAGCCTCTTAAGAACTTTTCTTTAGCCACAAGCTAAAGTAGCAGAGTTACTCAGACGTAATCCTCACAGATCTTCAAGGGGTAAGTAAGGTCTGAAGTAAGTTGCATAGACCTGGAACTTCAGTGTTCTTCCCAGGTGTTATGTAAAGGTAACAGTTCCCCCTTGCACATATGTGCTCATCGTTCCCGACTCTAGGGGGTGGTGCTCATCTCCGTTTCAAAGCCAAAGAGCCAGGGCTGTCTGAAGATGTCTCCGTGGTTATGTGGCTGGCATGACTTAATGCCAAAGGCGCACGGAACGCTGTTCCCTTCCCACCAAAGATGGTCCCTATTTTTCTACTTGCATTTTTTACGGGCTTTCGAACTGCTAGGTTGGCAGAAGCTGGGACAAGCAACGGGAGCTCATCCCATTACGCGGTGCTAGGGATTCGAACGGCTGAACTGCCAACCTTTTGATCGACAAACCCAGCGTCTTAGCCACTGAGCTACCACGTCCCTCAAAGGTGTCATGTACAGTATAGTAATTATGAATTAACTGACCTGATCAAGAAAAAAAAAATCATTCACCCATAGCAAATCAAACGAAGTGAAATGTACTTTTAAAAGCCTCGCTCGTGAATCACTCATACCTTAGTCAGCCTTCCATCTGGACTACTGCAATGTGCTTTATCTAGGCTGCCCTTGAAAACCACCTGGAAACTTTAACTGGTCCAGGATGCCACCGTGCACAGAATAATGGGGACCCCCTATATTTGTCCACATAACTTCCCTGTTGCTTAAGGTGCATTGGGTACCAGGTGCAAGACCAAAGGACATCTAGCTATCCTACCACTCCTTCTCCTTTCCCTTAAATATCGCCATCTTATGTGAGCTAGGAAATGTGTCTTCTCCATAGCAGACGCTGCCCTGTGGAACTCCCTCCCTCATGAAATTCGGCAGGCCTCTCCCTTCCTAGACTTCAGTAAAGGTCTGAAGATCTCAGTTGGAAGATTAGTCAATAAGGAAGACAAATAAACAAATACCAATTAGATGAGAATTTTGACTTGATGCCGAGATTTTTGCTGCTTTTAATGTCTTATTGTGTTTAAAGCTTTCTTGTTTTAATACAATTTTGTATGGCGTTTTAATTTTGGATTGGGAGCTGCCCAGAGCTGGTTCTGAGATGAATGGCTATATACATATTTAAATTAAATAAAATAAACATAAAGCGAAACACATTATAACAGCAGTAACTGCGGTAATATCAAAACTATAAAGCCAACGTGACTTTATTTGAAAGTCACTATAACGTGAGCAGAAATTCGAAGAATTTTCCTGTTTGAGATATCAGGAATGAATGGTCCGATGGAAAAGCCGATTGTCTTCATCTGAAATCAGAGTTCAACCTTTGTTGCTGAATAGTTGCTAGTTGCAGAGCTTCAAAAACTGGACAGCAGACAATAGATTTAAACAGAAAGCAGAATAATCTCCAAGTATAACCTTTGAACTCTGGTGCTGGAGAAAACTCCTGCAAATTCCTTCGGACTGCAAGGTGATCCAACCGGCCAATCCTAGAGGAGATCAACCCTGACTGCTCTTTAGAAGGCCAGATCCTGAAGAGGAAATTCAAATATTTTGGCCACCTAATGAGAAGGAAGGATTCCCTGGAGAAGAGCCTAATGCTGGGAAAGATTGAGGGCAAAAGAAGAAGGGAACCGCAGAAAATGAGGTGGCTGGATGGAGTCCCTGAAGCCATAGTGGTGAACTTAGAATAGAATAGAATATAGAATAGAATAGAATTCTTTATTGGCCAAGTGTGATTGGACACACAAGGAATTTGTCTTGGTGCATAAGCTCTCAGTGTGCATAAAAGAAAAGATACATTCAGCAAGCATCATAAGATACAACACTTAATAATAGTCATAGGGAACAAATAAGCAATCCGGAAACAATATTAGTATAAATCATAAGGACACAAGCAACAAAATTACAGTCATAAGTGGAAGGAGATGGGTGGTTGGAACAATGAGAAGATTAATTGTAATGCAGATTTAATAACTATTTGACAGTGTTGAGGGGATTATTTGTTTAGCAGAGTGATGGCGTTTGGGGAAAAACCGTCCTTGTGTCTAGTTGTTCTGGTGTGCAGTGCTCTATAGCGTTTTTGAGGGTAGGAGTTGAAATAGTTTATGTCCAGGATGTGAGGGGTTTGTAACTATTTTCACAACCCTCTTTTTGACTATAACTTAAATGGTCTCCGGGGGATGGGAGAGGACAGGAAGGCCTGGAAGAACGTTGACCATGGAGTCGCGATGGGTTGGACATGACTTTGCAACTAATAACAATAACCTATAGAAAATAAGTTGCTTGGAGCATCTCTGGAAATTTAACTTTGCCCTGCAATGCAATAATTATAAACAGATAGATGTTCTAACTCTGATTACTGGTTGAATGGAAATTTTTTAAATAATAATAATAAAAAAATGGGACAGCAATATGTGAATTACCAGTCCCAATTGTGGAAAAATTCCTCTTCAAATTGCATAGCTTGCTGGGTCGATGAGCCAACTATGGTTTGAGAGAAGGTGCGGACATGATCGGAGCAACTGCAGTTGAGCATTTTTCAAATGTCAGCCACGCAAAAGTGATTTGCTTATTCAGAAGACAATCCGGTTGAATTTAGTGGATCTTCCTCTCAAGCAAATGATAAAACGTTGCTACCTTATAATTAGTATTAATCTTCTCATCATTCCCACCAGCCATCTCCTTCCACTTAGGACTGTATGACTGTAATTTTGTTGCTTGTATCCTTACGATTTATATTGATATTGTTTCCTGATTGCTTATTTGTACCCTATGACTATCATTAAGTGTTGTACCTTATGATTCTTGATGAACGTATCTTTTCTTTTATGTACTCTGAGAGCGTATGCACCAAAGACCTTGTGTGTCCAATCACACTTGGCCAATAAAGAATTCTGTTCTGTTCTGTTCTATTCTATTCTATTCTATTCTATTCTATTCTATTCTATTCTATTCTATTCTATTCTATTCTATTCTATTCTATTCTATTCTATTCTATTCTGCCCATGATGAACACTTCTCTTGACATTAGAAGATGTTACCTACTTGGCTAATGAAACATCTGCATGAAAAGAACCAAGACCAGAGACCATTAAGGACACATTTGGAAATCCTTAACTTCAACTAGATGGGTCCTCTCTAATCATTCTCTTCATTGCTTTCTTTGGGCTTTCTTTTCTGGCATGGATTTCATACACTCCCCATCTGGCTGGTGGTATGACCTGCATCCATGCCACAGGACAGGTGGTGCTACAAGGATGATTCAAATGGAAAACTGGTTTATGGAAAGATCATGGTTGTCCCAAGGGTGCTTTTTCCAAGAGGCAACTTTTTCCTTGAAGACGTTTCACTTCTCGGAGCTGAAGAAGTTTCTTGGATGAGAAGCGAAACATCTTCAAGGAAAAACAACTCCCTGTTGCCTTTTGAAAAAGCACCTTTGGGACAACCATGGCTCAAATTGGTAATCTGGTTCCAGCAAGGTCTTCAGATGCAGCATTCTTGGAGAAGAATGACTGACTCCAAGTTGTACTTATGGACTTTGGAGAGGCATTGATTTGTTAGCTGGAGGATAGTAATTTGGAGTAGGCAGATTAAAGTGGTGCAGAGAATTTCAAGGCCTCGACTCTCAGATGTCTACAGAGATTTTCTGTCATCCAAGTCATGGTTGTCCCAAAGGTGCTTTTTCCAAGAGGCAACTGGACTGTCTGGTTTTTCTTTGAAGCCATTTCGCTCCTCATATCCAAGGAGCTTCTTCAGCTCTGACTGGATGGTGGGGAAGGGAAGGATTGATACTCCTGGCAGATAGCTGGTCATTGAGGCCACCTGGAGGTTTATCTCTGTCCTCAGGTTCTGTTGTGATCCACCAGCAGTCTGCAGAGCTGGCATGGATTCGGACAGTGAGGAGGCTGGGGAGGAACATGGGCCAGTCCTGGAGTCAGGGGAAGGCCCGGATGAGGGCTCTGCATTGGAGGCAGAGATGGGGCCAGGGCCATCTAGGAGTGATGCATGGACTCCGGAGCCTCCAGAGTTGAACATCAGAGAGGCAGAGGAACAGGAGGAGCCTGTTCCTACTGCGCGCATGCACAGAGCTGCCAGAAGGCAATAACAATTAAAACTAAAGGGATATCTCAGGAGTAAGGCCAGGAGATGATTGGCCCCTCCCTTAAGGCAACATTGTTAATTCTGTTCCCAGTCAGCATCTCTGTTTAATTCTGGACTCTGTGTGGCTTTGCCAAATATGTATTTGGCAGCGTGTCAAGGGAGATAAAGATTGGTGATTATCCCGAAGGACTTCTCCTGAAGGACTTTTTGCAACTAATTGGGACTCAGCTGTGAATTAATGTAATTCACAGCTGTTGCAATAAAAGAAGGTTTTGGGACTACTCGTGTGTTTTAATGACTCAGGAAGCCGAGGTCAGAACAGTGTCACCTGAGTGGTGCAAATTGGTGTGGAGCCTTCTTGGAACCTTTGAAAGGACTGTTGTAGATTGGAGATACATGAGGTGGTATCCCTCCCACTCTGTTGAGAGAGGGCTGTTCAATTTTGACATAGGTGGCCTCAACTCTCAGAGTGTTTTCATGCTGAGCCTCTCTTGGATGTGCGTTTCCGGAGCCCTTCGCTGGTGGATCAGGGGGAAGGCTCAGAACCCAGGTCTGAAAAACTTAAAACAGTGATACTGAGAGACGAAACAGCAAGGTGGCTGATCATGCCCATCTCCGCTCCAGCACAGCCGCCTTGGGGACACCAAGACCCCCCCATGGGGATAGATGAGTTAACTGAAACTTTGCACACCAGCTGCTCACCAATGACTAGGCCAGCAGGATTTTCAAAACTTGTTTTTTTTTAAAAAAATAGAAAATAGAATAGAATAAAATAAAATAATCATATCAGTGTGAATGTGGGTTACCAGGGCAAGGAGAACTTCACAAGAATGAGGCCGGATCAGCTCGGCATTGCCAAGTTCACACCTTTGTACTTATCCGTTTGGCTTTCACTAAGCAAAGTATCCTTTTCCCCAGAGAGCACCAGAACCTGTGTCAATTTCGCAAGCGGGCCCTGTGGCTGCCCTCCTGTGAACACGACTCGACAAGCTCAGAGCTGTGCAATATTGACACTGCCAGGGCATCTGGACAGGGTGCCAAATTGAGGGCCCCAGGCTCACGAATGAGGTGATAGGGCAATTGACAAGCGAATAAACAAACCTGATCTTTGGCTGGTTGACTTAGCTCTTAAGTTGGCAACACCAATGCTGTGAGGCAGGAGGGGTTTCCCACAGATTCAGCCTGTTACCCAACCTCACACTTGCCAACTAGGGAGAAGGTCTAGAGGAGGTCAGAGAGAGATTTGTTTCCCAGGTCTCCTTCTAAAATGGAGCTTTGGAGATTTTCTGTTCTCCTTAACCTCTTATCCCAGAACAACTGTTCTATCTTTGGGGGTGGGCGTTCAAGACAATCAACTCTCAACAGTGACTAGCTATGACAGCAAAATAGAACCTCAAATTTCAGGTTATAGAAACAGAACCTCGAGTTTCAGGTTCTAGATTCAGGGAGAGAAACGATGGCCAGCAGCTTGGTCTTTGAGACATGTAGGTGATCTGCTGGGAAACATAGCTGGAAGCAGGATGCTGGATTGGAGAGGCTTTAGTGTGGAATCAGTATCCACTGGATGGATGTAATATGGATGTTCTCCAGATGTTCTTCAAAACAGCTTTCAAGTAGGCCCAAGAAGACAGCATTCTCCCTCCTGATGCTGTATGCATTTCTCTCTATCGGCCTCTTTGCATTTATGCTATCAAGTTTTCTCTTAAAATTAGCCCTAGCCATAACTGCTCCATCTTTCCAGTTGGCTCTGTAAAAGGAAGGAAGAAGTGATAAGCTGGCCAACAGCTGTTTCCTCCAACTACTCACTATCAATACTTTGCTATCTTCTAGTTCACTCAAGCTTGTCTTCCTGATACTTTTCTCTGATGTTTGCCTGTTCCCCATCACATTCATCTCCAGCTGGTTTGGCTTGGTCTGGAGTTCTGGTTCCTAGATCTGAGAAAGAGTTTCATATCTTGGACTTCCTCCTACTGTTTTCCATTTCTCTCCTTCTACAATCCTATGGCTCCTTGCTTGTTTAGTCCACTTCTCTGGGCCAAGTTTCTTTTATCAAATATCTGAATAATGTCCCAATCTTATTATTGTAAATACGATTCACATGATTTAATCGTTTTGCTCCTGGCAATGATTGGGCCTTAATGTCATGTCCATGTTGAGTTGAGTTGGACTTTTAGTAACCTCCTTGTATACAGCAATGCCATTTTCTTGAACACAATCCCATAGTAATTTGTTCTTCTTCTTCATAGATTCTGAATGCTCTCCAATCTCCTGCGGGCCTCCCTTTCAACTATTTAACACTTCCATCTGGCATTGTCCACCCCCTAAATGGGGGTCAGAAGGTGACATTAAGCCATAAAAGTAACTCATTTGGCCTTGGGCTAACCATGTTGAAGAACTAAGTGAATTGTTATTTTTTCCCCTCAATATGCAGCAGTTCAACAAACTATGGTTTTGCATATTTTATGAATCCAGCTAGTATTTACCAACCTCTGAACCTGGTGTAGCATCATAGACCTTGTATGTTTCTGTGCTTATCAGAGGTATCCACAATATATGGTCAATATAGGTGAAGAGTAATGTCAAGTTTGGAGTCTACCAACCCATGTTGCTCTTCAAAAAGTTCTGGAGGAATAAAGTCAACTCCGGAGGTCTTCTCCTTCATGAGTTGACCAAAGTGGAACTTAATTTCAGGCAAGATATTGGGAGCCACTCAGGTAAGTCCTCCATCTCTTTCACTGAAGTCTCAGTGGAGGGATCTTTGTACATCCTCTGAAAATGTAACTCCAAGGTTTCAGGAGGATATGGTCAAATAAAGTGATGGGGCAATTGAAGCACCATTTGCTTTTTATGGATGATGGATTAACACACACACACACACACACACATATATATGATATATATAGACCAGGTGTCTCAATAGAAAAACACTTAATCTCTCCCTTGGCTCAAGCTGATGAAGGGAGGAGAACTTGTGGCTCAGAGGTTAATACAGCTGCCTAACATGCAGGCAATCCAAGTTTAAATCCAAGTAAGGGTATGGCTAGCTGATGAGAGTTAAATAGCTTGAAATAGATCTATACTAGTCTCCCTTTATTTCTTTATCAGCGAAATATAAATTTGGTATACAAATGGTTTGTCGTAAATGCAACTGCTTGAGGGCTCCTGGATTGGAGCTGAAAGGCAAAAGGGATGCAGTATGCTCCCTCCCACATGTTGGGGTAGACCATATATAAATAATATGGGTAATGCAAGGGAAGGTGTGAGAAAGCATTTTACGCAATTCCTTTTTAATTTTGTTTTTTTTTAAAAAATTATTATTTTAGTTGCGAGCCAAGATCTCCAACTGGCTGGCTAATAAAACACTCGGATTAAGTTTTACGATAGTTATTCTTTGCGAGTGTGTGTGTGTGTGTATGAAAGAGAGAGAGAGAGTGTGTGTTTGTTTCTTTATCTAGCAAAACGTTTGCTTTTCAAGGCCTTCTACAAACAGGAAAAGATTTCCATTGTGGCTTCTCAAAAGCTCATTATTTTAATGTTATTGTGCGCAATTATATTGGAGAACCAAGTGGGGGGGGGGAAGAGAGGGAGGGCGGGGAAGAGGGAGAAGAAACACAACGGTTTGCGTTCATTTGCACAGCAAAAAATAAATAAAACAGATAGGTCCTCACCTGCCAAAGTCTTGGGTGTGAAGTCCGAACTCTGAGCTTCAAACAGAGTCAGCCATGCAAAGCCTCTTAGGATGACAGTTGTGTGCTTCCAAAGGGAAGTTGGCTTGAGGAGCATTGGGTGAGATTGGTGTGAAATAAGTCCCTTTAAAAAAAAAACAATTTAGAAGGAGCTTAGAGATGCCAATGGAAAGTTGGCAGATTTCACCAAAGGGGACTCGGCTGGGTTTTGCAAAGGACGGCTGCCAACTCTCTGCTCCTTGGAAAGGCGGGGACAATGGAGTCCTTCGTGCTCTCTGAGCATAGCTGTTTTTTTGTAGACGTTTCACGACCCAGCTAGGTAACATGATCAGTGCTAGATGGGGGTGGGTTTTGTGGAAAGGAGGAGGAGGAAGAGGACTCTGAGTGTGTTGTTTTCTTCCAGGCATTTCTTTACCCAACTAGGGAACATCATCAGTGGTAGAAGGGAGTGGGGATTTGTGAAAAGGAGGAGGAGGAGGAGGAGGAGGAGGAGGAAGAGGAGGAGGAAGACTCTGAGATTAGTTGTTTACTTGGAGACATTTCATTAACCCACTGCGTAACGTCATCAGTGCCGCAGAATGGATAAGTCAATGAATTAAATCACCGACACTCTCTAGTTTTAAAGATAGAGAGCTCAAGTAAATTGGCTTCATGTCTATAAATTTACATCATCCGGGAATGTCAGGGTAATGCCCCCATGGCTGGTGTAATATCACATTCGTCATAATTGGAAGGTTGTCCGAAGATTTAAGGCTGGTTTTGAAAGCATTTACATCCAGTTAATTATTTAGAGCTTGCTTTTTTTTTTAAATTAAAAGAATAATAATACAGAGCTTTTCCCCACCCTGATCCTGGAAAGCCTTGTTTGCACTTTAATTCCCAGGATGTCATTTATTGATTTATTGATTCAATTTCTACCACCACCTGTCTCCCACAAAGGACTCAATTAAACCAATTAAAAACACGATAAAAAATTAAAAAATTCCCAGAGGATGCCAGGCTCACATTGCAAACAACCACACTGTTCAGTGTTTTTCAAATTTGGCAAGTGGACTAAATTTCATGGCTGGCTGGGGAATTCTGGGAGTTGAAGTCTGCCTCTCTTACACTTGCCAGGTTTGAAAAAAAAAATGCTGATTTTTTTCAAAAACGTCATAAAAAAAAACACAACAAAGAATGTTCTTCCTGCGCCAACTCGGAAAGCTCAAACTGCCCAAGGAGCTGCTGATTCAGTTCTATAGAGGAATTATTGAGTCGGTCATCTGCACCTCTATAATTGTCTGGTTTGGCTCTGCAACCCAACAAGACAGACTCCAACTTCAGAGGATCATTAGAACTGCAGAAAAAACAATGGCTGCCAACCTGCCTTCCATGGAGGACCTGTATACTGCACGAGTCAAAAAGAGGGCTGGGAAAATATCTACAGACCCCTCGCATCCTGGACATAAACTGTTTCAACTCCTACCCTCAAAATGACACTATAGAGCACCGCACACCAGAACAACTAGACACAAGGACAGTTTTTTCCCAAATGCCATCACTCTGCTAAACAAATAATCCCCTCAACACTGTCCTACTATTCACATTAGGCTGCATTACTATTAATCTTCTCATCGTTCCTATCACCCATCTCCTCCCACTTGTGACTGCATGACTGTAACCTTGTTGCTGGTATCCTTAAGATTTATATTGACTGTTTCCTAATATGATTTGATTGCTTATTTGTACCCTATGACTATCATTAAGTGTTGTACTTTATGATTCTTGATGAATGTATCTTTTCTTTTATGTACACTGAGAGCGTATGCACCAAGACAAATTCCTTGTGTGTCCAATCATACTTGGCAAATAAAGAATTCTATTCTATTCTATTCTATTCTATTCTATTCTATTCTATTCTATTCTATTCTATTCTATTCTATTCTATTCTATTCTATTCTATTCTATTCTATTCTATTCTACTCTACTCTACTCTACTCTACTCTACTCTACTCTACTCTACTCTACTCTACTCTACTCTTCTACTCTACTCTACTCTACTCTACCCTACCCTACCCTACCCTACCCTACCCTACCCTACCCTACCCTACTCTACTCTACTCTATTTAAATGAAGCATCTTTGCAGCACTAAAGAGGGAACTAATGCTCTTATTTTTCTAGCTTCTGCAGCTGAGCAGCCTCTGCCTTCCCGCCCCTACCAAGGAGTCCGGGTTAAAGAGCCGGTGAAAGAGTTACTGAAGAGGAAACGGGGCAGTGCTCAAAATGCCAAAGTTGCTCCTGAAAGCATGGCGGTAAGAGACAGCCGGGCAGAAGGCTGGGCATCTTTCTATCTACTGCTTCATCCTTGCCCTTCCACGATCCCTCCTGGGGCAGGATCCCTCAAGCTTGTCACGAGCCACTTCTGTTAGAGCAGTGTCTCTTAAGCTTGTCAACTTTTAGATATGTCGAGTTCAACTCCCAGATTCCCCCAACCAGCATGTTTTAAGATATGTGGACCTCAACTCCCAGAATCCCCAGCCACCATGGTTTAAGATGTGTGGACTTCAACTCCCAGAATCCCCCATTCAGTTGTCTGGGGAATTCTGGGAATTGAAGTCCACACAGCTTCAAGTGACCAATTTTGAAAAAAAAACCCCACTGCTTTAGAATGATGAGCTACATCGCTTGGCCCTAACCACCTCTGACATTAAAACCAGATGTGGCCACATCAGTAACAGTGATGAAAATTGATTTTGGTCCAGGGTGTGAAGAGTTTTCCACCTTCCTCGAACACATTTCTTTCCTTCTGACCCTTCAGTCTTGACACAGAGTTGCCGTTTGAGCATTACTGATAGTTTCCTAGTCAGCTCTGAGTAATTCCTCTCTTTGTGGTTTATTGCTCTTAAATAATACCAACCTCTAATTTTTCCTTTAGGTGTTTTTCCCCCACCAGTCGCTTCCATCTTACTCGCCCACTGGTAAGAGTTTCAGGTTTTTTTGGGGGTGTTGGTGGCTTTTTCTCCTCCCCAAAAGCACATCTTTCCTCGATCTCCATCTTCGGTTCAGCTTCACCTTTTCCCTTTCTCTCTTTCCGTGAAGGTCAAGTTTACTCCGAGACAGATTTGGTCACCTCGTCGCTGCCCCTGATGGAGGAAGGAGCCCTTTATTCGGGGTGGTTGACTCAGCCACCCCCGGCCACATTGCAACCTCTGACCCAGTGGACCACATCCCCGGAGTACGTGTCTCACGAAGCGGTCAGCTGCCCTTACACCGCCGACATGTTTGTTCAGCCGGTCTGCCCCAGTTACACACTCGTGGGGACATCCTCGGTGCTGACCTACACTTCCCAGCCACTGATCACAAACTTTGCGGTGAGTTTGATAATGGGACCAGTGGTGAAATCCAATTTTTTTTTTACTACCAGTTCTGTGGGCATGGCTTGTGGGCATGGTGTGGCTTGGTGGGCGTGGCAGGGGAAGGATACTGCAAAATCTCATTCCCTCCCCACTCCTGCAGGAAGGATATTGCAAAATCCCCATTCCCTCCCCACTCTGGGGCCAGCCAGAAGTGATATCTGCCGGTTCTCTGAACTACTCAAAATTTCTGCTATCGGTTCTCCAGAACCTGTCAGAACCTGCTGGATTCCACCCGTGTATGGGACCCTCTGTGTGATCATTTGCTTTTTTCTTTCTACTGTGGGGTGGGAGGCAGGGTGGAAATCTTCCAAAGTTTGCTGGATGTTTCCCTTCTCTTTGAGTACCACGGACATGGTCTCCCAGCCACACAAGGCCTTCCATATCAATAGAAATAGCACTTAGACTTATATACCGCTTCACAGTGCTTTTACAGCCCTCTCTAAGCCGTTTACAGAATCAGCCTTTTGCCCCCAACAATCTGGGTCCTCATTTTATCCACCTCGGAAGGATGGAAGGCTGAGTCAACCTTGAGCTGGTGAGACTCGAACTGCCAAATTGCAGGCAGCCAGCAGGCAGCAAAATTAGCAGCAGTACTGCATTCTAACTACTGTGCCATCATGGCCCTTCTTTCTTTCTTTCTTTCTTTCTTTCTTTCTTTCTTTCTTTCTTTCTTTCTTTCTTTCTTTCTTTCTTTCTTTCTTTCTTTCCTTCCTTCCTTCCTTCCTTCCTTCCTTCCTTCCTTCCTTCCTCCCTCCCTCCCTCCCTCCCTCCCTCCCTCCCTCCCTCCCTCCCTCTCTCCCTTCTCTTCTTTCTTTCTTTCTTTCTTTCTTTCTTTCTTTCTTTCTTTCTTTCTTTCTTTCTTTCTTTCTTTCTTTCTTTCTTTCCTTCTTTCCTTCCTTCCTTCCTTCCTTCCTTCCTTCCTTCCTTCCTTCCTTCCTTCCTTCTTTCTTTCTTTCTTTCTTTCTTTTTCTTTTCTTCCTTCCTTCCTTCCTTCCTTCCTTCCTTCGTTCCTCCCTCCCCCCCCCTCCCCTCCTTCTTTCCTTCCTTCCTACTTAGCACTAGACCTTATAAACCACTTGGTAAGGCCACACTTGGAATCCTGCATCCAGTTTTGGTCTCTACGATGTAAAAAAGATGTTGAGACTATGGAAAGAGTGCAGAGAAGAGCAACGAAGATGATGAGGGGACTGGAGGCTAAAACATATGAAGAACGGTTGCAGGAACTGGGGATGTCTAGTTTGATGAAGAGAAGGACTAGGGGAGACATGATAGCATTGTTCCAATATCTCAGGGGCTGCCACAAAGAAGAGGGAGTCAAGCTATTCTCCAAAGCACCTGAGGGCAGGACAAGAAGCAATGGGTGGAAACTAATCAAGGAGAGAAGCAATTTAGAACTAAGGAGGAATTTCCTGACAGTGAGAACAATTAATCAGTGGAACAACTTGCCTCCAGAAGTTGTGAATGCTCCAACACTGGAAGTTTTTAAGAAGATGTTGGATAACCATTTGTCTGAAGTGGTGTAGGGTTTCCTGCCTGGGCAAGGGGTTGGACTAGAAGACCTCAAAGGTCCCTTCCAACTCTGGTATTCTATTCTATTCTATTGTGTTATTTGCAATTTGGCTGCCCAGAGAGTTTCCTCAAGAACATTTGCACATGGTCAGTGAGCCTTAGTCAAAATTGCAACTAGGCCAAATACCAGCAAGGGGAATTCATTATCCCGGGGTGTGGAAACACCCCTAGGAAATATGCAATGAGCCTTCTGCAAAGATTTGAGCAGCTGGTCAATATTTAACATCAAGATTCTCAGAGGACCAGGGCGAGTGGGATGTTTCTGGATGCAAATTTTCTCAGCTAGGGATTGTAGCCCCCAGGTGGGTGACCGAAGGATGGGCGTTTGGGTGAGAAAGGAAAGCATCCTTTCGTGATTATTGTTTCCAGGGCAGGAAAAAAAATGTATGAAAGAATGGAAAAGAGAAGTCACACCATTGTCAGGTTTCGGTCCTAAGTGGGTCAAACAAAGAGCTTCACCGTTCCAATTCCCAGCTTGGGCATTAATTGTAATTAAAGACTGCCATAAATTGCATTGTTCTGTCTCGGGACTCAGAATATTAAGTATCACATTTGAATATCTGCAGGGAAAACCCGGGTGATATATTTCAAATTTTCTCCTTGTGAATCACCGCCACAATTGTGCTGTATTTTGCAGCTGGATCTCAAGTGCAATTATAGAGTTGGAAGGGAACTTGGAAGTCTTCTAGTCCAAAGGTCACCAACTGGTGGTCCATGGACCACTGGTGGTCTGCGAGAAAATTTTGGTGGTCCGCAGGAAAACTATTTGCATTTTTTTTACATTGCACTAAATCCGGGGTCCTCAAACTACGGCCCCTGAGACGTATATGTGCAATGAACGTTTGTTCATTTGCTTCAGAGAGTCTCCAGATCTGCTGGACTGAGAGAGTCCACCATAGATCCAGAGTGAAGCCTGGATCTTCTTGGATCAGAGCCTCAGTTTCTGGGGAGAAAGACTGACCCACATGTTCTTTTGTCCCACAGGCTCGATCGGCCACAAGCCCAGCTGTGGTGCCTCATCTGGATGTGATGGATCAGCAAGCTCCCCTGAGTTACTTCCCCTGGACTCAGCCCATCCCAACTCTACCGGCCACTTCTTTGCAATACCAGCCAGCTTCGATGGCCCTCTCTGCTCCCCAGTTTGTCCCCCTCCCCATTTCGGGAGCTGACCCACTCCCCCAAGTATTAGAAGACACCAGGAAGGAGATGGCCCCTCTGACACTCGACAAACTTCTGCAGGACGACACAAACGACACGTACGATTTAAACAACAGCCTGCCGGTTGAAGGACTCTGAGACTGGATTCTTAGCCAAGAGAGATCCTCAAATTTCTATGGTTCCATTCCTTCCTTTTCTCCTCTTCTTCCTTCCTTCTCTTTCTGCCTTTCACTGTCATTTCTAGGTGATCCCTCAGCTTCTCTTGCTTTCTTTCCAAAGTTTCAAAAATGTGGGACGGAAACACCAGGATCTGTTTTGGAAAAGAAGCTGCAGTCTTTGCAACCAGAATTTTGCAACTAAACAGCCTCCTTCTCCTTCTCCCTTCCTCCTCCTCCTCCTCCTCCTCCTCCTCCTCCTCCTCCTCCTCCTCCTCCTCCTCCTCCTCCTCCTCCTCCTCCTCCTCCTTCTTCTTCTTCTTCTTCTTTGAACTTTTGATATGTAGTCCTCCTCCTCCTCTTCTTCTCCTTCTCCTTTTACTTTTACTTTGAATTTTTGATACCTCCTCCTCCTCCTCCTCCTCCTCCTCCTCCTCCTCCTCCTCCTTTTACTTTTACTTTGAATTTTTGATATGTAGATTTCAGGACAGTAAGGAAGATACCAAAGGCCTTTTGTGTGTGGGTAAATATATTGATATACATTTACATAGAATGCATCAATTAAGATCCAATGGGTTTTTATTGTTACTGAAAATCTGGGCTGTCTTCACTTGGAGTTGAGGGAAATACAAGGGAAGAGGAAGAAGAGGAGGAGGAGAAGGAGAAGTTAATTCTGTTATTCTGAGAAGGAGAAGAGGAGAAGGAGAAGGAGCAAAGTATCACCTGTAGAAAAATCTGGAGTCTTGGTTGTCAAAGCTTCAAGCTGCCCAGAAGCTTGTAGCCTGTATCTACTTGTAGTAGCTCTACTCAGCTCTGTTCTCTTTCTCTGAGGCCAGGTGCCCATTTCACGCAATCTTTTCCAGGATTGTAAAATGGCCAGAGACCTTATTCCTCCCCTCGACCCCCACCCCCACCCCAAAGTACTAAATTAGCATTTCTGGCCCTGTCAGTCCGGGCGGACAAGCCCAATCTTGGTGGCAGCTGGAAGGTGAGGGGGGGGGGGGGTCAAGATATGAGTTTGTAGATAAGAGCGCAACTCCAGAGAGGCCCTTACCAAGCCGAACCCTGCTTGAAAGAAAGAGACGCTTTCAGCAAAAGCTTGGTCAAAGCCATTGCTTCATTTCCGAAAAACCTGTTGACATTCCAAGCATTCATTCTCTTGAATTTTTATTTTTCTTAAAAAAAAAATCGTGTGTACAATAGAGCAGTCTGGGTAGGAGCTGTGTTTGCAGAAGCCCAGGGCCAAGCGGAGGAGTAATTGTAAAGAAAAGAAAGGCTTAAGATCCTTCTCACCCTCTCACTCTTTTTTTGGGGGGTGGGGGGAGGGAGGAGGGCTTGGATTTCAGCCCAGAGAGACACACAATTGGCGCTTTGATTGCAGGGAGAATTTTGAGTGGCGGTAAAGGAAGACCTGACTGTCGTTTGTCAGAGAAAGAAAGATGGCGTTGGAGGGGTGGATTGCCAACTGTTGGATCCAGACAGGGGAACTGAATCTGACTGAGCCCATGTGGCTGGGCACCCATAACCTTGTTCAAGAGAAAAGCAACAGAGTTGATTAGAGGGCTGGAGGCAGGGGTGAAATGCTCTCGGTTTGGACTAGATCGCATGATCCGGTAGCGATGGCGGTGGGTGGTTTGGGGAACCGGTAGCAAAAATCCCGGCCCCCTCCCCCACATGCCCACCTGAGCCGTACGATCATCAGAGGCTTTTTATTAAAAAAAAATTAAAAGCATTTTTTCTACAACCTCTTTGGCCGAAAAAATGCTTTTAAAAGTAAAAAAAAAAAAAGCCTCTGATGATCGCGTGGCTCAGCTGGCATCGTCAGAGACTTTTAAAAACATTTTTTCTACAACCTCTTCACCAAAGAAGTTGTAGAAAAAATGGTTTTAAAAGCCTCTGACAATCCCAGCGGGAGTTGCCTGATCGTCAGAGGCTTTTAAAAACATTTTTTCTACAACCTCTTCGCCGAAGAAGTTGTAGAAAAAATGGTTTTAAAAGCCTCTGATAATCCCAGCTGAGTTGCCTGATCATCAGAGGCTTTTAAAAGCATTTTTTTACAACCCCTTCGGCCAAAGTGGTTGTAGAAAAAAAATGTTTTTAAAAGAGAAAAAAGCCTCTGACGATCAGGCAACTCAGCTGGGATCGTCAGAGGCTTTTAAAGAGGTTATAGAAAAAATGGTTTTAAAAGTTAAAAAAAAAGTTGGCCACGCCCACTCAGTCACATTACCAGCACCCCCCACCAAGCCACGCCCACAGAACCGGTAGTAACAAATTCTACATTTCACCACTGGCTGCAGGCTAAAACATATGAAGAACAGGTGCAGGAATCAGTCTAGTTTAATGAAAAGAAGGACTAGGGCTGACATGTTAGCATTGTTCCAATATCCAACAATTCCAACATCCCACAATTTTGGACCGTGTTGGCGCATAGTGCATTCTGAGGGCATTCAGAAGCATGTCCAAGGCACTGTCTGTATGGCTGCGGGGACCACGAGCGCTTTGGCTGTTTCACAATATTTCTGAGCCACAATAGCTCAGAAAAACTGCTCTCTTTCTGTTGTCAAAGTCTCCCAGGAGGTCATTAGCTTCTAAGAAGCATTTGAACCTCACAACATAGGAGTCCCAATGCTCTACAGCTGGGTTGAATGGAGCAGGTGGGGCATGCGTAGCAGGGTGAGTTCTACCTCCCCTTACCACCGGTTCGCAACGGGATCGCAGGCGCGCACTCACTTCACATGCGCAGATCGCTGATGACGACATCCGGGGCAGTGAGTGAGTGGGGCCTCCCACCAGTTTTACTACCAGTTCTTCCGAACCGGTCTGAACCCACCACTGAGGCGTAGTCAACCCACCACTGTAGTCATCTTGATAGAACCGATGCAGGTCAGGCTGCATTGATAGTCGCTGCGATTGAGACGCTGCGGGGTCCTGTCTTCTGTTGCTCCAGCTGGGATCGAGATTAGCTCTTTTCATTTAATCGTCTTTTAATCCCACCTTCGTCGCCACTGTTGAACAGTCAAGTTGTACCTGTAGTAAGAGAGTAGTTCCTAGAAGTAAGCCAGAGAAGTTAGCAAGGGTCAACTACAGTAGTGGCCAAAATTGTGAAAAGTCTATTTTCTAAAACTAGCTCATAACACCACTTTTTTTTTGGAGTAGTACCATAAAATTATATATCAACGGAAAGATAATTTAATCAAGAATGTGATGCAATAACTTTTAGGAAGGATTTGCTATTAGCGTAGCAGTTATAAAGAAGAAAAGTGAAAGACATAGAAAAAAACAAGATAGATATACAAAAAGATATCACCATAGAAAAAACGAGATATACAAAAATGATCCCCATGTCAGTTAATACTTAACTGGGTAACCTTTAGCATGAATGACGGCCTTACAATGTCTTCCCATGGAGTGAACCAAGTCTTTGAGTTCTGCCGCTGTTCTAATGTGAAACCAAGATTGAAGGATGGCGTCTATTAACTGGGATTTATTGCTGGGTCGCTTCTGACTAACAAGTTTCCTTAGTCGACTCCATAGATTTTCAATTGGGTGAAGGTCTGGGCTATTCCCAGGCCATTCCAGCAGTGGAATAGGATTATCTTGAAATTAAAAAAAAAAAGTGGTGTTATTAGCCATCAGATCTCAAAAATACTCTTTCCCCAAAAGGTTTCTACAATTTTGGCCATTACTGTATTACTTACCATGGAAGATTATCCAGTGGTGGGATTTAGCCAGTTCGCACCACTTCGAGAGAACCGGTTGTTAACTTTCTGAGCAGTTTGGCAAATTGGTTGTTGGAACAAATCATTAGGGCAGAGAACCGGTTGTTAAAGTACTTGAATCCCACCACTGAGGTTATCCCATCCAGCTTTTGCCTGGGGTTCAACTGTAACCTGGCCAATGTTTTTAAAGATTTGCAGCCTTTCACAATTTTGAAAATAATTTCTGTTGAAGACAAGTGAACAGTCTTGCCTTTAACTCCTGGCTAAATATCAGCGATAATCAGAACAGTTTTAAAAAAACAACAACAACAAACCACTGGACTTAGAAGTGTATAAATATTTACTGTATTCCACTGGACTCAAAAAGTCCAGCGGTTTTAAGTGGGAGAGAAGTGACTTAGGAAAGGAAAATATTTTTTTTGAGGGGGGGGGGGTAAATACCCTTACAGGTCACATTTCATAAGAGATCAATTTCAAAAGACAGAAACGAAATCTCGTTTGGGCAAGGATTTCTTCATTTTTTGGAAAAGTTTGTCTTGCAAATCTGCCCGTTGACATTTGCAGTTAAAGGCTGACCTTGAGGTCTCAGGAATCTGGGTGCTACCCCTGACCTTACTTAATATACAGGTTGTCTGTGCATGGCATGTATTCCACCCCCCGCCCTTCCCCAGAGATGATCTTTTGTCTCTCAAGCACACCCATCCATGTGCACACACATTTTTCAAGTTAATTTTCTGGAGCCAAAGCATGGAGCAATCGCTCGTCTGTTAAAACGCATCTGTGTCTGCCTCTGATTATCTTCCTGGCTTGCTGTTTGCACTGATAGAATCGCCTGAAAATTGAGTTTTTATCTCGTCTGGAGTCTCTGCGACACTCATTCCCCTTCAAGGAAGATATATCTTTTGCTTTCCCCCTTCAAACAGAAGGATTGGGGTCATTTCTGAAGCCATTGTTGACCTTCAGAGTATGTCCTGGGGCATTTCTTGTTCTGCAGACACCAGAAAGAATGACCAGGAGGCCTGCAATGAGCTGTGACCCCCGTGAAACAAATGGGGCTGGTTGAACCTCGGTCTGCTCTCCCCAGTCTCAATCACAATAGAGCTGGAAGAGACCTTAGAGGTCTTCTAGTCCAACCCCCTGTTCGAGTAGAAGACCCTATATCGTTCCAAAGAAATGGCTGTCAAGTCTCTTAAAAACCTCCGGTGATGAAGCACTCACAACTTCTGGAGGTGAGCTGTCCCACTGTTTAATTGTCCTCACTGGTAGGAAGTTTCTCCTTAGTTCCAGGTTGTTTCTCTCCTTGATTCATTTCCACCCATTGTTTCTTGTCTTGCCTTTTGGTGCTTTGGTAAATAAGTTGACCCCTCCTCTTTGTGGCAACCTCTCAAATACTGGAATATATCTTTAAACCTCTCAAATACTGGAATACATTACCTTTAAACTTCTCAAATACTGGAATAATCTCCTTAGTGGTGTTTGCAAACTGGGGATCAAATCTCCACAAATAAGGACTCCCATTAAAGTTATGGCACGCATGTTGGTGAGCAGGATAGCTGGCGATGAAAGGAGCAAACATTTTCATTTCGCAATGCTTCACAATTTTAATTTCACGTCCTTCAAGACACGATGTAGGAATGGAACATCAGGACCAGGTCCAGAGACCCTGTGACTCAAAGGACCACAAATTCAAGGTTATATTTATTAAAAATGAAAACGGATGAGGTCCTGTCCTTCTCCATCCAAATCTGTTCAAATTCAAGGGGCGAGGGAAACAGGAAGGATGAGATGGAAGAATCTGGAAGCAACACAAAAGGGTACGTGAGGCCCTATTGGGATCCAATGGTCTTGACTGGCAGGAGAAGGAGAAGGAGAAGGAGAAGGAGAAGGAGAAGGAGAAGAGGAGTGACTGGCAGAAGGAGAAGGAGAAGGAGAAGGAGAAGGAGAAGGAGAAGGAGAAGGAGAAGGAGAAGGAGAAGGAGAAGGAGAAGAGGAGTGACTGGCAGAAGGAGAAGGAGAAGGAGAAGGAGAAGGAGAAGAGGAGTGACTGGCAGAATAAGAATGACTTCAGCAACAGAGTGGTCAATGCCTGGAATGCACTACCTGACTCTGTTGTTACATCCTCAAAACCCCATAACTTTAATCTAAGACTGTCTACTGTTAACCTCACCCCATTCCTAAGAGGTCTGTAAGGGGGGTGCATAAGCACACCAGCGTGCCTTCCGTCCCTGTCCTACTGTCCAGATTTATTCGTATCCATTTCCTGTGTTCATATCAGAGGTGAAATCCAGCAGGTTCTGACAGGTTCTGGAGAACCGGTAGCAGAAATTTTGAGCAGTTTGGAGAACCGGCAAATACCACCTCTGGCTGGCTCCAGGGTGGGGTGGGAATGGAGATTTTGCAGTATCCTTCCCCCAGGAGTGGGGAGGGAATGGGGATTTTGCAATATCCTTCCCCCAGGAGTGGAGTGGGAATGGAGATTTTGCAATATCCTTCCCCCAGGAGTGTGGAGAGGGTGGGGATTTTGCAGTATCCTTCCCCTGCTACGCCCACCAAGCCATGCCCATCAAGCCACACCACGCCCACCAAGCTACGCCCACAGAACCGGTAGTAAAAAAAAATGGATTTCACCACTGGTTCATATCCATGTTTATACTTATTCCTGCTATCTCGTACATGTTTGACAAACTAAATAAATAAATAAAATAAATAATAAAAGAAGAGATGGTGCACCAGAAGTTCCTCAATTTTAACAATAACTCTGGTCGCTGTTGTGGGGAGCTTTCATTGGTTATCCTCTGACATTCTCTGTAGGTTTTCACCATCCTGAAGGTACTCAGCAAAGCTGGAAGGGTGACCTATGCTTTACAGCCAGGTGACAGTAGGAGGTCAACCTTTTCTATAGCTGGGAAGGACCTTCCCCGTGTAACCCCCAATATGACATCACTGCATTCCTGATGGGATGGGGCTTTCCAAGACTGTCACCTGCTCTGAATTAGGAGTCAGACTGGGGCTGGGTGCAGGCCAAGGAAAGGCTCATAAAGATTATCTGTCTGTTAAGGTGTGGCCTTTAGGACAGCAGGCATCCATTGCTCCAGGTGAGTTGCAGGTGG